>OV277860.1:79284405-79884405 GCA_922989275.2 Gari tellinella | reverse complement strand
GATCCAAAGTTTTAGTCACTCCGGTCCAATTTCTGTATAACTTTTATACAGAGAATACTGAACAAAGCGCAGAATTGTTGCAAGTTGCATTTTCAACAGATGACAGATTCTTAGTGTAGAAAGAGTTAAAGAGACTATGTACAGTAATTGACAGCCAGATTGGAAATTGACAAAAATGAAAAACAAAATCTGAAAAAAATTCTATTACTGTGCAAGGGACATTGACATTTTATTATTGACATATAAAACTGCCCCAGAGACAACTTCAGATTACATAAATGTTGATGTTTTTTATCCTAACGTATATTTCATAACAGATGGCACATATTCCATTACAGTTCTCACAAAATACAAAAGATAATATGTTATTGTTTCCAAATAAACGAGATATGCTAAAACCATGTTATCCATTCGGCATTGCAAATGGTTTGAAGCCAAATATCTGAAGACAAGTAGCTCAGTATCTGATCAAGCTCTAAACAGTTGCAACACTCAGATTTTAATATTTAGTCTTTCGTTACATACTTTGTGACTGCTTCGTTTCATGTAACTCATTTTTGCCTGAATTTTGTAGTAAAATTATCCAAGTAACATTGTATACTGGACCAGCCCATTTTTAGTGCATAATAGGGTGATTTTTCTAAAATTTTAAAGATTTTCAGAAAAATTGTTTTATTTTTTGTTGCAAAAGTGCAGACCCAGATTAGCCGGCTCTTAGCAGAGGGTAGCTTAAAGCAGGCTGAAAGTAAAGCAGAATACATCTTAAAGGTCATTTTGCTTTACTTTCAACATGCTTTTAATGGTTAACTGTCTTCAAAACTAGAAATCAGCTATGTGGTAAATATTTTACAAGCCCTCTGATCTTGGTCTGTTCTATTTGCCTATGTCCTATTCAGTAGACTCTAGGCATTAACGGGTTCAGTTTGAAAGAGTGAAATATTCCCCACTGTACTTTAAAGCTAGGCGTCAGCTTGGCAGTTATAATGTTTGTTGCATAACATGAATGATCAATTCAAATGAAAACGGGAAAATGGCTTTGTATTTAACTCTTGAATCTCTAAGCACTTTTGGTCATCTGCATCCAGTGTCATCTACTACTCTTCTAAATTTATAATGGTCTAAGATAAATTCAGAATAACATAAGAGTATTAAAGAGTTTGGATCCTGATGAGAGGCCAAGTTACTTGGCCTCTCATCTGGATCCAAATTGTTTCCGAATGTCTCTGAAGGTTTGATCTTTTAAGCATGCAAAGAGTTTGAATGGTGTGAATCTGTACATTTGACAGGTTAATGGAATGATATTTGGAGTATCAACACTGTTAACCCTTTACCTGATTGCCTATTTCTAGAATTGAAGATAGGTGACTATGTAAAGCAGGTTGAAAGTAAAGCATAATACGCCTTAAGGCACATTCTGCTTTACTTTTAGCCTGCTTAAAGCTATCATGTGCTAGAATATAGAAAATATTCCCTATAATTATATTCATGACTAATCAAATTAAAAGTATTTTCTTCAGCGGAGGAATAAATCATATTCGCTAAAAGTCGCTTCTATAAGGTTAAGGGTTAAACCTGTAGAGACATATGACATTTGTCAGCCATAATGTGCTACAAATGACTCTTGTTTGTCGAGTATGTCTGAAAACAATACATGACGTCCAGGTGACGCTGTTGCCTAAACAACATAAACCTTTAATCTGCTCACTTTCCACACAGTCTCTTCCATTTACATGTACTTAATTTATAATGACTTGTTAGGGCTTTGAACCAAGAATATTTAAAACTTTCAGCAAACAGTGTAGACTGAGATCAGAGGGCTCCTTCAGGAGCCCTCTGATCTGGGTCTACACTGTTTGCAAATGGGGAGTTTACTCGCTTCCTGCATAGCAAGCGTTTACACTAATCCTGGCTTCTTTAAATAGAACCAGAATAAATCAGATGGAATTGCTTTTGTCTTTTTTCGTTTTATTGTTTGACCTTAATCATGCTTGGCAATATTTGTCCGCAAAAATGGTCATCTGCAGTATTTCACAAAGTAGATTTAAACACCATTTCTTTTAGAAAATATTATCAAAATGCCAAATTGTTTGCATCTAGATTAGATGATGAGTCTCTCAGCATCAGATCTGGATCTACACTGTTTGCAAAGGTGTTCACATTTTGCCACTAGTATTCAAAGAGTTTAGCAATAAATCATTGGTTACTTGTGTCCTTATGTGATTTATATCACATGATTGTGTGATGTATTCTATTTTGGGGAAACTAGATACAAACCTTGTTGCAAACAGTGTTGTTACAAATCTGTGATTCTTTTTCAAACTGCTCTCTGGTTTACTTTCCCAATGCTTTAACCCATTTCCCCATAAAACGCCTTTTTACGCCTCTTATTTATCCGTCAATTGAAGAAAATAGTTACAATTTATACAGTTGTGAATAATTGACATTAGAAATAATTTCTATATTCTAGCATCTGGTAGCCTAAAGCAGGCTGAAAGTAAAACAGAATGCGCCTTAAGGCGCATTCTGCTTTACTTTCAACCTGCTTTTAGTGGTAATTTGTCTTCAAAAGTAGAAAACATGCTATTGGGTAATAGGTTAAGCCTTTCCTACTGCTAAATGGTGCCACCTGTTGGGCAATATTTGATGGAATGCAAATATATGTTATGATTTTATGTCACTCTACAGTATTTCAGTCGTATTGTGATGTCCAGATAATTACAAGTAGAAGAATACCCAAGATCTTGTTTACAATCTGTTCAGACAAATTAGCAACTGGGTAGAACCCACAAGCATTTTACAGGCAAGCTGGAAGGTTACTAGGATTTTAACCCACAGCAGTGAGGAGCTGATTGTCAGTCACAGTGACTAAACCACTTGACCATGGAGGTCCCACAATTATATTGAGGATTTATTTCAGCAGAATGTTTTTTAACCCATTACCCCATAAATACACCTTTTTACGCCTTTAATTTACTCCTCCTCTAAAGAAAATAGTCCCACTTTAAACAGTCAGGAATATGTTTCATAAAAAATATTTTCTATATTCTAGCAGATTATAGCTTAGAGCAGGCTGAAAGTAAAGTAGAATGCGCCTTCAGGCGCATTCTGCTTTTCTTTCAACCTGCTTTAAGTGGCCACCTATCTTCAATGCTAGAAACAGGCTATGGGGGAATGGATTAAGAAGCTTCCTGTTTTAATTTCACCTTGCTTTTAGATGTAACAGTATCATTTAGAACACAACATTGATTCTTATAGATGAAAGCATCATGAATTTTATAACCGTTTTCTTTTCGATTGTGTTTTTCAGAAAAACTTACGATGCAAACCGACATTCCGAGAAGCTGGTGTAAGAAACTATCGCGAGGTAAGATATGTCATTAGAGACTGTCATGAATATTCATTAGATACTCAGTGAGCGATAGGGTGTTATTGGCAGTCAGGGTTTAACATTAACTATATTGCCAGCTTGTCCAGTCAGCGAAGACATGTTTTAACTTTGAAATAAGGATATGTTTGACTAATACATCACTCCATAGCATAGTCATTGTGCTGAATATAGGGGACAGCTTAAAGCAAATTGAAAGTAAAGCAGAGCTCATAAGGAGCTTTCTGCTTTTCTTTCATCATGCTTTAAGCATTACCCTGCATTCATCAGAGTTAGATATATTGATTTTGAACTTTTGGCTATGGAGGAAAGGGCTAAAAGCACATTATAATTGGTCTTAAATATTCTGCAGTCAAACTATTACCTAAATCAAGTTGACTTGTTGACATTTATGGAGCATTCTCAATGTTTTCTTTTCTCTGAAATTCTACTTTTAGAACAGTAGCAGAAGAGAATTTTGTTGCAGACGACAAAATAACTCTTAAGAGTTATTGTGGACCCCTGGTTGACAATCGTGTGCATGCTGAGATTTAGGGCTCCAGATAAGGGGGGTATTTCAAAAATTAAAATCTTTATTTCTGCATTAAACCCTATGGTGTCACTACTCATTAGAATCGTCTCAAAGAGACGATTCTAATGAGTTGTGACACCATAGGATTTGGTGCTAAAATGAGTTGGAAAATGTTGGTTTTGTTCAGTTTACCCCCTCTTATCTGGAGCCCTTGTGTTCCTCATTTATCTGTTTATCATGAATGCATGTATTCAATTAATGCAACAATATTTGCAGGCGAAATTGTTTAACTATGACAGATTACCCAATCACGATACCATTAAATAACAGACAAATAAGGGATATTTTAGCGTATAAATACAATCAATCAAATAAACGGCTATCATCTATTAATTAGATATGCTTCAATAGTGTTCTCTCGTGCTTGTTGTTTCCTACTGTTTCCGTTGTTAATAACAAATCTCATTTGCCAAAGACCCTTTTACGTGTAACCTTTTCACTGCCATAGGTGATGTAATTCAACTTTGTAAACAGTTTGGATCCAGATCAGCTAGGTGCCCGTCTTATGAAACGTCATACAACAAATATTGTTGTAAGTCAGATTCTAAAAATCTCAATTGTTATTCTATTCTTTATCTAATCCTGTCTTGTGATATCTCTTTGGAATCGCCTTTTCAAGACAATTCCAAAGTGATGTCACAGGGCAGGATTAGGTGGAGAAGTCTGAAATTAGAGGTATTTTAAAGTTAGGACTTACAACCATATTTGTCATACGACATTTTGTAAGACAGGCCCCTGATGCTCTGTAGGGTGGACTCTGATCAGGAGCCTGTTTGTCACTCTTATCAAAAATTCTTTTCAATCAGAACGTTTAGTATAAAATGATAAGTTTGAGCAGACAATGTTTTGTCTGTAAAAGGGTTAAAAGATCCAGTTAACCCATAACCCCATAAATACACCTTTTTACGCCTTCAATTTACTCTTCCACTGAAGAAATTAGTTCCGCTTTATACAGTTATAAATATGTTCCAGAAGAAATAATTTCTGTATTCTAGCAGATGGTAGCTTAAAGCAGGTTGAAAGTAAAGCAGAATGCGCCTTACGGTGCATTCTGCTTCACTTTCAACCTGCTTTAAATGAACACCTGTCTTCAAAACGACAAACATGCTATGGGGTAATGGGTTAAATTTGGCATGGAAACAGTTGGCCATCAGACATAAAGTAAATAGTTGCAACATCTTTTTTTTTATATAATCTCCATAAAATCTATGTTGTGACTTCTCAAAAGAGGATGATTTTAATGGGTTTTATGAACAAATTAGGTTGTATAGAATTGTAAAGACACTTTCAATAACACTCCTTATCTGGGAGTATTAGCCATTCAAACATAAAAAATTGGTATCAAAGTAGTGTTATGCAAACAGTTTAGATCCTGAAAATGTCTGTCCCACAATTAAAGCACTCCTTCCCTCATAAATAAACTATTCCTTTGACTATTGAAATAAAGACAGAATTTCTCAATAAAAGAGTGCAGGCTCATTTCAGACAGATCCTACAAGAAAACAATGCAGATGATGATCAGACAGTTCCTAAAGGATCTACACAGTTCAAACCCCTTCCCAATAAATACACCTTTTTTACACCTTTGATTTATTCTTGTACTTAAGAAAATACCAGGTGTCTGATCTGGCTCCAAACTGTGTGCAATGGAAATAATGATTTTAGCATAAGCGCGTTTATTGGGAAAGAATAACGTTTTCTCCACTGTAGGTAGTCAGCATCGAAAAAGTTCAGCTATTGTGTTTACAGCTTGGCTCCAAACTGTTTGCAATGGACATTAATTAATAGCTTTGGCATAAACATATTTATTGAGAAAGAAAAACGTTATAACCCGTTGCCTGATCAGGCTGTAAACTATTTGACACTCAGAGTGAAGTAAATCATCAGCATTATCAAAAAGCTGTCATTTTATACATTTTACTGCTTTGTGTTTGTGTTTAAATTCTGCTTAAACAGGAAAGAATAGCATTTCCTCCACTGCAGAGTTAATTGATAGCAAAACGAGGTTAAAAAACATTATTTGCAAAATATGTTAAATTTCTGTATGCAAATAATTTCACACAACCCACACAATGAAAACTAAGTCGTGTATAAGCTGCTTAACCCATTATCCTCACATTTTGTAATTGGAAAGAGTTATAATTAAGGAAATGCAGATATTTGTTTTTTGAAATTGCCCTAAATATAGCAAAGATATTCAGTGACTGTAAGAATTTAATTATAAACTGCAGTTTAATTGCCGTTTAAAACTGGGACTTGTGTAAATTAGATATTTTCTTCTAATTTTTGTGCCTATAACTGTTAACCTTTCACTTGCTAGCTAACACATATAGATAGATACTGTTTGAAAACAGTGTATACCCAGATCAGACAGCTCCTAAAGGAGCTGTCTGATATGGGTCTACACTATTTTCTTAAAGGATCTGTTTGTCATGAGTCTGCATTCTTTTCTAGGGAAAGTTTGGTAGTTGTATGGGTAAATGTAATAATTGAGATGATAGATTTTCCTAGTACTAGGGCAGGAGTTATATATATATGAATATTCAATAGGAGAAGGGTTAATAAAGAAACATATCACACACCATGTGATAACACTCTATATCTCATACATTGCTTATGGTATAGGATTTCAGACAGGACGTAGTAAATAAACCCATTTCTCCAAAAATATGCCTGTACTTTCAGACAGAACAAAGGAAATTAACCCATTTCTCCATAAATATGCCTTTACTTTCAGACAGAACAAAGTAAATAAACCCATGTCTCCATAAATATGCCTGTACTTTCAGACAAAACAAAGTAAATAAACCCATGTCTCCATAAATATGCCTGTACTTTCAGACAAAACAAAGGAAATTAACCCATGTCTCCATAAATATGCCTGTACTTTCTGACAAAACAAAGTAAATTAACCCATTTCTCCTTAAATATGCAGTTTTACGCCTCTAAATTGTTCCTGCACTGAAGAAAAGAGTTTTTTTTTAAACAGGTATGAGTAATTAACATAAAAAAATATTTTCTTTATCCTAGCCTATGGTAGTTTCCTGTAGCATTATCTAACCATTAAAATCCTTAAGTTTCAATTACACTCTTCAAGTTTTGAAGAATTAAATTTTAGAGTATACTTTTGTGCATAGATATCTGTATAGTATCAGTAATTATGATAACCAGTGGAGACCCTCGGATCAGAGGGATCCTTTAGGAGGCTGCACTGTTTGTAAATAATAATATGAGCCGTGTCATGACAAAACCAGCCTTATTGCATTGCAATATTGTACAGACCAAGCACCGTTGTCACCCAAGGCTCTGTATCTGAGTTTGGTCTACGTAGACTGCCATTTACTGTTTATATAATACAGCTACATAAATTGCTTTAGATGCATATGGGTGTCAAACAGTGTAGATCAAGACAAGCTGCTGCATCTTTGACAAATCGGCTGGCTTTGGTCTACAATGTTTCCAATGCAGTAAGTCAGGTTTTCTCATGGAACGGCTCATATACTTAATTTCAACTCAGTATGTGCTCATATTGCAATTCTGCATGTTGAATTATATGCAAGCGGAAGCCTGCAACTGGAGAGATATTGTAGCAACATTTGCATGAAGAACAAACAGTCATATTATGTTGCTTCATAACTGTGAAGAGAGATTTACATATAGGAATTTCCAAGTAGTGTTGGTCTCTTTGTCATCTATCAGTGGTTTTTCCTGAGGATTAATGTTTTCTCTTTGACCTCCGATGTTTCAAAACTGAGCATGTGGAATAATTTGTTTTATTCTTTTTACATTGCAGGGAATATATAGACCTTTTGGCCCGGTACATTTCATGCACTTGATAATAAATATGCTTTCCATATTATAACTAACAATATTATGAAAACCAGACAAACTAGCTGTTATAAAATAGATTTTCTTGATACACTCATTCATAGCACTCCAACACAATGCTGCATAATATTCAAAGCTACATTCAGGGCTCCAGATAAGGGGAGTATTTCAAAAACTAAAATCTTTATTTCTACATTAAACCCTATGGTGTCACTACTCATTAGAATCGTCTCAAAGAGACAATTCTAATGAGTAGTAACCCCATAGGATTTGGTGCTAAAATAAGTGAGAAAATGGCGGACTTGTTAAGTTTACTCCCTCTTATCGGGAGCCCTGTACATTGAGTTTACATGCATTATAAATACAGTCAAACCTGTGTTAATTGAGCACTGATGCAAGATACATGTTGACTTTTACAGAAAGGTAAGTAACCCTTAATGGAGGACAAAAGTAATGCAGATGGCTCCTATAGGAGCCTTCTGCATTACATTAGTCCTCCATTAAGCTGTCATCTGTCATAAATCACTATACATATAGCATCTTTGAATGGCCACCTAATACAGGTTTGACTGTACATTAAATGACAATGGTGAAATTTCACTCTTCCTATTAAAACAATATGTATTAATATTTGTTCTGCCTTTATAAATTGTATATGCAGCAATTATGAAGACAATACATGTCATGCTAAGTCATATTTTTATCAAAACTTTCTTTGACTTTCTCAATTTTAGTATGTTTCACAACTAATTATTAGCATTTTAAACTCGTCTGTTTCGAAGAAAACAATGAGATGTTGTCATCAATCCGTTGTCTTTTTCTGAAATCTTTACGTTGGCCATAACTTTGGGAACTACATGTGACACAGACTTTATATTTTATGTGTACTCACCGCAAGAAGCTCTTTAGCTCAGCATAACTTGGGTTATTTCCGACAAAGGTCATTAAGCCGTAAAATAGGATGAATTTAATATTGGCCATAACTTTATAATTGCCTGTTATAGAGACTTTATATTGGGCATGTGTTCTTGACTTAAAAAGTCCTTGAGGTCAGTACAAATTGAGTCATATCTGACAAAGGTCAAGGTCATTTAGAGGTTAAATAGGGTTAATTTAACATTGGCCATAACTCTGAAACAACATGTGATAGAGACGACATATTTGGCATGTGCAATCAATCTAAGAAGCTCTTGAGCTCAGTCCAAGTTGGGTTATGTCAGACAAAGGTCAAGGTCATTAAAAGCCCCACAGTAGACACACAGACAAATAGTCAAGACAGATGAAAGCAATAAGAATATCTTTCTGTTCCTTCCTAATCTAATATGCGTTGGCACCCACATGCCATGCTCTTATTGTGTATTGGCTTCCATTTCTTTTACTATATGCTTATACATTACATGTATATTGCCTATATACTTCTTGTAGAGTAAAACACAACTATTTAGTAGTATGGTTGCTGTAAAAATAAGCCCATATCTATTTGGTGTTGAAATGTAGAATGAAACAATAGCAGAAAAAACTCTTGAAGCTTTATGATTAACTGTCTTTCTACATTACTAGCCACCACCTGTCTTTTTACCCGTTACCCCATAGACTGTCTCTTGTTGTGATGACAGGGGATTACTTAAAGCAGGTTGAAAGTAAAGCAGAATGCACCTTAAGGCCCATTCTGCTTTACTTTCAGCCTGCTTTAAGCTACCATTTGCAAGAATAAAAAAAATATTTCGTATGGTTCATATAGATGACTGTTTCAATTTTAGCTATTTTCTTCAGTGGAGGAATAAAACAAAGGCCTAAAAAAGTGTATTTATGGTGTAATGGGTTAAACTACTTCTTTAATCTGTTCTGAAGAATCTTAATAGAGGAAACTAGTCAACATACTTACTGTGCTAGCCCTATATCAAACCCTCATTTTCACATACATCTTGAATAACCAAAAATAGGAGAATTTAACTGTTTTATGCAAATCAACTTATGCCCTAAGAGTTGTGGTGTTTATCCAAGCAGGTAATGTCACTATTGAAACAAAACATGGTGTACACTATATTCTGCAAAAACGTCTTTATTTTGTTTGAAAAACAACAAAAAAGTTGTTAAATCTGTTTCCCTGAATGAGCTCTATCCAGACAATTTGACTTTTACCTAGGTCCAAGGTTATAAAGATATTGAGTTGAGTCTAAGATCATTCTGAAGTATTGGATTGGTTAGATTTGAGCTATTTCCCTCCGATGCACTGTTTGCAATTTAAGCATAATTTCTATACTGGTTTGTAGCATTAGAATGGTTTATTCAGGTTTGTCATTAAAATACACCAAGTACAGTTGATTTTCCATTCTGCTAGGATTAGGATTTAGATGCACCATGTTATATTGATAGACAAAACCCAACTCCTCAGCGTTAATAATGGCTTATACACCTGCTTCTCTACTGTTCGTTTATATACAGTCACACTATAGTGTCCAACCATCACTTGCAAGTCGACTTTAAAATATGTGGCAGCTTTAAAATGCAGAGCAGAAGTAAAGCAGAAACCTCCTGTAGGAGCTTTCTGCTTTACTTTTTCCTACATTAAGCAGTCACAATATATTCAGGTTTGTCCACACTTATTGAAAGAATGGTTGTTAAAAGTAAGTGTGTCTGTATACCGTGGATCTGCATGCATGAAGGAAGGTGTAGAAGGTTGATTAGAATTAGACTTACAGGGAACATATAGCTGGAAATAAAAACATTAATGTACAGTTAGAGGCCAGGCAACCTACAAACACTGTAAACCCTGATTAGAGTTTAACTCTTTGAACCCTAGTCATGCATGTATGCGTCATTTGCAAACAGTGTACCTGTGAGGAATATATGCACTTGTCCTATGCAAACAGTGTAGACTCTGATCAGAGGGCTCCTTAAGGAGCCCTCTGATCAGGGTTTACATTGTTTGTAATTTGAAAAATAGAATTGTCCATTTGAGGTTTCAGGGAGGAAGGGGTTAAGGCCCTGTTTTCTGTATCAACTATAAATTGAATGAACATTTAGTTCATGTACATGTATATTGACTGCATTAACACATTCACCCTGGCGACGAATATACTCATCATTTACAAACAGTGTACTTGTGAGGATTACACTTGTCCTATGCAAACAGTGTAGACCCTGATCAGAGGGCTCCTTAAGAAGCCATCTGATCAGGGTCTACACTGTTTGTCATTTAAATATATATGTAATGTTAAAATCAACCCTAAATAGTAAAAAATGGTCTAGACTTAATTGAAATTGGAATTGTTCATTGAAAATGTCAGGGTTGAATGAGATGAGGCCCTGTATTCTGTATCAACTAGAAATTGAATGAACACAAGTATATGTACATATATATTGACTGCATTAATAGATGCATAAGTTAAAAGTAATCAGGTGGGCAATATGTGCACATTAAATATCCATTATTAATAGATTATCAGTTGCCAGAGTTGTTTGAATATGGTATAATAATAATAGTAATAAGTGTCCTGCTCAATTCCCATTATAAACCTTAATAGTTTGCTAATATAGTGCAAGTAATCTTTGTCAAATTAACCCAAAGTTGGCAGAAACGGATGTTAATTAAAACAAACACATCCCAAGTAATCTTCATTTGGAAAATTTTAGCTGAGTTATTAAGTGCAAGAGAAGGAAATTGTAAAATATTATTTTTTTCAAGAACACTAAGCTGTAAACTTCTGTATAATGTGAAAGCAGCTACAATAAAACCTCTCTGTTAAGACCACTTAATTGTGTTAATTATTAGGTGTTTAAGACAGGTGACAATGAGCTTCTGTTTTACTGTCATATTACTTTAAAACCCATTACCCCATAAATACGTATTTTTAGGCCTCTAATTTATTCCTCCACTGAAGAAAATAGTTCAAATTTATATAGTCATAAATATGTATCATAAGAAATATTTTTTGTATTCTAGTAGCTTGTAACTTAAAGCAGGCTGAAAGTAAAGCAGAATGTGCCTTAAGGCAATTCTGCTTTACTTTCAACCGGCTTTAAGCGGTCACACATCTTCAAACTAGAAATGGGCTATAGGGTAATGGATTAAGCTGTCACCTGTAAATTTTATACAGTCAATATAAAAAAATTATATAAGCCATCTTTCTTGTGGTCGTAATAAAGAGGTTTTACTGTATATATATGCCATTGACCTCTACTTTTACCAATTTTCTGTGCTTGTTTGTTGACATCAATGTCTAGATATATTGTTTATGGTCAAATGCGTGGCAAATTAGCAGTCCCTTAATAGAATATTAATTACAGTGACAAGCCCTTTTATTATGACCACTTAATGATGTTTACGTTTCAGTGTTTTAAGGCTGTTGACAGTAATATATTAAAATAAAACAGAAAGCTACTATTGGAGCCTTGAACTGCTTTACTTTAATCTTGCTTTAATTGTCAATTGTATTTACTACCAAATAGTTTTTCTTCTTCTTGATACTTCTCTCCATCAAGAATGATGATTATGAGTTTTTTGGCTGGTAGTAATAGAGTACAACCAAAGAGGTTGTTTCCTTGTTCTGGATGTAATGGAAATCAAGTAATAATAGTAATATATAAGAAATAGTACAGCCCGCTGAGGGCCTTCTTGCATTATAGTGACCGACCAGTCAGCTGAGGGCCGTAAACTATTTTGGGGCTGACTGGGAGGTCACTATAATGCAAGGAGGCCCGAAGTGGGCTGTACTATTTCTTATAGTATACCGCACATCTGATTTGGATCAAAACTGTTTTCAGCAGTATCTAATGACGTTCCGCTATTACCTCCCTTTAATTCACTCTTACTAGATTCTAGATATTTTCACTTTTCTTAATGAATTTTGGAGATAATGCTATAAAAAAATGACAAAACAACTTCTAATAGAACAATTGTATCAAAAGTAAATAGATCTACTATTTAATTTTCTAAAAATATTTAAAAGGTTCTGAGTTAAGTTTTGTTTGAAAATTAATAAAGACAAGTAGATTTTGTTTATGAAAGGAATCGGCGCACCATACATGTATACGAAATATTGTATCGTCAACATCAACAATCGGGATACTTTAACTACTGCACTTTTATTCAACAAGTTCATAGAACAAATCATTACAGTTAAAACAATCAAATCTAGATCTAGATCTAGATTTAATTCTAACAGTACTCATAATAATCACAGCATGGCTTGGCTTTTTTTTTATCTGTTTAGGCTAATTACGCACTGCTTTTAACTACCAGTACTGCTTTTAACTATCAGTGCTGCTTTTAACTACCAGTACTGAGCCAGAAGCGACTGTTCAATAGATCTATCGAAAAACATTTGTATGTGGGTATAGATCTAGTGAGGTAAATACTAGATCTATCTAACATTAGATCTAGATAGTGGTTAATAAATTGTAACAGGACTGAGTGAAAAAATCGTGGCCCGACCGGGACTCGAACCCAGGGTCTCTGGGCTTACCGTGCCAGCACTCTAACCACTTGAGTACCGAGCAACCCGGTTTAGGACTTATTGATTATCCACACCAGACAAGTAACCCCCGCTACAAAATCTGGGAAGCCTCTTTTAATACAAATCTCATGCTGGTTTTTTGTTTACCTCCCTTTAACTCAAATTTAGCATTATTGATTTATTTTAATCAAACATTGTATTTTTTTATTCTATTGTTATTATTTGAAAGTTAAAACATGTACGCTGTCTGTTAAAAACCGAAAATACTATATTTTACAAAATTGCAAAAAATTAGGTTTATTCTGTTGTAAATTATTAAAAAATTATAATAAATTTAGAGAGACATAAACTTGTACTGATGCACATCTTTTAATGGGATGACGCATCTGATAAAGCTTACGCGGGACTATAAACCTCAGCAGAAAGAACAACTAAACTTGTGTGCCCTTAAGCTCCCCCAACATGGCGCAAGTTTTTATAGATTAATTCGGGTGAGACGCTAAAAGTAAACAAGCAAGCAACGAGCGGTTCCTCAGTAGCAGCGTCATATGACGTCACCATTTCTTAGCGGTCACTATTACCGGGCACTATCGTATAATAGTGACCGGTAGCTTGTACAAAGATAAAGAAGGAGCGTACGTAGGTAAGGTATACTATTATAGAGTAGTTGTACTGTATTAGTCTATTGTTCAGGTGACAGCATTAACACATTACCCAATTGCCTGTTTCTACTAAGTCTTTTGATGTCAGGTGACCACTTAAAACAGGTTGAAAGTAAAGCAGAATGTGCCTTAAGGCGCATTCTGCTTTACTTTCAGCCTGCTTTAAGCTACCATCTGCTAGGATATAGAAAAGATTTCTTATGTTATATGTTCTTGACTGTATAAATTGGAATGTTTTTCTTCAGTGGATGAATAAATTGAATGCGCTAAAAGGCACTTCTGGGGAGGGGGGGGGGGGAGATGTTAACATTTTCACCTGTCTTGACATTGATAAGAATGTTATTTTCGTATCCCTGAGGAGCATATTGTGATCAAGGTCTACACTGAGTGTTTGCTCCGGTCTGTCTGTCCAAATGCTTACGGTCATTACTACATGATTGTGTATAATAGATTCCCCGATGAACTGGATCTGGTATACTTCTTTATTATCATATATCATTCTTTAAACACAAGTTGAACTTTTACAGAATGAGACTAATAGTCATATTAGTTTGTTAAGATTATTGATATATTTGAATGATAATGTTTCAGTCAGGGCTCCAGACAAGGAGAGTATTTCAAAACCTAAAATCTTTATATCTGCAATAAACCCTATGGTGTGACTCCTCATTAGTATTGTCGCTTCTAGATGACTCTAATGAATAGTCACATCATTGGGTTTAGTACAGTAATTGAGGAGAAAATGTAGGAAAACTTGAGTCTACCTTCTTATCTGGGGCCCTGCATGTTGCTGGTTGCAAAGCTGCTTCTTATAGAACTTGCATGCAGTTTTGATAAAGTATACTAACCTTTCCCAGCATCGCATGCTGTTTGTTGTACACACAAACTATTTGGTGAAGAAAAAGACGTAGTGTGGTTTCTTTATGGAAAGCATTAACTCTTTGCATGCTTTAGCAGTCATATTTGGATCACCTTTTAAAGTTTGCTAACTGTTTGACACTCTGGCCTTATTTTTGAAAGAATTTTAGAAAATTCTATATTTTTAGAACAGTAGCAGAGGATAAATGTCACAGAAAACAATGTTATTTAGTATGCATGGTGTTAAAGTATATTTCGCTCAAAATGTTCAAACATAAGAAAAAATAAAATAAAGTCAAGAGTGTCAAACAGTTTTGATGCTCAACTGAATCCAAATTGTTTACAGAAGCAATCATGTTTTCACCGCTAGCATGCAAGGAGTTAATCTGTTAAGTCAACTCTACTCATATTGTCTTTTCCCACATGGAAGCGCCTTTTAACGCATTCAATTTATTCCTCCACTGGTGAAAATAGTTCCAATTTATACAGTCATGAATATGTATCATACAAAATATTTTCTATATTCTAGCAGATGATAGCTTAAAGCAGGCTGAAAGTAAAGCAGAATGCGCTTAAAGCGCATTCTGCTTTACTTTCAACCTGCTTTAAGTGGACACCTATATTCAATACTAGAGATATGCTATGTGGGAAAGGGTTAAGCCTTTTAGTTTGTTGTAATAACAATTAATTTTGATTTGAGCAATTATGAAAATAATGTAATTTTTGACAAAAGTTACCTTGGACCCTTTCTCAGATTTAGAATTGCCTATATATATCCAGCTGTATTGAAGGAACTTTTAGTTAGGATGCTAATAGCTCGATGTAAGTAAAGCAGAAAGCTCATCAGAGCTTTCTGCTTTACTTTCATTGATCTTATAACATTGCTCTGTTTTTACAAATGAAACTAAAACTAATCTCAGCTTTATGCTGACACCATCAAATCATTATCACTACTCCGATGGAGAACTAAGATAGAGATGCTGTTAGGTGCTTCTGCGGTAGAAAAAGGTTAACCCATAACCATATATATAGTCTGTTTCTAGTTTTGAAGTCAGGTGACCACTTTAAGCAGATTGAAAGTCCAGCCTGCTGATATCTGCTAGGTTAAAGAATATTTTCCTGATAGTGCATATTCATGATTGTATAAATTGGAACTTATATTATATTCTATAGTAGAATTAAAGGGATGTAAATTAAAAGCGTAAAAAGTTAAGGACAGAGGACAGGGCTAAAGATAATAGGAGTATTTAAAAAGTGAAAATATTTCTATGCACCATACCATATGGTGTACTACATGTACTTATTAGAATGGTCTGTAATGAGTAGTCGCGCCATTGAGTTTGATGCAATTATGAAGGAGAAAATGTTGGAAAGCATGAGTTAACTCCCTCTTATATGAAAGTATGTTCAATAGGGCTCCAGATAAGAGAGAGTAAACTAAACAAATCCAACATTTTCTCACTCTTTTCAGCACCAAATCCTATGATATTACTACACCATAGGATTTATTGCAGAAATAAAGATTTTAGTTTTTGAAATACTCCCCTATAATATCTGGAGCTCTGTTCTATATCAAATGATAGTTGGTTTAGCATGTTGCTCTTTGGACATCATGTGAATGTGCATGTTCTTTTGGTGATGATTACAGATTCTACCTATCCTTTTATATGACAGCCAAACTTGTGTAATATATCTGATTAACCCTTTACCCTATAGCCTTTTTTTTTCATTTTGAAAATAGGGGAATACTTACAGCAGGTTGAAAGTAAAGCAGAATGTGCCTTAACCCATTACCCCATAGCCATTTTCTAGTTTTGAAAATAGGTGACCACTTAAAGCAGGTTGAAAGTAAAGCAGAATGCGCCTTAGGGCGCATTCTGCTTTACTTTCAGCCTGCGTTAAGCTACCAGCTGCTAGAATATAGAAATTATTTCTAATGTTAAATATTCACGACTGTATAATTTGGAACTCCTTTCTTCAGGGGAGGAATAAATTAAAGGCGTCAAAAGGCGTATTTATGAGGTAATGGGTTAAGGCACATTCTGCTTTACCTTCAGCCTATTTTAAGCCACCACCTTCTAGAATAAAAAAAAAAATTCCTTATATGATACTTAATTTATCATGGCTGTATAAAATGGAAATATTTTCTTCAGCGGAGGATTAAGATTAATGTGCTAAAAGGTGCTCTATGTGGGAAAGGGTTAAGACGGATTTCTTCTGAAGACTCAGCTCAAATAGTTGTAGTTATTTATTCATTTATTTATTTTGGGGGAAAATCTGTTAACATTCTGTGGCTGCTAAATACAAATTACAAATTTTGCACAAACCACTTCTAAATGAAGAAGCTTTGTTGTCTGTTGACCACTTATGCAGGACAAATGAAATTTCTTTAGTTGTGTGTCAAGTTGCCTCCTTGCAAATGTATAATTTATAATAACAAATGAATCCTCTTCTGAGTGTTAGGTAGCTAAATGCAATATTGACAACAGTAACAACTCTCTATTACAACCACTAAATTGTGTTAGTTATCAGGTGTTTATAACAGGTGACTGCTTACAGCAAGGTGACAGTGAAACAGAAAGCTCCTCCAGGAGCTTTCAGTTTTACTGTTACCTTGCTTTAAGCTAGCTATCACAAGTATTTTATGCAATCAAATAGAGAGGTAATTACTGTGTTTGCTAGATAGAGTTGAATATAGCACACCACAATTTTGGCTGTATTTGGTATATACCTTTGTCTATCTATTGTTATGATGGTTGTATGTGATGCATTGTAACACTACATGTATTTTGACATTATTTTTATGGTTGTTGTAGCCTCCCGGTGCATATTCTCCTGCTCAGGATGTAAGTGTTGCAATGTGTGTAGTGAACATCTCTTAATAAAACCCACAGCCTGTGAGCATTTCTCTCTAAACACCTACAGCCTGTGAGCATTTCTTGCTTAACCCTTTACCTGATAGCCTATTTCTAGAATTGAAAATAGGTTACTACTTAAAGCAGGTTGAAAGTAAAGCAGAATGCGCTTAAGGCGCATTCTGCTTTACTTTCAGCCTGCTTTAAGCTATCCTGTGCTAGAATATATTGACAATTTTCCCTATAATATATATTAAATTATTAAATTGGAACTATTTTCTTCAGCGGATGAATAAATCAGATTTGCTAAAAGTCGCTTCTATGGGGTAAAGGGTTAACACATACATCCATTTTGCATTGCTCAGTAAACACCTATAGCCAGTGACCATTTCTCCGTAAATCTTACAACCTGTGTGCTTTTCTCAGTAGAAACTACAGCCTTTGAGCATTTCCCAGCAAAACTTACTGCCAATAATGAACATTTTTCATTATATCCAAACATTAGAACATTCCCAGTAAAACCTTCTGCCTGCGAGCTTTTCTCAGTAGATCCAACAGCCTTAGAACATTTCTCAGTAAAACCTTCTGCTTGTGAGTTTTTCTCAGCAAAACCTAAAGCCTCTTGAGTTTTTCTCAGTAGATCCAACAGCCATTGAGCATTTTCCAATAAAATCTACTGTTTGTGAGCTTTTCTCAGTAGATCCAACAGCCTTTGAACATTTCCTAATAAAACCTAGAGCCTGTGAGCTTTGCTCAGTAGAGCCTACATCCTTTGAACATTTTCATTAAAACCTACTGCCTGTGAGCTTTTCTTACTAAATCCAACAGCCTTTAAGAAGTTCCCAGTAAAACCTCCAGCCTTTGAGCTTTTCGTAGCAGAACTTACTGCCTGTGAGCTTTTCTCAGTTTAAACTACCAATTTTAAGCATTTCTCAGTAAAACCTATACAAATTGTGATCATTTCTCAATTAAGCATACAGTCTGTGAGCTTTTCTCAGTAAAATATATAGCCTCTGAGCATTTCTCAGTAGATCCAACCGCCTTTGAGCATTTCCCAGTAAAATATACTGCCTGTGATGTTTTCCAAGGAAAATCTACTGCCTGTGAGCATTAATTGTCACTAACACCTACAATCTTTGAGAATTGTCATACAGTCTGTGAGCATTTCTCAATTAACCATATGTTCAAGTTCAAGTTTTATTCAGCATTGTAGGCCTCCGGCCCATACACGTATATACATATGAACATCTGTAAATGGAATCTACAGATTTTAAGCATCTCAAAAGACTAACCTAAATTCTTCTGGCATTTCTCAGTAAAAACCTTTTGTGTGTATATACTGCAGCTTGTGTGTATTTGTCAAACCTAAATACTTATAGCCTGTGAACAGCTGGTATTTATCATTAAAACACACAGGCCTAGAGTGTGTGCCGAAATATGTCCTATATGCTGTATATTCATGACAGTTCAAAGTGGAATTACTTTCTTCAGTGGAGGAATAAATTAAAGGCATAAAAATGCATTTTCATTGAGTAAAGGGTTAACACTCAGTGAGTTATGACTGTTGTAGAGGTGTCTTGATGTAATTCTTTGGGCTTCAGATAAGGGGAATATTTCAAAAGCTAAAATCTTCTTTAAATCCTATGGTGTCACTTTTGATCTTCGAGACTATTCTAATGAGTAGTAACACCATCGGATTTGGTGTGTATATGAGTGAGAAAATGTTGGACTTAATGTGCAGTTTACTACCCCTTATCTGGAGCTCTGCTTAGTAAGAATCTGTTAAGTCCTTTTGTTCTGAATTAGCAAACACTGTAGATCCTGATGAGACACCAGAAATGGCACTGGCATCTCATCAGAGTCTTCGATGTTTGCTATTTAATACAAGATTTGTCATGGTACTTGCTTACAGGCTGTAGGTGATTTTGATGAAAGTCACATTCTTTCATGCTTATAACAGGCCAGTGTATAGCAATGATTTGTTTGTATACTCAAACCCCAATATCTCGAACAACCTAAAGTCAAACTCACCAATATTTCATCAGTTGAAATTCTAAAACTCCTACTAGCTTTAGTCAAACAAACCTGTTTTTCAAAGTTATACTTTGAAATACTGGTAAGTTTGACCTAAGCAAGTTTGAAACAGGGCTCCAGATAAGAGAGGGTAAACTGAACAAATTCAACATTTTCTCTCTTATTTCAAGATCAAATCCTATGGTGTTACTACTCATTAAAATTGTCTCAAAGAGACAATTCTAATGAGTAGTGACACCATAGGGTTTAACACAGAAATAAAGAATTTAGTTTTTGAAATACTCCCCTTATCTGGAGCCCTGTTGAGATAACGATCAACAGTTTGACTTTATATGGATAACAAAATAAGCCACGTCACTAAAACATTCCTTTCCTGTACTACAGTAAAACCTGTTTTAACCTATTACCCCATAGGTACATCTGTTTATGCACTTAATGTACACCTCCATTCTTTATAGAATGGTAGTCAATTACTGATATGGCTGTTCTAATATAATTATGTAGATTTTTGTTGTGTGTTACTGTTTTTACACTGTCCACATACATGTAAAGCAATTTATAGTAAAACCTCTCTGTTTTGACCACTTAATTGTGTTAATTATACAGTGTTTATAACCCTTTGCCTTATATAAGTGCCTTTTAGCGCAATCCGTTTAATCCTCCGCGGAATAAAATAATTCCAATATAATTATACAGTCATGAATATGTATCAGAAGGAATATTTTCTTAATGCTAGCAGGTAATACCTTAAAGCAGGTTGAAAGAAAAGCAGAATGCACCTTAGGGCGCATTCTGCTTTACTTTCAACCTGCTTTAAGTAGTCACCTATTTTCAAAACTAGAAACAGGTTATTGGGTTATAGTAATTCTATGCAATGTTATTACTACTAGGGATAATTATAAAGTCAACTCACCAACCGATGTTCAGCGTAGAGCTGGATGTTCGTAGATGTCTTGAGTGTGCGTCTTCACAGCAAGAGGTAACCTTCAAGAGTGACTCTTGTTGCTCAAAGCTCCCGGATGATGACGTGTCCGTGACGTAGGAGTTCGCGTGTCCGTGACGTAGGCAGTTCGCTGGCTCTCGGCACACTCGATCGGGTACCAGCGGACCGGTGCTCACTACACTCTTCCCCTCCATATTCAAAGGTTCTGGTCATCCGGTTATGCTTTCAGACATGCTTTCGGTTATGCTTTCAAATATGACTTTACTTTCGAGTAGCAATATCCAGGTCTTTGAATATTACTAAACTGGTCAGTCCTTTTTGCAATATCCAGGTCTTTGAATATTACTAACTGGTTCCAGTTTTCTCAGCCGGCACACCGGACAAGTGAAACAAAGGAGAGTATAATTCTTACCGTCTTATTCAGTTCAATGACAGAACTAACAATGATTCTATTCAACAGCCAGATTGCCAATCCAGACAATATGAACAAACCATCCTTAGTAACTGCTAAGCCAGAAACTATAAAAAAGTTACTACAAACCCAAAATGATTCTATTCAACAACTAGATTGCTAAATCCAGATTCCCAAACAAAGTCACTCTGGGTAAGATACAACATACTCACCAAACCCACTCCTGTCCAGTAAGCCAAACTACTTCCCTTCAGAGGATACTCCAAGGTACAGGAATCTTGCGTTGTCTGCCGTGTACTTTAAAACTGTCTGCCAGGATTCTCCCCTAATCTGTCCAACTGCCTCCGCTGAATATCCAAGGAACGCTGGTGTAGAGTTCAGATTTGGATCAATGGGAAAATATGGAGCATCAGTTTCGAGAAGAATCCGGCTTGGTGCACACTGTCTAATGGCGTCGATGACCTCCCCATGGTCCTCACTTGAAAGGCCGCTAACGTGAGTGGTGAACCCGAAGTAGGAGTCAGGATATGACTCCAACCACCGGTTCATCATCCACAGCGTGCCAGTGAAACAATGACAATGGATCCGTTGAGAGTGACTAACTTTAGACGACAGCAAGATATGCAACATAGTGAGCCAAACCTCGTCCTGGGGCAAGCGGGATCTTCCTCCGGCACTGCGGCAATGTAGCACTAGAACGTGACGATCCTCTAGAAGTGTCAGGACTCTTTCCAAACGTAGTATTTGACTTGTCCACATAGAAGAGGCCACGGTTCTGTCCAAACCCACTTCACCCAGGGCTACCACTTCAGGTTGTTTGAGAAGAGTTTCCAGCGTTGACCAGTCCTTCTCTGTCACATCCACTGTTTTGGGGTGGAGTCCAACCGCTGGAAAAACGTTCTGACTCACTAAGTTCCTTAATTCCTGTACCTTTGGATAGGTCTGGGGGTCACAAAACACACCCACCATTCCCACGATGTCTACCGCTTTTTCCATAGGCACTGGCAGACTTCCAATGACAGATTGACAATCATTCACACATCGTAGCTTGTATGATGACCTATCAATATGGCAATGACTGTCAAAACCCTTGGGAAGTTGTGGCAGCATTTCCCTTTCCTCTGGCGACGGTTCGAAGAGTCCACGGAAGGATGCCCGTTTGTCTTCCGATAAGATGGATACGGTGATGAGCAATCTCCTCCAGTGGAGTAAAGTTTCCACTCCCCCGTAGTTCGGATACATCCGGAAACTCTTCGGCGTTGGGGCCTTTAGTGTGATGAGGAATTCCTTCATGCCCTTAACAAGGTTGGGTTCAGGGTCCTCGAATCGGGTTTCCTCATCAGTTGATGCTGCCATGTCTGCCAGGTCTTTGAGAGACTTGTGAGTGCCTATGACCATCCTCTGAAGGTGTACTAGAGCTATTCTTCGCCTACTTGCTACTCCAGAGCCATGTAGAGTTGGGTAGAATAGAAGTGGGAGATGAACACTAAAAGCGTGCTCACTGGTCAACTTGGCGTCACAGCCCTGCACCGGACAGATCGGGGTACCAGTATGCTGTTTTTTACGCAAAGGACTGGAACCTCTACTGCCAGATACGGACCGTGGGCGTCGATTACCAGATGAGGGTCTTTCATTATACCGGTCCCGATTATTGTTGTAATTGTTCCTACTATAGCCGCGACCTAGTCGAACAGTCCTCCCTCTCCCTCTTTGACTAACAGAGTTCGAGTTCTCTTGAAACTCTCGACTAGAAGACCCACCTGTGATCCTCTGCCCAGGCCCCACCTGCTGCCATTGCTCCTCCCTCACTTTGCTAACCGGAGCAGCAACCACAACAGGTGAAGAAACGGCTGGCCTTGATGCCAACACATCGCTGTACGATCTCATGGGCTTCACGGGACTTACAGGCTTCGACGGCGTAGGACTTGGCTCCGGTGAAGACAATAACAACAATCGTTCCTCCTCGGTCGTGTCCATCTCAAATAGCTCCAAGTGTTCTCCCATGACCTTGATATCCGGTTGGGTCTTCAAACGGATATCACGGGTTTGGCCCATTGGCATGGGAGACTCTGCAGGCTTTGCCTTTTTCCCCAGCTGGTGCACATTTTCTGACAACCATTCCCTAGTTTGAAAAGCCATGGTGTCCAGTTTTTCGGCGCATGCCTTTAGCCAGCTGGTCTGTCCCTGTTGTTTAGCAATCTCTACCTGTTGCTTTAATGCCTGCTCAGCTTCGGTGCGTCGGCCACTAGGATGCATAGCCGCCATCCTAGTCACGTCGTCCGTTTTCATTAGCCTGTTCTTGGCTGATGACTCTCTCAGCTGATTTAACTGAGAGTCCCAGGTAGAGTTGATTTGTTTGTTGCTCATTTTTGTTGAGATTTGTTTGTTTGGTTTATTTGTAGTTATTCTGAAAAGAAAGAACTTGGGTTTACTAAGTGCGACGTGCCCTTGTGACACACTCCTTACACTTGAACTTATCTATATCCAGGGCATCTGTGGGAGTAATGTCTACACATGATCCATGAAACCATTCATTGCAATAGTCACACTGGATCATGAACCTGCCTTGCCAAGGTTTGCGGCAAAAACAATAGACCCTATCTGCCCCCCGAACAGTGGAAGTTCCCTCTGGATTGTTTTTCCAGTGCTGGATCCAATGCGGCAGCTTCCTATCCCGACATGGTTTCAGCCGGTCATGGTTCGCCACAAAGACAGCATTTCTTACCTTCACTCGAAAGAGACAAGAGGATAACTTGGTTACAATAACCCCTGGTCCCTTCCAAGGTGGGCATAACTTCCTACATTTCCCTTTCAATACTGCGGTATCAAGAATATAAACCGGATCCCCTATTTCATAACTACGCTCCAATAAACGAAGGTCATAGTCACGTTTCATTCGACGTGAGGTTGTTCGTAGGGTATTGCGAGCAACTTCATGAGCTTTCTGAATACTAGACCCCAAATGAACAACATACTCCTCGGTACTTTCGACCTTACCTGCTCCTTGCGGAAACATCAGATGAGCCGGAGTGTTTACCTCGCGACCCAACATCAGCTTGTTGGCAGTGAACCCGGTCATACGATTCACTGACGACCTTAAAGCACCAGCAATTTGCTGTAAATGCAAGTCCCATTTGTTTTGTGACTTACCTATGAAACAACGAATTGCATCCATCAAGGTCCGATTGTACCTTTCTACCTGTCCATTACTAGAAGGTCTATAAGGCGTAGTTCTTGCCTTATGTATTTCTAGCAATTTACACATTTCAGTGAATAACTGGGAGTCGAAGTTTCGACCCTGATCAGAAAATACCTGAAATGGCATACCGAATCTGGTAAAAAACTGATCTATAGCAGCTCTTGCTGTCTGTTCTGCCGTTTGTGTTGACACTGGAACACATTCAACCCATTTGGTGAATTGGTCCACCATCATCAGAATATACTCATGACCCCTAGGTGTTTTTGGTAATGGCCCCAAAAAGTCTAGGTGTACGCGCTCCATCGGTGCCCCAGCCTGATACTCGGACATCGGATACTTACCACGTCGATCAGATTTCTTATTCTGATTGCACACCTCACAGCTGGTCACATAACTAGTTATGTCCTGTCGCATACCATACCAATAATATTTCTCCTTGGTTCGCTCCAGAGACCTAGCTATCCCCTGGTGACCAGCGGACGGCAAATTATGATTAGCTGCCATAGCTGCTTCCCTAAGACTTTGAGGAAGAACTAACAGTTTATCACCTGTATCGGGGTCTGACCGATACAAAACCTTATCAATCAAGACAAACAACTCCCTATTTAGCCAATGTGACTTAGTTGCCTGACTTGTCCTGAATAAAGACTGCACATCAGGGTACCCATCATCCTTAATCCAGTCTATTATTACCTTCAGATCACTATCATTTATTTGAGCTTTTTCTAGCTCATCCAGAGAGAAACCCCAACTTACACGCCTTTCAGCACCAGTGGAATCTGACTGTCCGCCACCACCTATTGGATTATTAGATCCAGTCTCCACGTTACCCTGAATTTCTACTCTCGTTCTTGTGGAAACCATATTAACACTTACCACTTCCGGGCTACCATTGATCCCGTCGGCTTCCCATGGAATATTATTTACCACATTCTGGAAAACTTCCAGCTCATCAGAGTGATCTTGCAGATCCACTAAACTTGGGTTTTCAATTTTAGTGAATATTTGTTGTTCTGTACAACTCCAACCAGACCCTATTTGCTCAAGAACCGGCTTGCCATTGTCGCCTACTGGACCTACAGATTCGATGTAATCCCCATGAATGACCTGACCACCCTTAGACACCATAGAAACAGTTCTAGACCCGTTCATATTAGCCAAGGGTACCACGTCATCCACTATTTCCGTAAAAGAAGCCCAATTTTCATGTGCCTTTTCACAATACTTACATCCCCCACACGGCAAATCCCCCAGGCGTACTCCAGCACGATAAGCATCGCACTGCTCCGAATTGGTTGCAATTCGGGACAATGGATCCGCATTATTGTGCAAACGCCCCGCACGGTGTTTAACCACCATGTTATATTGCGCCAGCTCTTCGAGCCATCTCGCAAGCTGCCCCTGTGGTTCCCGGAATCTCATAAGCCACCTTAAGCTTGAATGGTCAGTTCTTACTACAAACGGCTTGCCTAACAGATAGTAACGATACTGTCTTGTAAACCTTACCACTGCCAGCAATTCTTTTCGAGTTGTACAGTACCTCCTTTGCTCCTTAGTCAAAGCAAAGCTACCATAAGCGATTACCTTTTCCTCCCCATTTTGTATTTGAAGGAGTTCGGCACCGATTGCAAAGTCGCTTGCGTCTGTATCGAGAATGAAACCATCCTCCATATTTGGCAGCGCCAAAACAGGCGGTGTCGTTAAGGCATCCTTAAGCTTCTCAAAAGCTCTTTTCTGAGCTTCGCCCCAAACAAAAGACTTCTGGCCAGTTACTTCGTACAAGGGTCCTGATATCTTAGAAAAATCTTTAACAAATGATCTATGATAATTTGCTAAGCCTAAAAATCTCTCAACGTCCTTTCCTTTCGACGGCACAGGCCAATTTTTAACTGTTTCAATGTCATGATTGGACATTTCTAAACTAGACCCTGTAATCTTTCTCCCTAAGAATTCAATTTCGTTTTGAAAGAAAGTACACTTCTTTGGCTTTAATTTGAGGCCATATTGTCTTAACCTGCCAAGGGCTTCCCTTAAATTAATAAGATGTTCCCCAAAACTGGCACCTAAGACTATAATATCATCCAGAAAGGCCAAAACAGTTTTCCAAGACAGCCCTCGAAAAACTAAATTCATTATACGTGCAAAGGTAGCAGGAGCCCCACAAAGACCAAAACCCATTCGGACATGCTCAAACAAACCGTATTTTGTTAAAAAGGCGGTTTTCTTTTGATCCTGTTCTCGTAAAGGTACTTGCCAATAAGCAGAATTAGCATCCAGTTTTGAAAACCAAATACTGCCCGACAAAGTATCTAAACAATCATCGACAAGCGGTAAAGGGAATACATCTTTCGTCGTCACATCGTTAAGAGCGCGATAATCGATGCACCACCTGACCGTTCCATCACGTTTCCGAATTAAAACCGGAGCGGAAGCCCAATCCGAAGTGGACGCTTTAATTACTCCAGCTTTAAGCATTTTTTCTAAATGAGCTTCTTCTTCACCTACAAAACAAGCAGGAGTTCTACGCATACCCTGTTTTATAGGTTTTGCGTCACCTGTATCAATTTTATGCTCCAAGGCTGAAAAATTACCTAAATCAAATTCATTTTTGGCAAAAACATCTTGGAATTCAATTAATAATGACGACAGCTGACTACTCTGCTCCTTGTCTAACGCCTTGCTACAGTCCTCAAACATTTTGGTTAGATGTTCGGGTACTTTTTGCTTTTTCTTTCGTTTAGCCTTTCTCGAATTAGAACACCGCTTTTGTGTGTTTAATTCACGTTCCGGACTCTTTTCTGAGTCTTCTCCGATTGATGTATCGGACTCTTCACGTAACACCTCGGCCACCGCGTATGCTCGACCAATCTCTGCCCCTTTGTTTACATGCCTATAAAAATCCGTAGGATTTATTAAACAAAGGATAGGATCCGAATTAGACTCTCGTACAACTTTCGGTATGAGAAGCTGTTTCGCGTATTTACCAGCTGGTTCGACTACGTAGTCTGGCAGCTGCGCGTCCATTTTACATTTTACTTTCGCTACCGAGTTGGGCGGTATAACTTGACGTTTCGCGACTGTCACTCGAGATACCCGATTAAACCCTAAAGTGGTATCACCATCTAAGGTAATCGTCATACCGTCAAAATGTAAAACTCCCATACCTAAATCTAAAATGGATTTACCCGTACCCTGCAGAATATCAAAGCCAAGCAACATGTCTTGCTCGATTGGCGCTACGTAAATGTTCTCAGCATACCACCTATCCCCAATTTTTAGTTTAACTGGTTCGGTAATAAACCCAGACATCGACATATCTTTGCCAGCAGCGAGTAGTTTTACGGTTTTCTGTTTGCGCGGCGGTTTTTCTAACGAATCGTATATCCGATTGGATATAATCGTTACCTGGGCCGCTGTATCTACTACTGCCTTTACCGGAATATTACCGATCTGGATAGTCACGGAATACTGAGAAACCGACTTAACCTGACAAACCACGATCTCATCAACGATAACCTCCTTTTCTGGAGATTGAGCCCTAGTTTGGCCTACTTCTGTTGAGGTCGAGGATTGGCCGGCTTCCTTGACCCGTTCGCGTTTAAAGACTTGGGACATTCGGCTCGAAAGTGCCCAACTTCACCACACGTATAACAGGTCCTAGACCTTGTCTGTCCACCCCTAAACTTAGGTCTAGCTCCTAAAGACTTTTTTAGTCTTTCTTCCATATCATGCATGGCTGTCATGAAATCAACAGATGACTTTTGATCTGGGGTTATCTGACTTACCACCGGTTCGTTGTTATCATAATCCCGTTTTTTGGGACGGTCAGCCTTATTCTTACCATACATGGCTGAATGTACCTGTTGATATTTGCGTACTTGTTGTACAGCGGCGTGAACACTTGCAGGCTCCTGCATACAAACATGGTGACCCGCATCCTTATCCGTCATACCTAAACAGAAACGGTTTACTGTTTGCTCCAGGATGAAGGAATTAGGCAAATGTTTATATGCCCTGTCTGCAAGAGTTAGGACTCTGTCGGCCCATTCCTCTAAGGTTTCCCCTTGATTTTGGGTAGCCTGCTGGAAACGGACTTGTGCAGCAGCAGGTATATCAAGTTCGCCAAAACGTTGGTTTAAGCGAGACACTAGTTCTTGGTAAGATAGGGGTCCATCAACATTTTCATTGATTAGTGCAAAATAATCAAGAGCACTCCCTTTGAGACTCCAACAAAGGCAATTCAAGCACTCCTCCTCAGTCCAATCATATGCCTTTGCATAACGAGCGAACTGCAGTTGGAATGCCTTCCAATTACCCTTGCCATCGTATGAAAGGTGTTTAGGGACCGTGACCATAATATCCCGTTTGCGAGATTGAGGTTTCTTTGGCACTGGCATTTGAACTTTGGGGTTTTCCAAGTTCGGGTGTAGCCATTTGTGAGTTAATTTAGGTGGTTCAGCAGGGTGAAGCCATTGGTCCTGTTCCATAGATACATACGCTTTACTGTATGGTCCCTTTGGAATGTTAGGCGGAATTTTGGAGAAACCCGGAGATTCCGGTTTAATGTATGGGTCCCTATGAATTCCAGAAGGAAATCCCGGTGATTCTGGGATCCTGTCAATTACTTCCCTTTCCCTATGCACTGTTACCGGGACATGCTGCTTAATTGTCTGAACTTCCCTTTTAATAACAGGTGGAATAGGGTATATTGGAGAAGAGTGACCCATATCAAAGAAATCATGATGGGGCAACTTATCTGGAGTTTTAGGCAAGGAATCTAAGAAAGTGTCATTGTCAGTATCGCGTTGAGCAAGCCTGACTTTTGACTCTCTTAAATCCTTCATAATCTTCAACACATGAGGTGGCAGATACTTTTTCATCATTGCTCCTACATAAGTTTCCGCAGTTTCCTCCTCCTCGGAATCTGAATATTCATCCCTACTTACCTCGAATGCCGGCTTCTTGTTGAGTTTACTGGCCACATATGGAGAGGTAATATATTCCCTTTTAGGGGTACGAACCTCAGGTGTTTTTACCTCATATTTCGGCAATTTTTGCTCAACACTTACCTCCCCTTCTTGTGATTCAGGATTGGGTAACTTTTGACCCTCCCCTTCATCCTCACTTTCGGAGGATTCTTTAGGATTTATGTAGTCCGCATTTGGAGTGAAATCAATTAAAGCAACTGTTGCATCATCAAAATGACGCCGAGCAATTGTTTGGAGAATTTCCAAATTAATGTTTCCCGAACCAACACGGACCGCAACAATAGCCTTAGCAAGTCTTTGCTCTATACCCGGAATCTTTATTAGCTCCTCCACCGGACTATAATTAATAGGGATTCGGGTATCAGGCATTGTTTCCCAATAATCTTCATCAATATCAGAAGCAACTTTTTGCGCTACTTCTGGCACACGAACTCCTGCCAACCCTATAGCTGAAACATCTTTATCC
The DNA here is from genome assembly GCA_922989275.2 of Gari tellinella. Classification (NCBI taxonomy): domain Eukaryota; kingdom Metazoa; phylum Mollusca; class Bivalvia; order Cardiida; family Psammobiidae; genus Gari; species Gari tellinella. The sequence continues at coordinate 79,854,745 of OV277860.1, read as the reverse complement.
GACATTTGCGGAGTTAAATTGGCAATTCAAAATATAAGTAACACAAAAAAAAACCACGCTCCCTATCGCTAACCACAGCTATATTAAAAAAGCACGCCTTTAAAAATAGAGCTCCAATTAGAAAACAGAGCGCGTAATTTAAAATACAAAATGTCGAAAACGGCACCGGCCACGTGCGAATAATTTTTTGAAAAAGGTCTTTTTTCCAAAATATTCACAAATAACCAATGCAATAAGATGAATAGTATCACAAAATTACTCGTCAGTAAGCTGCAAATACTCGTTCATCAATAAAACAAACACGAGATATCAAGTTTGGCACTTTTGTCCAAACACAATTCTCGCTAAGGTAGCGCGTTTTACTAAAAGCGAAATTGGGTTGTCGAATTATCGCTGCCACCAATATAGTAATTCTATGCAATGTTATTACTACTAGGGATAATTATAAAGTCAACTCACCAACCGATGTTCAGCGTAGAGCTGGATGTTCGTAGATGTCTTGAGTGTGCGTCTTCACAGCAAGAGGTAACCTTCAAGAGTGACTCTTGTTGCTCAAAGCTCCCGGATGATGACGTGTCCGTGACGTAGGAGTTCGCGTGTCCGTGACGTAGGCAGTTCGCTGGCTCTCGGCACACTCGATCGGGTACCAGCGGACCGGTGCTCACTACAGGGTAAAGGGTTAAGACAGGTGACTGCTTAAAGCAAGGTGACAGCTCCCTTAGTAGCTTTCTGTTTTACTGTCACCTTGCTTTAAGCTGTCACCTGTATTTTATACAATCAATTAACCTTAAAAAAAAAATATTGGTCATATGAGATGATTTACTGTACATTTGTAGTTTTCTTGTGTGTGTTTTACACTGTCCTCATAGACATAATGCAATGTACATGTATTGGAATAGAATAGATGTTGTTTGTGTGTTTATTAATTATAACTAATGATACTAATGCAGAGTATTTTACAATTGATGGAGTCAGACATTTAAGGGAGACTAAAATGTCTCCCAGTGGGCAATTTTTGTTGTGTGAAGCAGTTTTATTTTTAATTCTTTTTAGTAGGTTATAGTCAATAATACTGTTTTTAACCCTTTTAATCCTGAGTACATGTAATGTTCTAAATTAGCTCCCAAGTATTCAATGTACATGATGTAAATACCTCTTATTCTCCTGCAATTGCTTTTATGTTCAATCTTATTATCATTTTAACTTTAGAAATAGACAAAAGAGTCACTGAGTTTGGATCCTGATCAGATACCAAATTACTGTGTGTCTGATCTGGGTCCAATTTGTTTGCCAATTCCAGTCATCTGAATTAGTTATAGCAAGATAGGAGTTTAAAAAACAATATATAACTCCAATCTCAAGGCTAAGCTAATAAAATACTGTTATGTTTGTCTTGACCCTTTACCCCATAGCCTGTTTCTAGTTTTGAAGACAGATGAGCACATTCTTTTTTCTTTCAGCCTGCGTCCAGCTACCATCTACTATAATATAGAAAATATTTCTTATGCTACATATTCATAACTCTATAATGTGGAACTATTTTCTTCAGCGAATAATAAATCAAAGGCATAAAAAGGTGTATTTATGGGGTAATGGGTTAAGAGAGTTTAAAATTATGAAATTTAAGTGTTGAAATACAAGTAGCGTAGTAACTTCGAATTAAATGAGTTTGAGATACCCAGAATTCCTCCTACTATGATTCATAATATTCAAATCAGGGAACAACTTAAGTAATTTTGCCCATGGTATGGCTTGTTATCAATGTTGAACATAATGAACGCTAACAGCAGGTTGAAAGTAAAGCACAAATCTCATGAAGGATCAGCGATTTTTTTCCTTCTATAACTGGTACCCATAAAAGGACCCTTCACAATTCAGAAGGGACCCAAATTGGTTCACAATGCGAAAAGGCGTTTTTAGTTAACCCTTTACCTCATAGCCTGTTTCTGGTTTTGAAGACAGATGACAACTTAAAGCAGGTTGAAAGTAAAGCAGAATGTGCCTATAAGGCACATTCTGCTTTACTTTCAGCCTGCTTTAAGCTATCATCTGATAGAATATAGGAAATATTTCTAATGGTGCATATTCATGACTGTAGAAAGTGGGACTATTTTCTTCAGTGTAGGAATAAATTAAAAGACATAAAATGGGGTTTTAACTGGGTAATGGGTTGATTGACTCTGATCAGGGGGTGCCCTGTTTGTCTACTTTTACTTTCCTGAAATATTTTCAAAATAAACAGCTCAAAACATCAACATGAACTAGTCAACCTGGGTTAATTAGGGTCTTCACTGTTTGATAGAAAATATGTATACAACTTTCCAGCATACAAAGATATATAGCAGTGAATGCAACAAAAACATGTTAAATCCTTGTGGGAATCTCGCTCATGAAATGCCGTGAAAATGAGTTTTCATTTCTTTATGTCTCCTCTGAGGTTTTCACAGACGCAAATATTGCTGTCATTTGGACTTGTACATACTTAACCCTTAGCCTGCCACTCACGACTATAGCTCCATATGCAAACAGCTTGGATCTGGATGAGACGCCGTTTGACACTCGGACAACATTTTCAGCAATTTTGAGCAACTTTGAAGCACTTTGAAACTTGAAGCAGACGAGAAATATAGCAGACGACAATTTATTTGGCGGGCTAAGGGTTAAGTAAGAAAGATTAGATTTATGGTGTTTGGTATATAGCAAGGAAGTAATTCTTTTTATGCTGAAATATCCAGTAGAAATCCTGCCTAGCATTTTCTTTACTGACATTAAATTTTGAAAAGATTTATAACTGAAAAGACTTATATTCTATGCATTTTGATTTTGCACTTTATGCAAGTTGTTGTTAATGTAATTTACACAATAACTCTGTTCTTCTTTCTAGTTTCAAAGAAAGGTGACCACTTAAAGCAGGTTGACTGTAAAGCAAAATGTTCCTTCTAATTTCAGCTAGCTTAAAATTTCTATCTATGGTAATTGTTCATGAGGGTATAAACTGGAACTATTTTTTTCAGCGGAGGAATAGATTAAAGGAGGGGGGGGGGGGGGGGGGTTAACCACTGTTCAACCTTGTTTGCTGATGTTTGAAAAGAGTTAATACATATAAGATTTAAGTCATTAAGTACATGTAATTTGATGTCTGATCATTGCAGTTTGATGACCTTGACATTCGACCTTCACCTCTGAGACCTTGATTAAGTTTTGTTTATAATTCAGTCATGTTCTAATAATGCGTTTTGTGTAACTATAATATGTGGTCAAGCATTCCGCACCCTGCACATTTCTAGCTTGATTATGTCCAAAGCTCAGCTAATCTTTTACCATGCTATAGCAGCAGATATGTGCAACAGTGGTTATCGTTGCATATAGTTTGGATCCAGATGAGACTCTTTACTCTCTGACCCTGTTTTGAAATTTTGAAAATATATTTTTAGAATTATCCCTTTACCTCATTGCCAGTTTTTAGTTTTGAAAAAAGGTGGCCACTGAAAGCAGGTTGAAAGTAAAGCAGAATGCGCCTGAGGGCGCATTCTGCTTTACTTTCAGCCTGCTTTAAGCTATCATTTATCAGGATATAGAAAATATTTCTGTTGGAACATGTTTATGACTATATAAATTGGAACTATTTACTTGTGTGGAGGAATAAATCAAATGCGCTAAAAGGCGCTTCTATCAGGTAAAGGGTTATAGGAGCTGTCTGCATTATTTTTATCCTGCATTTACTCTTTGAATCCTAGTCACACATATATGTGTCATTTGCAAAGAGGGTACCTGTGAGAAGCACACTGTCTTGTTTTATGCAAAAAGTGTAGACCCTGATCAGAGGGCACCTTAAGGAGCCCTCTGATCAGAGTCTACACTATTTGTCATTTTGACATATAATTTAAAAATCAACCTTTAAAAGTCGAAAATGGACAAGACTCATTTTAAAACTAGAGTTTCAGGGAGGAAAATATATCTCCTGATGTCTATGCATTTCTTCACCGAGTGCATGGTCTCTCAATACCAGATCCACTGTATATGGTACATTTATTATTAAAGAAGCTTTCTGTTTTACTGCCACCTTGCTTTAAGCAGTCACCTGTCTGTATACAATACATTAGCCTTCGTTCAGTGGTCATACTAGAGAAGTTTTACTGTACAGTAAAACCTCTCTATTGAAGCCTTATTGATTGTATAATGGAGAGGTGACGGCTTAAAGCAAGGTTACAGTGAAACAGAAAGCTCCTAAAGGAGCTTTTAGGAGCTTTCTGTTTCACTGTCACCTTGCTTTAAGCGGTCACCTATTGTAAACACCCTAATAATTAACATTATTTAGTGGTCATACTAGAGATGTTTAACTGTAGATGGTACAGTTATGGTAGGTGTGGGAGCACTTGTAATAAAATGCCTGTTGTATATGCTTTTAGCCGTGAGTTGAAATCATGTTTTATTACTGGTTAGGGAGTTGATTTTGTAGCTTTTTCTGTGTTGATGAGACAAATAAATGTCCAGCTTAGTGCTTTAGGAGAAATGTTTGTCTCTGTGTAATGGATGTGAAATGCCTAGTCAGAGTGGTGATTTGAGGTGGCAAATTGAAGGGTCAGGGCTCCAGATAAGAGGGAGTAATCTAAACAAATCCAACATTTTCTCACTCATGCAGCACCAAATCCTATGGTGTTACTACTCATTAGAATCGTCTCTTCGAGACGATTCTAATGAGTAGTGACACCATAGGGTTTAAAGCAGAAATAAAGGTTTTAGTTTTTGAAATACTCTCCTTGTCTGGAGCCCTGGGGGTCATGCAGCTAGTAGGTTCAGTGGAAGGAACTTGATCAACTACAACAACAATTGCTGCCTTTGCGAGCACCTATTATTTTAGTCAACTCATTTATTAGCTCACCTGAGCCAAAGGCTCAAGGTGAGCTATTGGGATAGCCCTGTGTCCGTCGTCATGCGTATGTGCGTCGTCGCTAACAATTGCTTCAAATGACATCTCCTCCTATACCCCTTGACAGAATTCAACCAAACTTTACAGAAATGTTCCTTGGGTCAAGCTCTTTCAAATTTGTTCAAAGAATTAAAAACAATGCAGAACTCTGGTTGCCATGGCAACCAAATTGAAAAAATAAGGAAATCTTAAAAAATCTTCTTGTCAAAAACTGCAAGGGCCAGAGCTTAGATATTTGGCACATAGCATCATCTACAGGTCCTCTATCAAGTTTGTTCAAATTATGCACCAGGGGTCAAAATTGGCCCAGCCCCGGGGGGTCACGGTTTTACATAGAGTTATATAGTGAAATTTTCATACGTCTTCTTCTCTGAAACTAATATGGCCAGAGCTTTGATATTTGGCATAGTGACACTTCTAGATTTCCTATACCGAAATTGTACAAATGGTTCTGGTCCGTTGCATAACTAGGTCACAGGAGCTAAAAATAGATTTTTTCAGTGAAAACTTAAAAAATCTTCTTGTCTAAAACTACAAGGGCCAGAGCTTAGATATATGGCTAATATCATCGCCTAAGGGTCCTCTATTAAGTTTGTTTAAATTATGCCCCTAGGGTCAAAATTGGCCCCGCCCCGGGGGTCACTGTTTTACATAGAGTTATATTGTGAAATTTTCAAACATCTTCTTCTCTGAAACTAATATGGCCAGAGCTTTTATATTCTGTATGGTGACACTTTTAAATATACTTTACATATTTTGTTCAAATTGTTCCGGTCTGTTGCATATCTAGGTCAGTCCTGGACATAAATCAATATCTCCATTTTCCCAATTATTCTCAGGTGACCAAATATGCCCCATGGGGCTCTTGTTACAAATAATAAGTACTGGTTATGAGCACTCATCCAATAATTTCTATTTATCTATTCCTAATTTACAGAAAATGTCTTTTCATGCCTGCTCATGTAAAAAATCTTGTCTTGTATCCTGATAAGTAAATGAGTCTTCACAGCTAGAACCAGGCTAAAGCGTCAAACAGTTGTCCTTGTCGAAGAGATAGGTGCTTCTTTGAAAGATTCCCTGTCACTAACCTTTACTCCATAAAAGCACATGTAGGATACCAGTTAAATTTACTCTTTATCAGCATCATAATATAACATTAACCCATTTGTTCCATAGCGTCCTATAAAAGGGACATAGGCAAACAGTGTAGACTCTGATCAGATGCTGCATAATGTGACAGCTGATAAGTCTATATTGTTTGTTTATTTAAGGGAACATTGGCAAGTAGTGTTGACCCTAATAAGATGCTGCATTCCCAGCATCTATCTCATCAGGATCTGCGCTGTTTGCTAGTCATGCATATCAAATGTTCTGCTAAATAGAAAAAGATTGCAGTTACCTAATATATCTATATTGAAATCTTACACCAAGCACATGAGCTTTCTGCATTACTATCCTCCTGCTTTAACCCAGCTTTCTGCATTACATTCATACTTCATTAAACAGCCTATTGCATTAAGCCATTACCTCAGAGACACATTTTTATGCATTTAAATATTCCTCCACTGAAAGAAATAGTTCACAGTCATGAATATAAAGCACAATAAAGAAACTTTGTCTCTATCCTAGCTGTTGGTAGATTAAAGCTGGCTGAAAGTAAAGCAGAATGTGCCTTAACCCATTACCTCATAGCCTATTTCTAGATTTGAAGATAAGTGACCACTTAAGCAGGTTGAAAGTAAAGCAGAATGCGCCTTAAGGCGCATTCTGCTTTACTTCCAACCTGCTTTAAGCCATCTTCTGCTAGGATATAGAAAATATTTCTTGTGAAGCATATTCATGATGGTATAAAGTGGAGTTGTTTTCTTCAGGGAATGAATTAATTAAAGGCGTAAAAAGGCGTATTTATTGGGTAATGGGTTAAGGCACATTCTGCCTTACTTTCAATCTGCTTTAGGTGGTCACCTTCAAAACTAGAAATGGGTAATGGGTTAAATACTTGCACAAATGGCTATGAGGGAGGGCTACCACAGGTTCAACAGTACATGAAGTACCTTCTGAACATTGCATCATCGATTCTTCATTGAGATGAGTACTTATATGCGATGCCCACACAATCGGCAACAGCAGGCGTCGGCTTTTAGCACCCTGTTTGCACTTTGCTTATTAAATAAAAGCTTTGATATTTGAACGGTGCCATCCTTGTATTATTTGATGTAATGGTATGACAAAAGGTTATGACAATCATCAAATATAGGCACTTGAGTGTGTTTATGTTTTCATCATACCACATGCAGGGTTAATTGATTGAATGGAAGCCACCCACTATAAGTCATTGGTCATTGTTACAAGTATGTTTGAACCCATCTCCTGCTGTGCCATCAGCGGAAATTGACAGCTCATGTTAGGATAAGGATCAGACTCTGCAATAATTTCTTATAGGAACTCTTTGACATGAATATTCACCTTTTTCCAAATTTTATTAACCCAATACTTCTTAGCCTGTTTCTAGTATTGAATTTAAACCTGGCCAGATAAAATACCATCTGCAAGAATTTATGCAATATTTCTTACGATACATATTCTTAACTGTAAAAGGTTGAACAATTTACTTCAGTATAGTAATAAAATATTACATAAAAAGGGGTATCTATGGAGTAATGGGTGAAAGATGACACATATTTTCGAATATGTTTTATATATGCATCAGGGCTGCCATTTCTCCTGATTTTTCCTAAATCTTCGGATTTTTTTCTAGAATATGGTAGCTTAAAGCAGTCTGAAAGTAAAGCAGAATGCGCCTTCTGCTTTACTTCAAGCCTGCTTTAAGCAGTCACGTGTCAAAAAACTAGAAACAGGCTATGGGGTAAAGGTACGATTCGTAAAGTCGCACTTGAAAAATGCAAATTTGGAAATCTTAGGATTTTTCATGTCAACTTATGGCAGCCCTGATGCATAGGACTAATTGAGCTCTATAGTGATGCATCTATATTATTAATCTTTATACACAGTATACATGATTAACACTTTCTGAAACCATTCATTATACATGTAGTTATGCAAACAGTATAATTAGGTATGTACCGGTAAGAGGTGCAGCATGGGCTTAAACCAATGACTCCCCTTCTACCAGTCTAGCAGCTAACCATTTAACCACTGCTACTGGTTTTGTATAGTGCAGTGGTTTTAGGGCACCCGCTTCTCACCAAGTTTGATAGGGTCAAGGCAGTATATAAGAGGTACATTGGTAGCCAGTCTGAACACATGGGTTTTCCCTAGGTACTCTGGTTACTTCCTACAGTATTTATGACAATTTGCCACCATTGGCACCATCGAAAGTGATTTGCCTAAGTTGTTAGAACTTGTTTCATAATCAATGTACAATAAATAAAGTTTAAAATGGTATTGCATAGTAACTTTGGACATACTTATAAAATGTCTATGTGTATCTAAAGTGATCAGCTATTGGGTAACTAATGGATAGGAGCCATTTAGTTAGAGTTTCTACCTTCCTCTTAGTACACAGCATTGGAAAACATATGGGTGTCATATGGCCACAACTCCCTGGTAATTACAGAGTTAATGCACATTAGTATCACTGCAGAGAATCTCCAATCACCACTCATATATCACTGGAACACACTCTGTGTGTGTGAATGGTTTCTCCCATTGTCACATTTTAGAAGAGACAAATTCATTTCTTTCATACAGGTGAAAACATTTAAATATCTAAAGAATAATTCTCTATGGGCTGATGACAGCTTAAAGCTTGATGAAAGTAAAGTAGACTGCCCCTTTGGGAGCTTTCTGCTTTTCTTTCACTGACCTTTATGTAGCTATCTGCCTTCAAGCCTGAAAACAATACTAGAAACATTCTATGTAATAATAGGTAGATTAAGTCATTGCTGCCAATGGAGCTTTCTGCTTTACTTTCAACCTGCTGCCATTTGTTCATATGATGAAAAGGTATGTACAGTAAAACCCCCTCTATTACGACCACTAAAGATTGTTAATTATTGGATGTTTAAGGCAGGTGAGTGCTTAAAGCAAGGTGACAGTGAAACAGAAAGCTCCTTTAGGAGCTTAGTGCTTAAAGCAAGGTGACAGTGAATCAGAAAGCTCCTTTAGGAGCTTTCTGTTTCACTGTCATCTTGCTTTAAGCTGACACCTGTCTTTTATACAACCAATTCACATTCGTTTTAGTGGTTGTAATAGAGGGGTTTTACTGTATGCTCTTTTAGAACAGGGTAGAAAACATGAAAAGGCATTTCCATGAGGAAAGGGTGGAGGTATCAATAAAAAGCATTTCAAAGGGACAAGAAATATCTTTAAAAAAGATATTCAGCGGAGAGCAATTACAGTAAATTTCATTTAAAAATACAGGTACTAAAAATCTATCCTCTACAGAATTACCAAACAATAATTTAAATCGTATCATGCTGCTCATAGATTATTGCATAAATCCTCTATCACTCTTCATTCTTAGAACAAAGATGTCATCTAAAAATAGAAAAATGCTGTCATAGCAATTGCAGTCTGTGTCTATAATTTTGCACTAGCAATTCATCTCCAGTAAAACTTGTAAATGGGTACAATAGATCAGTCTGTCCCCATATCCAATCAGCCCATTCAGTTTCAAGCGTGTGACTTTCAACCTAGATTTCTGACCAGTTATCATTGGCTGAGAATTTGCAAATGATAGGTTTAAATAGAAACCATTCAGCTCCGCTGAAAGCAGTTTGGATCCAGATGAGACGTCTCTGATTCTCATCAGGATCCAAACTGTTTGCCATTCTGACTCTGAATTGAAAAGAAATTTTGAAAATGCTAATTTTAGAACAGTAGCAAACGACAATTGTTGCAAACCAAAAATATTACCCAGCATGCAAAGAGTCAACCCATTACCCAATAGCCTGTTTCTAGTTTAAAAAAACCCAGGTGATCTCTTAAAGCAGGTTTTAAGTAAAGCATAATGCACCTTAAGGTGCGGTGCATTCTGCTTTACTTTCAGCCTGCTTTAAGCTACCATCTGCAACAATATATAAAATATTTCTTATGGTACATATTCATGATTAAAGAGGAATTACTTTTTTCAATGGAATAAATAAAAGGCGTATTTATGGGGTTATGGGTTAAAGGATACTAGTTGTAAATAGGATGTAGAAAATGTTGTCTCTCATTCTGGAATTAATTGTTGAAAACCATTCTTGTTTTGGGAGTATTATCAGGATTCTCGTCTGTGGGTGAGGCGTGACTTGGCATCCGATCTTGTGGGAAATTGTTTGCAAATAATATGTTTGGCTGTGAAACATGGTTTGTCAGTTCTTGTGTGAATAGAATGGGTTGGAGACAGGTCTTTTGTCTGCAATACAGTAAATTCTCTCCATTATGTGCAGGACTGGTGATAGTCACAAGTAACAACATGATGTATGGTAGAGACGCAGACATTGCAGTATTTTTGGGAAAACCTGCTATATTTTCACTCACACCACCCTTGATACTCTTTTGTTCTTGTTTTGTAATTCTTACAATGCTATGAAACTACAGGCGAACCTTGCTTTATTCGAACTATTCGATTTGTCGACAGATGAATTGCTGAAATAACATACAGATAGAAAGCATTGAAAACCCCAATGAAACCCTATGTTTTATTAGCTCACCTGAGCCAAAGGCTCAAGGTGAGCTATTGTGACCGCTCACCGTCCGTAGTACGTCTGTCCGTCTGTCCGTCTGTCCGTCTGTCCGTCTGTCCGTTCACTTTTACTTCAAACGACATCTCCTCTGAAACCCGCCGATTGTAGGGAGAGTTCAAACTGCTCATGATGTTCCTTGGATGCTTCTCTACAGAAGTTGTTCAAAAAAAATGAAAAAAAGCACAAACTCTGCTTGAAAAAGCAAAAAAGCAAAAATCTTTAAAAAATCTTCTTGCCCAAAACTACTAGGCCCTAAGCTTTGATATTTGTACAGTAGAATCTCCTGGTGGATCGCTCTATAGTTTGTTAAAATGAAATCCCTAGGGTCACATTTGACACCACCCTGCACAGTTTAAGTGCTGCTCTAGGCAGGTTTTACAGTATTTTTGATTTAGGCAGAACTGTATTTACCTGAGTTACCCTTAATATACTATGGGCAAATAACCAATATTTGCAAACAGTTTGGATCCAGATCAGATGCAACATAATGCTGCATCTAATCTGGATCCAAACTATTTGCCACTCATTTACCAACTTAACATTTTCTAAAAAATAAAAATGTACATTTTTTACACACAGAAGGTATTTAGCAGACATCATTTCAGTCTGGTAAGGGTAAGCTCCCAGACTGCTGCTGCTACAGTTCTCTTACATAATATTTGACCTCAGTGATCAGGCCAACAGAACTGAACATGTTGTCTGCTAAAGTTTAGAAATGGTTCAGTCGTTTGTTCAGACATTTGTTAACCCATTACCCCATAAATGTGCATTTTTAGGCCTTTGATTTATTCCTCCACTTAAGAAAATAATTCCCCTGTAACCCTTTCCCCCATAGCATATCTCTAGTATTGAATGTAGGTGTCCACTTAAAACAGGTTGAAAGTAAAGCAGAATGCGCTTTAAGCGCATTCTGCTTTACTTTCAGCCTGCTTTAAGCTATCATCTACTAGAATATAGAAAATATTTTGTATTATACATATTTATGAATGTATAAATTGGAACTATTTTCTTTAGAGCAAGAATAAACTGAATGTGCTAAAAGGCGCTTCTATGGGGGAAAGGGTTAAACAGTCATGAAAATGTAAGATGTGAAATAAGTTTCTATATCCTAGTAGATGGTAGCTTAAAGCAGTTTGAAAGTAAAGCAAAGTGTGCATTAAGACCCATTCTGCTTTACTTTCAACCTGCTTTAGGTGGCCACCTATTTTCAAAACTAGAAGCAGGCTATGGGGTAATGGGTAAAATGAAATTGCCTATTTGGAAAGAGCCTAATGAGAGGAAGTGCCATTTGCAAAGGCCATAACTCTGACATCATTGTTTTTTTTAGTTATTTCCCTTTGTCATATTTTCTTGTCAAGAAGACAACTCCAGGTCTACTGATGCTATTGTAATGAAATTTTATGTATGGAAAGAAACTGATGAGAGAAAATGCCTAGTGCATAAGGGCAGCAATATTTTGTTTTCCCCTTTGTCATATTTTATTGTCAGGAAAATAACTCCAGTTCTGCTGACGCTAGTGAAATAATTATCATTTACCGGAAATGGAAATAGCTTGATAAGAGGATGTGTCATGGATAAGGGTCATAAGCTTGGCAACAAAATTCACTTTTGTCATGTTTTCTTGTCCGGAAGATAACTCCATTTATAGCTATATTAAAATGTTGTCTTGCCCAGTCAACTTAGGTACAAACTTCAATGTCCTCAGGTGAGCGAATTTAGGGCCATGGCCCTCTTGTTGCAGATACAATATCACAATCATCTGGGTATACAGTTTGCGAATTTTAAAATGTCCTTTTTGAGAGTAATTCTTATAAAATATTGAACATTACACACAACACCTAAAATGAATGATAATGTCTTAAACACACACACTGGAAGCAGCCATGAACAAATATTTAAGGGTTTCACTGAAATCTTGACCTGTTCTTTAGACATTGTTTAATTCTTTGAAGGCCAAGTTGATGTTTTTGTCTGCAATAATTGTCATTTCTTACTGTCCTAAAGTTAGATGTTTCAAAAATCTCTTTCTCTAAAACAGAGTCTGGGTGTGAAACTGTGTGGATCCTGATGAGAAGTTGAGTTATTCAGCATCTCATCAGAATCTAAACTGTTCGCAAAAGAAATCACGGTTTCACCTGTTGTGTACAAAGATTTAGACACTCCCACACTTTATTGTGGACTAGCTTTGATGAGCCTTTCGGCATGTATCCATCTTCTTTCAGTGTATGGCATCATCTGTCAAGTTTGCCTTGTATATTATTGCAGCTTCTTAGTTGTAATGTGTAATAGGCGTAATAACCAATCATAGTACAGTAAATCCGGTATTAAACCATTACCCATTACCCATTACCCCATAAATAGGCCTTTTAACATCTGTAATTTATTCCTCCACTCAAGAAAATAGTTCCAATTAATACAGTCATAAAAATGTATGATATAAAATATTTTTCGACATTCTTTAGAACAGATGGTAGCTATAAGCAGGCTGAAAGTAATTCTGCTTTACTTTCAACCTGCTTTCAGTGGACATATATCTTCAAAACTATAGAAACAGGCTATGGGGTAATGGGTTAAAGGTTGGCAGTGGCTAGACGTCCGGAACCGGACGGCTAGCCAACCCTCACAGGACGGGCTAGACGTCCGGTTCCGGACGGCTAGCATACCCTGTGATGGTAGGCTAGATGTCCGGAATAAATTTCTTTCAGGAAATATACTGCTTTATACGTGGGTTAGTGTCTGGGTATATTTAAAACAAGTTTGAACAAACCTAAATACATTTAATTTTCCAAAATTCAGTAGAGAGCATAAACAAATCACATGCATATAAAGGAATTAAATTACCTTCACTTAAGACCGACGTTCGCATCCGCCATTTTAATTGGTTATTGACCCTGCTGCCCTGACTTTGTCGCTATTAGATTAGAACGCAGGACATTTCTGTTGGTTTTGTTGTAATTTATGCATGTAAATATCAACTGAATGTTATAATTAGAGATTGAAGATCAAATGCCGAAAGTATTTCAAATGGATTATTTGATATAAATACGTTGATTATCGCCATATCTAATTATCGCAGCCGGTATCTCCATGTATTGTCGCTAGCAGCAAACTGTGAATGCATCGGAAATAACAAAGCCATGCAAACAAAATCCATTGTTAAGCATCAGCATAAAGTGGCATTTGGAGTAAAAGTTTGAGTAATACATGTATTTATGAAGGTCATTATACTTTGAAAAAAGAGAGTGTAGGACAAAATACCCCTCGGACAAAAGACCCTTCGCTCTATTTTGTCAGGGTGGACAAAATACCCTTCACTATTTTACCAACCCGGACAAAATACCCTTCATGGTTTTTGCAAGGGTGGACAAAATACCCTTCATATAAGATAAGTCATAGACATTATGTCTATTAAATAGTCTGAGTTTATTAAAAGGATTTATCATCCAATTCACAGTTTGGGAGACCCCTTTTGTGGGGGTGATAAAAAATATCAATGTTTATCAGTTTTAATAACCACTTTTAAGAAAACACCATTATCAGTTTGCATTATAATTTATCTAAGGTGGCAAAGTTTGACAAAGATTTGAGTAATTGGGCAAGAGCACAGGTTTCCATAAGGTGTGAACTTTCTTGATTGGTGCAATGTTATTTTTAACTTGTAATAAAATACTAAACATTACTAATTAGTAATCAATTGATTTATTTTCACTTGTTATTTATCACTGTATATTGTTTTCTCATCACTATTGGTATAGTTAATATGAGGGGTATTTTGTCCACCCTTGCAAAAAACATGAAGGGTATTATGTCCACCCTGACAAAATGGTGAGGGGTATTTTGTCCGCCCAGGCGAAATTGGGCGAAGGGTATTTTGTCCGAGGGGTATTTTGTCCGGTTACCGAAAAAAGAAGACCTGTTCAATACCAAAGTTCGCAGTGAAATTCTAAGTCGGAGATATTTCTCTGACATTAAGGAAATCAATTAAAAATGGAAACATTCTAACGTAGACGTCATGTACATGTTCGAAAAGTGGCAGTTTAGCGAAACGTACAGGTATTCAATCATCAATAAAAAATGCTTGCGAGCGTGCGGTTCTCCTACAAGTTGGGGAAAGAATACGGCAACAACAACAACAATGGCGGATGCGAACGTAGCTCATAGTGACGGTAAATTAATTCCTTAAAGTGTGGCTTGTTTCTGTTCTAACTGATTTTCTGAAGTTCAAAATTGCATTTAAGGTTGTTTGCCATATATATCCAGGCACTAACTCTCGTAAATTATGCAGTATATGCTCTGACAAAAATCTATTCCAGACGTCTAGCCTACCCTCACAGGGCAGGCTAGCCGTCCGGAACCGGACGTCTAGCCACTTCCTTAAAGGTTTCAGGTGCTTGTTTTAAATGATACCCACTCTTTGTCTTCACTGAATATTGACTTAGTACAAGTGTGACTGTGTTTTTCTTGTGTCCCGTTAACTATTTCTCATACTGTCAAGAGTTTCCTTATAATTACTAAGAGCTTCTTGTTTCTAAAATAGATGGAAGAAGAATTTGATCTGTATAGTTAGATTACTATTGACAGTGGGTAAGATATGTGACCCGTTTAACTCTCTGGACGCTATGTAATATTACCGTCTGCAACAATTGCCGTCTGCTACACTGTTCTAAAATAGAAACTTTCTAAATTTTTGTTTAAAAAATTTGGTCAGAGTGACAAACAGTTTGGATCATGATAAGAACAGCGTAATGCAGCGTTTTATCAAAATCCAAACTGTTAGCCAAGGGAATCGCTGTTTGGTGGCTAGCATGCCCACCTTTCTGTGAGAAACGAGCTTTCTTAACTCTTTGCATGCTGGGTAATTTTTTCGTCTGCAACAATTGTCGTCTGCTTCTGTTCTAAAGTTAGAATTTTTCAAAATTTCTTTTAAATTCAGTGTCAGAGTGGCAAACAGTTTGGATCCTGATGAGACGCCGCATTACGCGGCGTCTCATTTGGATCCCAACTGTTTGCAAGGCCAATCACTGTGGTGGATATATCCGCTGTTAGAGTGAAAAGAGTTAATCTTGTCAGCAAACAGTCAATCTGGATCCTAATAAGAGGCCATGTAACTTGGTGTCTGATCAGGATCCAAAGTCTTTGTCATGCGGATTATATATGCTCAAAATTTGGGAAGAAAAAGCCAAATTTGGAGTAGAAGTAGACAAACTTTGAGCAGGAGTTTTTCATGTATAGGTAAAGAGGTTGATATATCTGTACCTATATTTGGATATACAATTGGACACTTACTGGATACAGAACATGGACTTGTGTTAACCGATTTTGTGCTGGATCAGCTAAATATATAAAAATGTTTAAGGTAGTACAACCCTAATGTGATTGAGCCAAGGTCTGTAAATATCTGTACTCTATTCAATATCATAGAGTACCTTTATTGACAGCATCCAATCAGCCATTCTCGTCAACTAATGGGCCATTATACAGTAACCAAACCCGTTGGTAAAGGAGGATAGTCAATTGCTCAACATTGAGTATGGATATTGACTCATTAGAGGTCTGCTACCTTTAAATTAGAAGCAGGATTGTATGTTTAGATAGAAGATAATCGTTGTCTGTAGAATTTTGGACTTTAGAATTAATATAGATTGTGTCTATTTTTGGAAGAAACTTTTTGTGGCATTGGCCTATTTCAGCTTGCCTGTTAAAAGGAGCATTTAGAGAGCGTTTAGCTCTTTTACTGTTGAATATTCATATTTAACCCTTATCATGCTATAATAGGTTGGATTTGACACTCTTTGAAACGAGTGAAGATCCAGATCAGACAGCTCCTAAAGGAGCTGTCTGATCAGGATCTGCACTGTTTTCTGATAGGACCTGTGTGATACGAGTATACACTCTGCCCTGTTGAAATATTCCTTGGTTTATTCGCTAATGTAATAGTTCAGATGATACATGTTCATGGTGGGTGGAGATTTATATCTGAATACTGGTAATCAACGTGAGAAAAGTTACCTCTTTGCATGCTGGGTAATTTTTGTTGTCTGCAACAATTGCCGTCTGCTATTGTTCTAAAAATAGAATTTTCAAAATTTCTTTTCAAAACAGGGTCAGAGTGTCAAACAGTTTGGATCCTGATGAGACGACGCGTTACGCAGGCAATCACTGTAGTTTATATATCCGCCGCTAGCATGCAAAAGTTAAAACTGCACACTATGAACATATATCATATAAACTATTACATGTATACATATGTAGTACCATTACTCTTACTTTTACCCCTCCACTTTATACAGTCATGAATATGTATTTTCTATATCCTAGCAGATGGTAGCATTCTGCTTTACTTTCAGTCTTCTTTAACTCTTTCCTCCCTAAAACTTTAAATGAACAATTCCAGTTTTCATTTTAGTTTAGTCCATTTCTGACTTTTAAGGGTTGTTTTTGTCAATGTTTGGCATTGTGACAAATAGTGAATACCCTGATCAGAGGGCTCCTTTCGGAGCCCTCTGATCTGGGTCTTCACTGTTTGCATAGGACATGTGAACTATTCACATGTACACTGTTTGAAAAGCACGCCTATATGCGGGACTAGGGTTCAAAGAGTTAAGTGGTCCCCTGTCATCAAAACAAGAAACCAGCTATTGGGTAATAAATGGGTTAAGCAATGCCTGCAATGTCATGATAATATCATCATCTCAGTTTTAAACAATATGGTACCCGGCTTTCTAGTGTTTGCCATTAGACAGGTTTTGGATATTTGTAGAAGGAAGATGCTTATGCCAAGGAGTATAAAGGCATTTTAAAGTGCCTATTGGAAGAAAGAGTTAACAATGTGTTATCTTATATTTCAGCAACAGCTTATGCGCCATCATTGGGTACACAGACGGCGGCAAGAAGGAAAATGTAAACAGTGCGGAAAGGTATAGTTTTAACTCTTTGCATGCTGGTTTTGTCTGCAACAATTGTCATATAAACAATTCTTTCTATACGGAATAGGTAAAAGCATTAAAATGCATTTTTATGGTGGAAAAAGCAACCACCTTAAAGTCTACTGTATAAAGGCTATACTTTTGAATATTAGCTGATAGCACCTTTTGGACTATACTCAATCTTTATACAGTAAAAACCCTCGTTTATAACCACTATATTATATTAATTAAATTAATTGGTGTTTACCACATATGACTGATTAAAGCAAGGTGACAGTAAAACAGAAAGCTCCTTTAAGAGCTTTCTGTTTTACTGTAACCTTGCTTTAACCCATTAACTCATAAGCGATAAACAATTATCAATGCTTATCTCAGTACAAGTTAGTAGATTAAAGTGTGTCAAAATGAGTCAGTATGAGAATATTGTGCAATGCATCAATATGAGTCAGTATGGCTGAATGGGTAAAGCTGTCTTCTGTATTTTATACATTCAGAACTGATGGCTGGCCTTCTTTTTTTGTGGTCATAAAAGAGAGCTTTTACTGTACATGTAAAAAACAAAATATATGTAACAGTTTCAATTTTCAGTTCAATTTAAAATTATAGAAATGCCATGGTGTTTAACAGACTAAGTCAGTCTGGATATATTTTAACATGTATGTTGTGTCTTCAATAACAAACGGAGAAGTGAGAGTGTTGGTCTTGAGTTATTAGGACCTTACTCAGACTGACAGCCTCACAAAGTGTAAATGTTTACTAGCAGGTCTACCAAGCTAGCTCTTTGCATGCCGAAACTGTGATTACTTTTGCAAACTGTTTGGATCCAGATGAGACGCTGAGTAACTCGGCGTCTCATCCGGATCCAAACTGTTTGATAGTCAGACTCTATTTTGTAAAGAAATTTGTGAAAGTTCTGTTTTAAGGACAGTAGCCAATGGAATTCTTTACAGAAAACAATATTACTTAAGCCTTTTTAGAGTTAAAGAATTTGTCACACCAGCAGACTGTCTCCGGCAGACGATAAATTTTCAGCACACTAGTGGAGAAGTCATGATTCCATTGCTAACAGTTTGGATCCAGATGAGACATGCATTACGTGAAGTCTCATCAAGATCCAAACTGTTTGACACTCTAAATCTTTTTTTGAAAATAGTATTTCTAGAACATTAGCAGTTGACAATATTACTTAGCCAGCAGACAGTTAAATCAAGATGTGATGTTCGCTCTTACCAATGCTAGCAGTGAATAATTATGTACCACAGTGATTACCTGTACAAACAGTTTGGATTCTGATGAGATGCAGGGCTGCCATAAGTTGACATAAAAATTCCTAAGATTTACGAATTTGCATTTTTCAAGTCGAGGGCTTGGTGCAAAACTATTGTAACTCCTTCACAATTGTGAAGGAGTTACAATAGTTTTGCACCAAGCCCTCGAAGTGCGATTTTACGAATCGTACCTTTTCCCCATTGCCTATTTCTAGTTTTGTTGACACGTGTCTGTTTAAAGCAGGCCGAAGGTAAAGCAGAATGCGCCTTAAGGCGCATTCTGCTTTACTTTCAGCCGGCTTTAAGCTACCATGTACTAGTAAAAAAATCCGAGGATTTAGGAAAAATCCGGAGAAATGGCAGCCCTGGAGATGCCGTGTTACGCTGCATCTCATCAGGATCCAAACTGTTTGATTCTCTGATCCTGTTTTAAAATGAAATTCAGAAAATTCTATTTTTAGAAAAATAGCATTTTTGCAGACATAAAATTACCCAGCATGCAAAGAGTTAGTTACTCTTTCTTATTACTGTCTGATAAGAAAAGTCCCAATCAATCCAACATATACTCATTAAATGATTGAGAAATTTTGAATTGAACTCTTTCAGCACTGAAAACAATTACAGTCGAACTTTGATATCTCGAACTCTAACTCGAACTATCCGATATTTGGAAATATGAATTTTCCTTATTTCAAGCTCAGTTTAGGTGGACTTACCTGTGTTTCAAAGTTAAAACGCGACTTAGCCGCATTTTAACTGTGAAATACAGGTATGTTCTACTTAACTGATTTCGAGATATCGAAGTTCGACTGTATTTTAAGTCTTAGTAATCAGTTTGCATCTTGATCAGTTGACTTACAAAGTTATTATTTCTCATTCCGCCTGTTTTGTCTCATTTCAGTCATTCCAACAAAGGTTTACCTTTCAAAGCAAGGTAAGTGCAGTTAAACTTTGCCTCCATATGAACCAAGGTTAAGGTTTTGCATTAAGGTCAGTAGTGGACTAAGGGCTAGAGATAGGGTCATGCAACTTCACATGCCTATATGAGTACCAGAAGTTGCCTTTTACAGTTTGATGACCTTGACCTTTACCCTTTACCTCTGTGACCTAGGTCAAGGCTTTGTGTTTATGTCGGTAGTGGACTAAGTAGGGTCATATGCAACTTCACATATCTGTATGCTTTAGTGAGTACAACATGTTGCCTTTGCAGTTTGATGACCTTGCCTTTTAACCTTGACCTCTGTGATCTAGATAAGGAGTTTGTGTTTAGGTCACTTATTGACTAATAAAGTGTTTGCATATGTGATTAAGCATACAACAGAGCATCTGTGCTTTACAAATATATTTCTAGTTCTTTGCAATATTTGACATAAATGAACTTAGAATGACAATGTTGCTATGTTAATTTTTCAGGAGATCATTGCTATAAGCTGCTCTTGGTGTAAGGCTGCTTACCACAATAAAGTCTCCTGCTTCATGATGCAACAAATAGAGGAACAATGTCCACTGGGGGTCCATGCTGGAATCATAGTCCCACCATCGTGGATAATAAAACTTCCGAAAAAGGTGAGGTCCCTAGAGAACAAGAGAAGCATTGAATTTATATGAAGCTTTTTTAACTCTTTGAGATTTTAGTCATTTTCCAGTGTAATTTTGTCAGCTTCGGTGTCCTGGTAAATGTTTTGTTTTCAACTTCAATTTTGCAGGAATTGAATCTGAATGTCAAACAGTTTTGATCCAGATCAGGCCCCACAACTGTGGGGCCTGATCTGGATCAAAACTGTTTGCAAAAGCTATCAATGTTTTGAAAAAAATGCCTTGAAAGAGTTAAGATTGTATTTTCCAAATATAGACGAGCTTATAACGTCCCTGCAGTATCACTGTTGGAGCCGATGTAGCCAATTTTGGTGCAAGTGCTACTCCTGTACCATTTAGTCAAACATTCATCTGTATAATATTGTTGTCTGCTACTGTTCTAAAATTTGACATTTCTAAAAAATGTCCTTCCAAAATAGTGACATAAATTATAACCAATCAAATCAAATCCAAAATAGAATCAGATTGTTAAACTGTTTGTATCTTTATGAGATTCCAAATTGCTCAGTTTCGCAGTTTGATCCAAAAAGTGTTTGTTAAGGTAATTACATTTTGTCTACATGTAAGCATGCGAAGAATTGATAAAATATTCATTGTTTATGGTGGAACGCTGACACAGCAGAAAATAATTTATTCTTTCCCTTTTAACCCATTACCCCATAAATACACCTTTTTTACGCCTTTAATTTAATCCTCCACTGAAGAGAATAGTTCCAATTTATACAGGCATGAATATGCATCAGCTGAAATATTTCCTTTATCCTAGTAGGTGGTAGATTAAAGCAGGCTAAAAGTAAAGCAGAATGCGCCTTAGGGGGCATTTTGCTATACTTTCAACCTGCTTTAAGTGGTCGACTAATTTCAAAACTAGAAACAGGCTGTTGGGTAATGGGTTAAACGAAATAAACAAAAAGGCATTACAATTCAATGTTGAAAATCATTGGTTAACTGTTAAAACAAAATTGATGAATGTTTTTAAATCTGAGTGGCAACCAGTTTGGAGCCCTGTTTCTAGTTTTGGGGATAGGTGACCACTTAAAGCAGGTTGACAGTAAAGCAGAATGCACCTTAAGGCTCATTTTACTTTACTTTTAGCCTGTTTTAAGCTGCTATCTGCTACGATATAAACCATATTTTTAGCTCTCAGGGTCTCATCTGGATTCATGCTGTTTACAAAGGTAATCACAGTTTTCCTGCTAGCGCAAAAAGAGTTAACGATTTAAATGAAGTTATTGAATGAACGATTTAAATGAAATTATTGAGGACATTGACCTGAACAATCATATTATCAGATGTTGGCATGTGGGAAGAAAGGATTGGAGAGATTGCAGGGCTCCAGATAAGGAGAGTATTTCAAAAGTTAAAATCCGTATACCTCCTCATAACCATATGATGTTACTACTCATTAGAATTGTTGCTTTGCAACAATTTTAATGAGTAGTCGCAGCAATGGGTTTAGTGAAGGTATAAATTTTAGGAGAAAAGGCTAGAAAGTCAGGGCTCCAGTTAAGGTGAGTATTTCAAAAACTAAAATCTCTATTTCTGCATTAAAGCCTATGGTGTCACACTACTCATTAGAATCGTCTCTTTGAGACGATTCTAATGAGTAGTCACACCCTAGGATTTGGTCCTGAAACGGGTGAGAAAATGCTGGATTTGTTCAATTAACTCTCTCTTTTCTTGAGCCCTGGAAAGTAGGCTGCATTTTACACTTTTGGAGCCCCCATGGTTTTAACTTCTTACCACTTGCTCCATACCATCGGAGATATTGTATTGGTTTGCAAGACCGATAACATTGTCCAATTTAGTACTCTCTGCCTTGAAGGCTGTTATCCAATTATTGTCAAAATTGATAGCAGCGTTAATCAGCATCAGACAAATATAGTTATACCCCATACAACCAGTGAAGAAGAATGGACACTTTCTTCAGACATCGTACTGTTTAATGAGATATAAGAGTAATGCAGAAAGCTCCTTCTAGAGCTTTCTACATTACTTTAGTCCTGCATAGACTCATTCTTTATTCAAAATTTCCAAAACCAGACATTACATAAAAAAGGATACTGCTTAAAGACATTAAGCCAGTCCATTCATTGATTCACCCCCATTGTATTCACTAGGTGTCAAAATACAGGTAGATCATGACAAAATTTTGGAGGTAACGGTTCAGCTATCTGAAGCTTTGAATACAGGCCCTTACATAATAGATCTCAATAGGTTTTTCAATGGGTTTTACTAACCAAGCTATCAAATATTAGGTGCGGGCCTCACATGAGACGCCTGAATGATTCCTTGCCTAGACGCTAGCCGAGTAAGTGCATGGGCTCCATGCTTTGACTCAAACTTTCTACGATACTAGGTGTTACCACCCAAACTTGGTCATGTAATGTCTTTAATGCTGGACAAAAGTTTTAAAGTAAGATTGTAAGGGATATGTTAATCTTCCATATTCAATTTAGAGGTGTAACTGTAGATTCCAGCCACCTTGCTGCTAGAGTTATTGCCCTTTGATTATTAAAACTATTAAGTATCTTCCTAGCTTTAATATTTAATAACTCTAACAAATCATCTCCAAATTAAATGGCATATAATTTATTGGCCTCATTTTGCAGTCACACCGTTACTTTTAACTCTTTGCATGCTGGGTAATATTTCGTCTGCAACAATGTCATCTGCTTCTGTTCTAAAATTGGAATTTTTCAAAATTTCTTTTAAATTCAGTGTTAGAATGACAAACAGTTTGGATCCTGATGAGATGCTGGGTTATGCGGCGTCTCATCTGGATCCGAACTGTTTGCAAAGGTTATGTCAGTGGCAGCTATATCCGCCGCTAGCGTGCAAAGAGTTAATAACCATCAGGAGGACAGCAGGTGATCTTCACCAATGGCAGTTTTAATATTGAAATTGTTGTAAAATTTGCAATGCTTCACAATGATTGAAATATTCTTAGATAGTTTTCAGCTTGCCTATACAATGACCGGGAAAGGCTTATGTAAAACTATAATGTCGCACGCAAAAAACAGGTCATTACCTGAAAAGACAGGGTCATACTTAGAGGTCAAAGGTTTTAAACATTTTTTTTGGCTTGTCTGGGCTTTAACGAAAGGAATCCTACTTCTGTGGAGACGGGTAAATGCATTGCACTGTTGTACCTCTGTTGAGAAAAAGTTTTCAATGTATTAATTTTTTTTTTTCAGGGATCGTTCAAATCCTCTTTACGGAAAAAGCGGAAGTCATCTGTGAAGAGAAAGAAAGGCAGCTGTAAAGAGACGAGTGATCCCCAACGCCCTTTCATCATAAAACCTATTCCCTCACCTCTGCTCAAACCCCTTCTCGTGTTCATTAATCCAAAGTCTGGTGGAAACCAGGGGGGAAAACTCTTCCATAAATTTTGTTGGTTGTTAAACCCACGGCAAGTTTTTGACTTGAGTGATGGTGGACCAAAACTGGGGTAAGTAATATTGCTTGTACAACCCTTTACCGCATGGCTTTGTTTCAATGTTTAAGATGGAAGGTTGCTTTAAGCTGGCTAAAATTAAAGCAATAAAAGTTTCTGCAGGAGTTTTCTGCTTTACTGTCAGCTTGCTTTAAGCATCCATCTGTCATGATACAGGACACTTTTTCACCAATTTGCTTTAAGTGATCACCTGTCTCAGTACTAGAAACAGGCTATGGTGTAAAGGATTAAAGCAACTCAGAGATTCCAAAGAGAAGGGCTAGACAGAAGAAGTTTTTGAAATTTTAATGTTTTGTCTTTATGGATCCGTGGCTATGGGACATTCATAATTAGAAACTTGATTGATACTTCATTTGATTGATGTGAAAGAATAAGAAGAAAATCTTTATTATTAATCATGTTATGGCTGCATCTAATAAATTATTACTGTGTTGAAATTAGATATAATTGTTGTAGGAAATGTGCATGATCAGTGAAACCTCTGCAAACTACAGTTTAGAAGGGTTACCTGATTACAGAAGGTTTGCTGCCATTAACCCATTAGTCCATAGATAATCATTGTCTCTCACAAAGCTATGGTGTGACTACTCATTGGAATTGTGTCTTTGAGGTAGTTCTAATAACTGGTCACATCATAGGGTTTTGAAGAGACATAAAAGAGAAACAACTGAAATCTTCACTTTACTCCATCTTCTCTTAAATTCAGGGCTCCAGATAAGAGGGAGTAAACTGCACAAATCCAACATTTTCTCCCTTATTTTAGCATTAAATCCTATGGTGTTACTACTCGTTAGAATCGTCTCGAAGAGACGATTCTTATGAGTAGTGACACCAAAGGGTTTAAAGCAGAAATAAAAGATTTTAGTTTTTGAAATACCCCCCTTATCTGAAGCCCTGTAAATTGCAATAGTTTTTAATCTGTTATTGCATAGACATGCCTTTTTACAGATTTAATTAATTCCACCACTGGAAGAATAGTTTAATTTTATACAAATATAATCTATACTCTAGCAAATGATAGCTTAAAGCAGGTTGAAAGTAAAGTAGAATGTGCCTCTAGGCACATTCTGCTTTACTTTCAACCTTTTTAAGTGGTAACCTGTCTTCAAGCTAGCTACAGGTTATGAAGGATAAGGTTATAAAAACAGGTTTTCAGTGTTGAAAAGGGTTGGCCTGATTGCTACATTGTTGGGCTGATTAAATCTTAATTGCACCAAGAACAATTTATCTATAGCATTGTGGCTGATATTTTGTAATTTACTTTGAGGATATTTTCACAGAAATACAATTAAATCATTGGGTTTTAAAACCCTTTTTGTACAGGAAGTGAGTGTATACATCATTTGAAAATAGTGCAGTTCCAGATCAGAGGGCTCCGACCTAGGTCTGCACTGTGTGTTGGCTATAATTTTAGATATTTGAACTTTCTCTCAAAAGTCAATGTAAACTGGACATACATGTAATATTTAGAAAATAAAAGAGTCAATTGTGAAAGTGGGCAATGTAAGGTGAAACTATTTGAACCCTTAAGTCACGCATATATGCATCATTTGCAAACAGCGTACCTGTGAGGAGTACACTTGTCATATGCAAACAGTGTAGACCCTGATCAGAGGGCTCCTTAAGGAGCCCTCTGATCAGGGTCTACACTGTTTGACATTTTGACATATATTGTAAAAATCAACCCTAGAAAGTAAAGAATGGACTAGACTAAATTGAAAACTAGAATTTGAGGTTTCAGGGAGGAAAGGTGTCACAATTTGAGTGTAGAAAGTGTAGGTAATATGGAATTGATTGGTTTGTTTTGACTGAAGAAAAGCTTTTCAATTAATAATGTATAAAGTACCCAGTAAAATTCAATGATTATTAAATTTTCACAAGATGTTTAAGTTCCCATGTGAAAAGAACTTGTGAAACTTTCAGCTATGCCCTCCTGGCTGTTGTAGCTTTTAGCCCCTTACTTTGAGTACAATGGGTTTTGTGCAAACGGTTTGGATCCTGATCAGATGTGGTGTCTGATCATCATCAGGATCCAAACTCTTTGCCACTGATTTCAATATTTCTCAAGTCAAAATACATCTACCTAGAATTAAGATTTGAGAAATAATTGAAGACTACAGTAGTTTACAGTGGATGGTGTGATGGTAGTGTAGGGGTTAATGTTCTGTATTCGTCCTTGTCCTGACACTGTAAACATTTTGTTTATCTTTTCCCTCTTTAACCCACTACCCCATAGATTGTTTCTAGTTTTAAAGAAAGATTATCACTTGAAATAGGTTGAAAGTAAATCAGAATGTACCTTAAGGTGCATTCTGCTTTTCTTTTAACCTGATTTAAGCTTTAATCTGCTAGGATAAAAAAAAATTCTGAAGGTACATATTCATGATTGTAAAGTAGAACCTCTTTATTGCGACCACTAAAACGAAGGATAAGTGATTGTATAAAAGACATGTGAAAGCTTTTAGCAAGGTGACAGTGGAACAGAAAGCTCCCAAAGGAGCTTTCTGTTCATTGTCACCTTGCTTTAAGCAGTCACCTGCCTTAAACATCCAATAATATACAAAATTTAGTGGTCATAATAGAGAGGTTTAACTGTATAAATTGGAACTCTTCTCTTCAGCGGAGGAACAAATGAAATGTGATAAAAGACGGTTCTATTGGGGAAAGGGTTAACCCATTTCATGCGGGATACACTTTTAGGTGTACCTCTAGGCAAACAGTTTTGATCTCAGATTGTGGGGCCTGATCTGAGATCACAACTGTTTGCAGCTAAGTCAATACCCTATCAGGAACTGCTAAAATCTTTTGCAAATATTTGAGTTATACCCGCTGCAGATGACATTTAAAAATGGCCGCTAAATAATACCCAGCATACAATGGGTTAAATGAGGTATTACTGTATTGTAGGCTGGACCTCTACAAAAAAGTGCCTAACTTGCGTGTCCTGGTGTGTGGTGGAGACGGCACTGCGGGCTGGATCCTGAGTGCCATTGACAGTTTGAACCTCTCCAACCCTCCACCAGTAGCCATACTTCCACTGGGAACCGGCAATGACTTGGCTCGGACCCTCAACTGGGGTGGGGTAAGTAACACACACAGTCATATACAGGGCTGCCACTTAATTCTCCAGATTTTTCCTAAATCTTTGAGGTAATTCTCCGGATTTTTCCTAAATCTTAGGATTTTTTTCTTGTACATGGTAGCTTAAAGCATGCTGAAAGTAAAGCAGAATGCGCCTTAAGGCGCATTCTGCTTTACTACCAGTCTGCTTTAAGTAGTCACACGTCAACAAAATTAGAAACTGTCATTTGGGTAAAGGTACGATTTGTAAAATTGCACTTGAAAAATGCAAATTAGGAAATCTTAGGATTTTTTATGTCAACTTATTATGGCAGCCTTGCATATACCATATTTACAACTTGATACTTGCAATGAGAAGTGGCATTTTGGATTTGGTTTTCCTTGCACAGGACGACTTAATGTTGACCCAAATTAAAGGAAATAATTTAGGAAAACCTCCTCTCCAAAACTTTGAATTATCAGGAACTGTTGAAGATCTGTTGGAAAATGTTTATTTTAAATCAAGTTTGATTTGACCTTAGAAAATATTCAAAATCTACTGACAAGCATACCACCATTGGTATTTTGCATCCTGGTCAGATGCTATGTAATGCTACATCTGATCAGGATTCAAACTATTTGACACTCATTACAATATTACTTTAGTTAATTTCCCTAAATTTAAATTTGATAAATAAAAGCAGACAATCGTAGGTGATGCCATGTCAGTGAAAGAGTTAACTCTTTGAACCCAAGTCACACATATATGTGTCATTTGCAAATAGTGTACCTGTGAGGAATACGCTTCTCATATGCAAACAGTGTAGCCCCTGATCAGAGGGTTCCTTAAGGAGCTGTCTTGTCATGGTCAAAACTCTTTGTCATTTTAACATATATTGTAAAAATCAACCCTAAAAGTAAAAAATGGACTCTCAGGGAGAAAGGGTTAAAGAAACTTTTAGATTGAAACTCTGCAATGAGTCTTTTTAGCTCACCTGGCACGAAGTGCCAAGGTGAGCTTTTAGGATCGTTGGATGTCCGTCGTCCGTCCGTCCGTCTGTCTGTCTGTCTGTCCGTTCACAATTGGTTCGTTAACACTCTAGCGGCTACAAATTTCATCCAATCTTCATGAAACTTTATAACAATGTTTGTCTTGATGAAATCTAGGTCAAGTTCGAATGTGGGTCATGTCGGGTCAAAAACTAGGTCACTAGGTCAAATCATAGAAAAATCTTGTTAACACTCTAGAGGCTACAAATCTTTTTGGATCTTCATGAAACTAAGTCAAAATGTTTGCCTCATTGATATCTAGGTCAAGTTCTGATATAGGTCATGCTTGGTCAAAAACTAGGTCACTAGGTCAAATCATAGAAAAACCTTTTTAACACTCTAGAGGCTACAAATCTCATTGGAATTTAATGCATTCTAGTCAGAATGTTTGCCTAATTGATATCTAGGTCAAGTTCGAATATGGGTCATGTCGGGTCAAAAACTAGGTCACTAGGTCAAATCATAGGAAAACCTTGTTTACACTCTATAGGCTACAAATCTCACCTTACCTTCATGAAACTTTGTCAAAATGTTTGCCTCATTCATATCTAGGTCAAGTTCGAATATGGGTCATGTCCGGTCAAAAACTAGGTCACTAGGTCAAATCATAGAAACACCTTGTTAACACTCTAGAGGCTTCAAATCTCATTGGATTTTAATGAAACTTGGTCAGAATGTTTGCCTAATTAATATCTAGGTCAAGTTGGAATATGGGTCATGTCGGATCAAAATTTAGGTCACTAGGTCAAATCAAAGAAAAACATTGTTAACCCTCTAGAGGCTACAAATCTCATTAGATCTGAATGAAATATTGCCAGAATGTTTGCCTACATCAATTCTAGGTCAAAATCAAATGTGGATTGTGTCTGGTCAGAAACTAGGTCAAATCATAGAAAAATCTTATTGACACTCTAAAGGTTGATTGTGGGTCATGTCCAGTCGTAATCTAGGTCACTATAGGTCATGTTTTACATGGAGTACCAGGTGAGCGATTTAGGGCCATGGTGGCCCTTGTTGATGAATTTACTGGAAACATAAAACCAGTGTCTTTATTGTAAGGTGTATTATCATTTGATACCGAGTCTTGAATTTCATATAAATCTGACAGTGAAAAATTCAATGATTTTCGCCTTTATTTCTTGGTGAAAAGCCCTATATGGTGTAGCTACAGTAAAACCTCTCTATTATGACCACTAGATTGTGGTAATTATCAGGTGTCTAACACAGGTGACTGCTTAAAGCAAAATGAACGTAAAACAGAATGCTTCTTTAGAAGCGTTTTGTTTTACGTTCACCTTGCTTTTAGCCGTCACCTGTCTTTGATGTGATCAATTAACCTTTCATTGTAGTGGTTGTTATAGAGAGGTTATACTGTACTTGTTAGAATCATCTCAAAGAGATTATGCTAATGAGCATTCACAACATAGCATTTGGTGTGACGTTAGAAACTTAATATTTTGAAATACAGTAGAACTTCTCTATTACAACCGCTATAACAAATGCTACTAGACTGTTTAAATGACAGGTGGCAGCTTAAAACAAGGTGACAGTAAAACAGAAAGCTCCTGAAGGAGCTTTCTGTTTCACTGTTACCTTGTTTTAAGCAGTCACCTGCCTAAAATACATTACATTTCGCACAATTTAGTGGTCGTAATAGAGAGGTTAAACTGTATTCCACTTATCTTGTGTTTTGCTATAGAAATGCTGGCAGGTATGTAAGTCTCATAGTAGTCTCTGAGGGAGAATTGTGTGTCTCTATGACTACACGGCTCATCATCACAAGTGGGCGGATACAGAATTAAATTAATATTGCATGTCATCAGGGAGAAGTTAGTATCAGTGTTCAGTCTTGTATGGAGACATAATAGCTATTATGAGTGAAGATTTTGTAATTGCAATCATATTTCGTTACCTCAAGAGGGCACTTCACACTTGCTCTTCTAGGTACATAGTGACTAACATTTGCAAACAGCTTGGATCCAGATCAGATGTTTAGGAACTTTGAGTCTGATTCGGATATAAATTGTTTGATGTTCTTATTGTATTTTTTCTTCTGTCAAAAAAATGTCCAAAATCTAGATTTGAGAAATAAAAGCAGACAATAAGTTTTTAAAGCAGATTTTGTTTTTTCAGGGACAAGAGGATCTGTTAACCCTTATTCTGCTATATCATAATGTCTGGCATTGTCTGCTTTAATTTATTCCTTTACTGAATATAATAATTCAAATTGATACAGTCTTGAATATGTCCCATATGAAATATTACCCCATAAATACACCTTTTTACGCCTTTAATTTATTCCTTTACTGAATAAAATAATTCAAATTGATACAGTCTTGAATATGTCCCATATGAAATATTTTCTATAAATCCTAAAGACTGAAGCTTAAAGCAGGTTGAAAGTAAAGCAGAATGTGCCTAATGGCACATTCTGCTTTATTTTCAACCTGCTTTAATTAAGTGGCCACCCATAATCTTCAAACAGGAAAACAGGCTATGGGGTAATGGGTTAACTAAAGCTATGCTGAATTGTTCAAACGGACTATTTCATTTTTCAAAAAATGCCCAGTTAAGGTTGACCCATACCCGGAAAACACACCTTTTTACCGCTTTGATATATTCCTCCACTGAAGAAAATAGTTCTTCTTTACAAAGTAATGAATGTGTGCCATAAGATTTACTTTTTATATCCAAGCAGACTTAAAGCAGCCTGAAAGTAAAGTAGAATGCTCCTTAAGGCACATTCTGCTTTACTTTCAACCTGCTATTAGTGGTCACCTGTATTCACAACTAGAAGCAGCCTGTGGGGTAAAGGGTTAAGGGAAATACATTTATCTTTTTCTCCAATAGCTTGACAGATGGTAGCTTAAAGCAGCTTTATTCAAAGTAAAGCAGAATGCTCATTACTTCCAGCCTGCTTTAAGCTACCATCTGCTAGGATACAGGTAAAAATTTTATGGTGCATATTCTTTACTGTATAAAGTTGAACTAATTTCATCAGTGGAGGAATGAATTTTAATTGTAAAAACACATATCTATTTGGTAATAGGTTAAGAGTAATGGACTGTATGGCGACTGTCAGTAAATAGATAGTCGAGTCAACTATGACACAGTATAAGGGTTGAAAGGCAATCAAAACTAAGCACCTTGTCAATAAAACTTCATGTAGTGTAAATACTATTTTAGAGGCTTGGATGGTAAAAATTATTTTCATCTTCATAGTAAAATTTATTCACACTGGCATAATAATATGGAAAATGGGTCAGAATAAGTATTATAACCTTTGCATGCTAGCCACAGTGATTGCCTTTGCAAACATTTTGGATCAAGATGAGACGCCGCATAACGCGGCGTCTCATCTGGATCCAAACTGTTTGACACTGACCCTGTTTTGAAAAGAAATTGACAAAAACTATTTTTAGAACAATATAGTAGACAACAAAGGCTGCAGACAATTACCCAGCATGCAAAGAGTTAGGGCCTACTTATGAAACAATATTATTTAATGAGTTCAAGTATTTTGTCCAGCATTAATCAACATGATTTTGAAATCTTCAATTGAGTTGCAACATCATGGTGTTGACATATTCAACCCTAGCATCTACGGTCATGAAACTTCATATGCTGATGCACCTCACTGAGTAGAGCATAATGCATTGCAGTTTGGTGACCTTGACCTCTAGGGTCAACTTTAAGGTTTTGCATTAAAGTCTGTTCTGAGCAAACGACTGCACCTACAGTCACAAAACTTCATATGCTGATGTGCCTCAATGAGGGTACCATGATGGTTCTCATTTTGGTGACCTTGACTTTTGACCTTGACCTTTAGGTCAACTTTTAGGTCTGTTCTTTGCAGGAGATGAGCTTCATAATCTTTGATTACCCATTCTGGTTATCATTTTAGCTACAATTTATCTTGTGTTATGCAGTATCTTGAAAGAATATGAAGAAAGCCCTGGTTTGAAGAAAGATGACCACTTAAAGCAAGCTGAAAGTAAAGCAGAATGCACCTTAAGGTGCATTCTGCTTTTCTTTGAACCTGCTTTAAGCTACCATCATCTATAAATGGGAATTTTTTCTTATGGTGCATATTCATACCTTTATAAAGTTGAACTATTTTCTTCAGTGTATGAATAATAAAACGTGTAAAAAGGCTTATATATAGAGTAATGGATTAACTTTGAACCTGTTTTAATTTTGTTTCATCTTGAAATAAAGCATTTGTGTTTGCGTTTCCAGGGTTACACAGATGAACCAATTAGCAAAGTATTATGCAATGTGGAGGATGGCCAGGTCGTGCAACTTGACAGGTAATTAATGAGCTGCAACTCTTTGAATGTTAAATAATTGTTTTGTCTTCAACAATAATTGTTGTCTGATACTCTTTTAAAATAAGAATATTCTGAACAATTCTTTCATGAGTGTCAAACAAGAGTGTCAAACAGTTAGGATCCTGATGAGATGCCAAGTAACTTGGCATCTCATCAGGATCCTAACTGTTTGCAAAGGATATCACAGTTTTGCCGCTAGCTTGCAAATTGTTAAGCTTGCTTTGCATTTGTCTGCAAAATGTGCCATATCCAGTATTTCTCATAATTTATTAATTGCCCATTTTCTGTAACAAATTACATCAAAGCATCAACCATTTTGGATCCAGATGAGACACTTTTGGGGATCATTTCCAGATCCCAAACACCTTTGCGACAATTATGCCAGATAAGGTCATACTTTAACCCTTTACCTTATAGAAACGCCTTTTAGCGCATTCCGTTTGATCCTCCGCGGAAGAAAATAATTCCAATATATACAGTCATTAATATGTATCAGAAGGAATATTGTTTTAATTCTAGCAGGTGGTACCTTAAAGCAGGCTGAATGTAAAGCAGAATGTGCCTTAGGGCACATTCTGCTTTACATTCAACCTGCTTTAAGTAGTCTCCTATTTTCAAAACTAGAAACAGGTTATGGGGTAAAGGGTTAAGCATGCTGAAGGCTTATTAAAATCTTAACCCTTAGCCCGCCAAATAAATTGTCGTCTGCTATATTTCTAGTCTGCTTCAAGTTTCAAAGTGCTTCAAAGTTGCTAAAAATTGCTGAAAATGTTGTCCGAGTGTCAAACAGCTTGGATCCGGATGAGACGCCGAGTTACTCGGCGTCTCATCCGGATCCAAGCTGTTTGCATATGGAGCTATAGTCGTGAGTGGCAGGCTAAGGGTTAAGATATAATATCAATAATCTTCCAGTAACTGTTTTATAGAAGATAATCATATTTCAAAGAATGCCTATAATGACTTCATAAATATGCATCAAATTATATAATGCTGCGTTTTCAAATAAATTCTTTCATAACTATTTGATAAGTTGACCAGTTAATTTGAATGTTTATGGTTGAGTGTTTCAAAATACATGTAGTAATAAATGCATTGCCCACAGTGCAGATCCAGATCAGAGAGCTCTGAAAGGTCTACAAAGTTTGCAAAGAATGTGTATACTCTGTTTTTGCAACTTAACCCTTAGCCCGCCAAATAAATTGTCGTCTGCTATATTTCTCGTCTGCTTCAAGTTTCAAAGTGCTTCAAAGTTGCTCAAAATTGCTGAAAATGTTGTCCGAGTGTCAAACAGCTTGGATCCGGATGAGACGCCGAGTTACTCTGCGTCTCATCCGGATCCAAGCTGTTTGCATATGGAGCTATAGTCGTGACTGGCAGGCTAAGGGTTAAGTCAATAATATCACTGAAATACGGTGTAGTTCAACTGTGATTAAAATGCAGTTTTATATAATAATAGTTTTATACCCAGCTAGCATAACATACAGTAGCTTGGAGCATACTGTTTTAAGTCAAGGTCATTAAGATGCCAAAAAGCATTGGCCATAACTTTGGAACTACATGTGATAGAGACTTTGTTTTTGGCATGTGTACTGCACCAAAGAAACAGATTGAGCTCAGTACAAGTTGTGTCTTGTCAGACAAAGCTTAAGGTCATTAAGACAACATGGTCACAGCAAGGGGCATAGTGTTTCATAAACACTGTGTTGCCAATGATTTGTTTCAGCTTCACTTTGCTACCTGCAATAGATTTTTAGTTCGCCTATTCGGAGAATGGGGGGGCTTATGGAATCACCCCGGCGTCGGCATTGGTTTTTCATGGTTAAAGTTTTGGGGTAAGTGTTGTAATGCACCAATACATCATGAAATATTTACATTAGGAAGCTGATATTTGGATTGGAGGTGCCCTGTGGGTTGAACATTGATGTTGTGTAGTTGAAATTAAAAAAAAAGTTAATAATTAGTCAAAATTTCACCTTTTGAGGACTTAGGTTTTTCGGCTGATTTCTCATGGTAAGTGTTGTTATGCACTAATACTACATGAAATATTTGTATTAGGAAGCTGATATTTGGATTGGAGGTGCCATGTTGGTTGAACATTGATGTTGCGTAGTTAAAATTAAAAAAAAAAATTAAATTTAGTCAAAATTTTATCTGTTGTGGACTTAGGTTTTTCGGTTGATTTCTCATGGTTAAAGTTTTGGGGTAAGTGTTGTGATGCTCTAATACTACTTGAAATAATTGTATTAAGAAGCTGATATTTGGAATCAAGGTGTCCTGTGGGTTGAACATTGATGTTGCGTAGTTAAAATTTAAAAAAAAATTAAATTTAGTCAAAATTTCACCTGTTGTGGACTTAGAGTTTTGGGACTGAAATTTCAAAGTTAGTTAAGGAGTAAGTCTTGGAATGCACATATACTACATGACATATTTGCATTAGGAAGTTGATATTTTGAATGAAGGTTCCCTGTGGCTTGAATACCAATGTACTGATACACTTTTCTTTTGATAGTTACCTATTTAAGAAAGGTTTAATTAGGCGAGCTTTGCTGTTCTCCGACAGCTCTTGTTAGAATTTTTTTTCTAATTTTTAGCTCACCTGGCACAAAGTGCCAAGGTGAGCTTTTAGGATCGCTGAATGTCTGTCGTCCGTCGTCCGTCCGTCCGTTCACAATTGTTCGTTAACACTCTAGCGGCTACAAATTTAATCCGATCTTCATGTAACTTCATGACAATGTTTGTCTTGATGAAATCTAGGTCAAGTTCGAATGTGGGTCATGTCCGGTCAAAAACTAGGTCACTAGGTCAAATCATAGAAAAACCTCGTTAACACTCTAGAGGCTACAAATCTCAATGGATCTTAATGAAACTTGGTCAGAATGTTTGCCTCATTGATATCTAGGTCAAGTTCGAATGTGGGTCATGTCCGGTCAAAAACTAGGTCACTAGGTCAAATCATAGATAAACTTTGTTAACACTCTAGAAGCTACAAATCTCAATGGATCTTAATGAAACTTATTCAGAATGTTTGCCTCATTGATATCTAGGTCAAGTTTGAATGTGGGTCATGTCCGGTCAAAAACTAGGTCACTAGGTCAAATCATAGAAAAACCTCGTTAACACTCTAGAGGCTACAAATCTCAATGGATCTTGATGAAACTTGGTCAGAATGTTTGCCTAATTGATATCTAGGTCAAGTTCGAATGTGGGTCATGTCCGGTCAAAAACTAGGTCACTAGGTCAAATCATAGAAAAACCTTGTTAACACTCTAGAAGCTACAAATCTCAATGGATCTTAATGAAACTTGGTCAGAATGTTTGCCTCATTGATATCTAGGTCAAGTTCGAATGTGGGTCATGTCCGGTCAAAAACTAGGTCACTAGGTCAAATCATAGAAAAACCTCGTTAACACTCTAGAGGCTACAAATCTCAATGGATCTTAATGAAACTTGGTCAGAATGTTTGTCCTGATGAAATCTAGGTCAAGTTCGAATGTGGGTCATATCCGGTCAAAAACTAGGTCACTAGGTCAAATCATAGAAAAATCTTGTTTACACTCTAAAGGTTGATTGGGGGTCATGTCCAGTCATAATCTAGGTCACTATAGGTCAAGTTTGCCATGGTGTACCAGGTGAGCGATTTAGGGCCATAGTGGCCCTTGTTTTTTAACCCCAAAAGAGTGCAATATACCAGTGTCAAACAGTATGAAACCAAATAAGAGACTTAAAGTATTTGATTTGAGCAATGTCTTTCCCGGTGCACTATATATACTGTCACTGGCCCTGCACTGTAGCACATTCAGAACATGATCTGGAGCAAAATTGTGAATACAAGGTTTGACAGGATGAAGGTCAGAAATAGCTTCACAATTGTCAATCAAACATTACTTTATATGTCTACTTCAGATGGAATTTAAATGTTACTCCAAATCCTAATGTGGCTGACCTTGACCCCTCTGAAGATGAGGTCAAGGACAAACTACCCCTGGACGTCTGCAACAACTACTTCAGTCTTGGGGCTGATGCTCATGTGGCTCTGGAGTTTCACGAGTCTCGAGGTTTGTTATCATCCATTTCCCAGTTCAAAAGATAATACATGAGCTTTCTCTTGAAAGCTGAATAAGTTTGCTTTTTAAAAAATAATGTAAAACCCCTCTTTTACGACCACTAAATTGTTTTAATTATTAGGGGCTTAGAACAGGTGACTGCTTAAAGCAAGGTGACAGTAAAACAGAAGGCTCCTGTAGGAACTTTCTGTTTTACTGTCACCTTGCTTTAAGCTGTCGCCTGTCATTTATACAGTCATAAGCTCTCATTTTAGTGGTCGTTATAGAGAGGTTTTACTGTATATGCTTCACTTTAACCCATTACTCCATAGATATGCATTTTTACGCATTTACTTTATTCCTTCACTAAAGGAAATAGCAGAGAGTTTTGGAAAAATAATGAAACTCTTTTGAAAATAGTATGCACATTTTAGGTACTTCTTTATAAATCTAATGCTAGTTTCAGAACATATCATTAGATGTCAAATAAGACAGCAAAAATCTTAGTTTGTAACCTCTTATTCTGCAAACACTATGATATAGAATATGTCAAATAAGACGCTTGTCAATTTCATCTGTTTATTGCTTGCTTAGTGTGAAAGTTAATTGAAATTGCTTCTAGATTCTTTGACACACTTTTCAAGTACAGTCGAACACCGTTACCTCGATATTGGATACGTCGATACTCCGCTTACGTCGATTTGTTCTGCCGGTCCCGGCGAATTCCTTCTTTATCTATATAAGAAATCTCTCATTTGCTCGATATGCTTACCTCGATATTATCGGTTACGTCGATGTAATTTTTCAGACCCAGGGCAATTTTTCTCACCTTTACGTCGATAACTGCTTCACCGTGACTGCTTATTGCACATTCGGCAAACATTGAATGGAGGTGCGAAAATGGCTGTCGGCCACCGTGACTGATTGTAGCACCAAATGTGTGAACATGTCCGAAATTGCACCAATCTGCACGAAAGATAATCCCATCTTAATTGCACTGGATCAATATTATTAATGAATTCCCGAATAACTTTGGTTACGAAGTTTGCGTAAATGTTTTCAATGACGATTCTGTCAAACCTGGGTCAATTATGGCCGCGCTGTTTAAATCAGACTACATAATTCTTTGTAGTGCATACTGAAGGTGCCGTACGGCGAATAAGTGTAGTGAGATCAAACAAAAGTTACATTTCATTTCTGATTTATTTTTTATTTAAGTCAGTTCAAACACGCCGCTTCTGTTTGAAACGCCGAAATAATTCGCCGGCGTTTCGAAGTCGGACGCACCCTTTTGAAAGTTAAACATGTAAACAACTTACGCTTCCAGAGCGTCACCGGAAGTGTAAACAGTTCACTGTGTTGGTGTGATGAAATGTGTATTATAAAAATTGTGTTAGCACCCATGCGCTGGATGTTTATGCTGATGAAATCAGGTAGATCTACCAAATGCATTGAAATACGAAAATTGTTTACTCGCTCCCGCATATCATATCTAATAGACGCGTAGATTCTCTACTTATAAAAATACTGACCACCTTCATCAATTTGAAAATTATGAGTTGAAGATTTTGTCAGATTCTACTTGCCTACGCATTTATTTTCAATTACCAATCATATAACTGTCAATAAACACAAGGATCGAGTATAACGTTAAAACTTCGATATGACGATACAGATCTCAAATGAGCAACTCCCATTAGCTCGAACTTCGGATACGTCGATATTTTTTCACGGTCCGCTCAACTTCGAGGTAACGGTATTCGACTGTATGATAGACTTATAGCTTGCTTTCTCTTCTCTAGTTTTGAGATCCTTAATTAATTTGCCCAATACAAAAGTAAAGCGTTCCACCTATGAAACCACCCAGTTAGCTCTGTTGGTCGAGCATAGACTTTGGTTACAGAACGTGCTTGGTTCGATTCAGCTACATACCTAAGTCATTCAAGTTTGGAATTAATAGATTTCTTGCTAATACTCAGGAGCTCTGCACTACTTTCAGCTTGCTTTAAGCAACCACTTGTCTTAAAGTCTGAATGCAAGCAATTGGCGAAGTGGTTTAGCTGTTAACCACTCTTAACACAGTCACCCCTAAAACTTTCAATAGACAATTCCAGTTTCCAATTAAGTCCAGTCCATTTTGACTACCGGTATATACTAAGCATTAATTTTCACAATATGTTGCATATTGACAAACAGTGTAGACCCTGATCAGAGGGCTCCTGCAGGAGCCCTCTGATGAGGGTATACAATGTTTGCATAGGACAAGTGTACTCTTAGCAAGTACACTGTTTGCTAATGACAAGTATACTCATTGCGAGGGTTGAATGTGTTAAGAAATATCCATTCTCCTTCATCAATGAATTAAGAAACAGCTTAACACATGTGGTACTGCAGTTTGTGAATCAACTCCTTTCACTGCCATGAAGTTATCTGCTTTAAGCAAATGTCTGCTTTTACATGTATTTGTCAAATTTATTTATTTTTATGTAAATTGAAAAAAAGTAATGTCATAATGAGTATTAAACAGTTTGGATCCAGATCAGACACCACATTATGTGACGTCTAATCAGGATCCAAAGTGTTTGCAAGTAACCACTGTACTTGAGGTAAGGCAGTGAATTAGGTGGCTGAACTGTCCCTTTGACTACAACATAAATATCATCAGCGAACAATGTCTTCTAAAAAATATTTTTTTGTTTTTAATTATACATTGTGACAGTGTGTAAAACTACCATCAGAGTGACAAACAGTCTTGATCCAGATCAGGCCCCACATGTGGGGCCTGATCAGGATCAAGACTGTTTGCAAACATATTCAATACTCACTTCTAGTGTTCAAAGGGTTGACAAAACACCTTGGTGAATTATACAAGGCATGTCATACATTTGGCTGTGGAAATGAAGAGAAATAAGAAAGTTAATTTGACACTACCATGTCAGCTCTCCTCCTAATTGGCTCCCAAAAGTGTTAAGCTGCATTTTTAAATACCATTGGCTCCTATAATTATGAGATCTTGGGTCCAGGACATTGTTTGTCATCAGAGAGGTTTTAAAAGTCAAACTTGATGTATCCCGTTGCACCATGAATATGCCTTTTTATCCCCTGCCGAAAGGCAGAGGGATACTGTTTTAGGTCTGTCCGTCCGGCTGTCCGTGCGTGCGTGCGTGCGTCACGTTTTCCGTCCGCAACTGTATCTCCGAAACCGATAAACAGATTTGGATGAAACTTGGTATACTTATTTGTCATCTTAGGAGCACCGTGGGAAATCAAACTTTTTTCAGAAAATTTTAGGAATTTATGAGTTATCTGCCCTTTTTGTGTTAAAAATGTCCGTCCGTGCGTCCGTCACGTTTTCCGTCCGCAACCTTTTTGTGTTAAAAATACCATATTTAACAGTTTTTACACTCTAGCAACTACAGTATTCAACATATTTTGTTTATACTTGCACACAATGTCTATAAGTACAAGTTCTTGCAGGTGTGCAATTATTGTAAAAAAAAGGATACTTGTGACAAGAGTTATCCTCCCTTGATGTACTTAGAAATGCTAGAAAATGCTTTATTTTGGTATTGTTTACATACTAGAGCCTATAAATATGCATGGATTTTGAAAAAACTTTCTTGAATTATGTATGGCTATTAGTTTTCAAATTAATTTGATTATTGTTGAAAACGGAGAAATTAGTCGTGAGTTATCTGCCCTTGATAAGTAAAAAAAGCCATATTTAACTGTTTTTACTCTCTGACAACTACAATTATAAATGGATTTAAATGATACTTGCACACGATGTCTATAAGTAAAAGTTCTTGAAGGTGTGCAATTATTGTCAAAAAAGGATACTTGTGGCAAGAGTTATCTGCCCTTGATGTACTTTGAAATGCTAGAAAATGCTTTATTTTAATATTGTTTACATCCTAGTATCTATAAATATGCATGGATTTTGATAAAAAAAATTCTTAAACTATGTATGGCTATTAGTTTTCAAATAATTGTTATCATTTTTGAAAACCGACAAACTAGTCAACAATTATCTGCCCTTGATGAGTCAAAAAAACCATATTTAACAGTTTTTACCATCTAGAAACTACAGTCTTTAATGGATTTTGATTTAACTTACACATGATGTATATAAATATTAGGGTTACAATTATTGTCAAAATAGGATACTTTGTGGCAAGAGTTATCTGCCCTTTATGTACTTAGTAATGCTCAACATGGCTTTATTGTTTACATGCTATTGTGTACAAATGTGAATGGATTTTGAAAAAAAAATTAAATCATATATGGCTATTATTTATAGAATGAGTTCAATTATTATCGAAAATGTGCAAATTAGTCAAGAATACTCTGCCCTTGATGAGTTGAAAATGTGTTTACACTCTAGTAAATTCTACAGTTCTGAATTTTTTTTAATAATACTTGCACACAATTATAAGTTCTTGAAAGTGTTTAATTACTGTTGAATTTGAATCAAGAGTTACCTGCCCCTGTCATACTTAGATTTATAATGCTACAAACGGCTTTATTTTTTGTATTGTTTAGGCTTAAAATGTACAAAATTGAATGGATTTTATAAAACTTTGTAAAAAGCTTTTGAATGTTGATCTTTAAAGACAGGTGATCACCATTTGCCCCTTCCTCCCACAATAAAGTTTGCCACTTTCTTCTGGACAATCGCTGCGGCAGGGGATATCAGCTCTAAGGTGCTTGTTACACCTTTATTTACTGCTACACTATTGAAAGTAGTTCCCACTTATGAAGTTATAAACATGAAACACAAAACATGTGTGGAAGCCTTCCAGCTGGCTTGCGGAAGGTCGGTGGTTCTACCCAGTTGCCGATTTGTGTCCGAAACAGTGCATAAAGGGCTTCTGGGGTCTTCCTCCACCAGTAATTAGCGATATAACTGAAATACTGTTAAAAGTGACGTAAATCAAAACAAATAAGTAGATAAATAACAAGATATTGAGATATTCTTCACAACAAAAGAAATGAAAATACATATGGAGACTCTGATCTGTGTTCAAACAATGTATATACTCATCTCCGGGACAGTAAGGCTTTAATGAATGTGTCTGGTACATGCAAACTCTCTGCACCGTAGCTTACAGTAATCTTATATAAATAATGTTTCTCGTTTCTATCCCAAATGAGTTTTTAGTGAATATAAGTTGTCTGTGTCTGGGGATCTGGCTTATGTTAACAGAATTACATGACACTACAGTCATGTTATTACTAGAAGTAAAATTCCAATTACTTACCTAATTAAAAGCATCTTCAGGTTTAGAAAGGATTGGGGCCTACATTTTCTATGAGCTTTCTTTTCTTAAAGTATTTTATTATGCCCAGGCGGCGATCAGTCTGTGGGGGGATACTGTTTTACCCATGTATGTACGTCTGTTCATCCATCAGTTCATTTGTCCGTCCCACATATACAGTACATACTTTGTCCTGCTAACTCCTCCTACAGTTTTCACGCTACAACCTTATAGTTTGGCACAGTGTTTGCACATATACCCTAGATGTGCATGTGAACAGGATTTTGATCTTGTTATAATTTTTCACAAAATTACAGCCAGTTGAACTTAGTAATTCTTTTGCCAACAGGGTAATCATATTGTATTACAGTCAAAGCCATTCCTCTAGTTAAACAAGCTATATTGTATTAACTCTTTCCTCCCTAACACTTTCAATAAATAATTCCAGTTTCCATTTAAGTCTAGTCCATTTATGACTTTTAAGGGTTGTTTTTGTCAATGTTTGGGATTATGACAAACAGGGAAGACCCTGATCAGAGGGCTCCTTTCGGAGCCCTCTGATCTGGGTCTTCACTGTTTGCATAGGACAAGTGCACTATACACATGTACACTGTTTGAAAAGGACGCCTATAAGCGGGACTAGGGTTCAAAGGGTTAAAGTGCTGTTAACACATTCCCTCATTATAACCTTGTTTTCAGTATTTAAGACTGATAGTTGCTTAAAGCAAGTTGAAAGTAAAGCAGAATGCACCATGAGGTACAGTCTGCTTTAGGCCACTGTCTGCTAGACTGAAGAAACTTTATTTTTTTATGATACATATTCATGACTTTAAATTGGAACTATTTTCTTGAGAATAGGAATTATATAGAAGCATGAAAATGCATACATATGGAGTAATGGGTTAAAGGTCTATCTATCTAGGGGGAGGGTTAAGCAGCCACCACCCAAAATAAATATTATGATATGATTGAACTTCGATATCTCGAACTAGCTTAACTCTAACTGTCCGATATTTTGACACATGAACTGCATTATTTCATGCTTGGTCAGGTCACACATACCCGTATTTCAAAGTTAAAACGTGGCTTAGCCACGTTTTAACTTTGAAATATGGGTATGTTCAATTTAACTGAGTTCGAGATATGGAAGTTTGACTGTATATATGACTGTTACAATCATTAAAATTGAACTGTTTGTATAATATAAGATATTTATAATGGTTTAGTCAGATAGATAGTTAGGACATATTATCACAGAGTCCTGGTGCTATATTTAAGACTCTTGGTCAAATCAATAATACCTTAATATAGTTACCCTGTCAGGTAAAACTTGTGGCATTTTGTAAACAGTTCAAATACAGATCATACGTTTACTATCCTGTCAACTGAGCATGCTTCAAAACAGTTTCATACTCATTTAAATTTTCTAAAATAAAAAAAAAGGTGTCTCTACATGTATTCAGTTTTATATTTGATAATGAGTATAGACTGTATTTCATAACAGGGTATATGGGGTAGTGGAAGAATTATTCATAAGCTCTTCCTGACAAAATTAAGCATATCAGTATCACATCTAGACAATCAGTATAATTAGTACTTGGGTACACATATGAAACACATCAGTCAGGGTCCTGTGGGTGAAAAGTGAATAAATTAACTCTTTGCATACTGGGTAAATTTTCTTCTGCAACAATTATTGTTGTCAGCTAGTGTTCTATAAATAGAGTTTTCAGAATTTCTTTTTAAAACAGGGTCAGAGTGACAAACAGTTTGGATCCTTAATGTGGCGTCTCATCAGGATCCAAATTGTTTGCACTGATATTAGATAATCATGATTTCTCCACTAGCGTGCAAATTAGAGTTAACATCAATAAAATATGATTCCGTGGAACAAGCATTACATTTATAAATTTTGAATCCACTAGCTAAATGAACCTTTTCCCTCATAGCTTGCATTCATTTTCTGTGACAGGTGTTTGCTTAACTGATTACACCGTAAAAAACCCTTTTTAATGCCTTTAATTTAATATTTCACCCGAGGAACTAAAAGTTCCACTTTATACAGCCATGAATAGGCACCAGATAATATATTATATATATATTGTATCTCTTTGTAGAGGCAAACCCAGAAAAGTTCAACAGTAGATTCCGAAATAAAATGTTTTATGCTGGGGTAAGTATATTATGTATGCAGTGTATTATTTGGGAGAGGTAATTACATTGTAGCATAATGATTGTCATATTGACATTTTAGGGCATGTTATGAAAAGTTATTATTTTGTAATTATGTACATGTGTGTATGTACATGTATAAAAATGTACAAAGACTGGAATTAAATGAAAACCATCGAATCTGGCTTTTAATATAATTTCCTCTGAATAGAGCACTCATGGATATTGATAAAGAGAGCATTGCAACATATAGCTGGCTAAAATAATTGTTAACGTTCATCTTGCTTCAACGTTTTCTGCTGCATAAACTCTTTAGGATGCCTATACCCCTTCCCTTGCAGAAGCACCATCTACACCTCTAGCCTGTCCAGATATATACACTCAGATAATGATTCAAAGGCTAAACATCATCAGAGTATCCAACAGTTTGGAACTAGAGGAGACGCCAAGTTCCTCCTTGTCTCATCTCTATACAAACTGTTTGCAACAGTTTCACTAGTTTGCCCACAGGGTACAGAAGGTTAAAAGCAGGTGGCTGTAGGACAAAAGTAAAGCTGAAAGCTTCTAAGGAGCTTTCTGCACCACTTTTATCATGCATTAACATTGGCATTTTATAATATATTGGCTATATGACATGTTATATAACTTACAGTAAAACCTCTCTATTACGACCACTAAATTGTGTTAATTATGATGTGTTTTAGGCAGGTTACTGCTTAAAACAAGGTAAACGTTAAACAGAAAGCTCCTTTAGGAGCTTTCTGTTTTACGTTCACATTGCTTTAAGCTGTCACCTGTCTTTTATATGGTCAATTAGCCTTCTTTTTGGTGGTCGCAATAGAGAGGTTTTACTGTATATGTATAGATATCAAAGTAGAGATGCATGTTTATTTATTTCACTAGTGCAAAATGACCAGTTAGTTTATATTGATTTTTATCGCTACCTAGCTGTTTTAATAAAATATTTCAGAAAAAATAAACAGTAAACAAACAGTACACTTTACTTTGCAGGAAATCAGTATACATGTTTACATCTTTAGTAAATAGT
This sequence comes from Gari tellinella, assembly GCA_922989275.2. Classification (NCBI taxonomy): domain Eukaryota; kingdom Metazoa; phylum Mollusca; class Bivalvia; order Cardiida; family Psammobiidae; genus Gari; species Gari tellinella. The sequence goes on along the minus strand of OV277860.1, from coordinate 79,809,913 downwards.
GAAGACCAAGATCTGGGAGGGCTCTTCAAGGAGCCAGTTGATCAGAGTTTTTACTATTTGCAATCTGTACATATACTGGTTTCCAGCATATAATCTTTGAAATACAGTAAAACCTCTATATTACGACCACTAAAACAACGACTAATTGATGATATAAAATACAGGGGACAGCTTAAAGCAAGGTGACAGTAAAACAGAAAGCTCCTTAAGGAGCTTTCTGTTTTTCTGTTTTTCTGTCACCTTTCTTGAGGCAATCACCTGTCGTATACACATAATAAATAACACAATTTGTGGTTAAAAGAGGTTTTACTGTAAAATGGTAGTTTGTCTACTAATGTTTGTTTGACTTTGTAGGCTGGTGGACGGGACATGCTGAAACGAAGTTGGAAAGGTTTCTCTGAACAGATACAGCTAGTGGTAGGTATAGCTATACAGATGTACTGTACTACCACTCTATATAGTCACCAACCACTATGGAAAATACTCTATAGACACCAACCACATGTGCCACAGTGATAACCCTTGCAAACAGTTTGGATCCTGATGAGATGCCGCCTAACGCTGAGTCTCATCATGCATGATCCATACTGTTTGTCACTCTAACCCAGTATTGAATTATTTTTATTTTTTATAAAAGTCTATTTTTAGAACAGTAGCAGACAACAATTGTTGCAGATTGAAAAATAATTACCCAGCATGCAAAGAGTTATGCTGCTACCTTCCTATAACAATATCAAGAAGTAACAGCATCCAAAGACATTCACATGAGAGAAAAGAAATTATGTCCAATAATGCTACTCTGGAGGAACTGGTTAAAACACTAATTTAATTTTTTTTAATCAGACAATTTTTTTTTAAGCGGACAATAACATTTTAGCAGAATTAAAATTATCTTAATTGACTCTTTGATAATAACTTGTTGCAGAAAATTTCTCTGCACGTGTTTGCCAGAAGAAAAACTTGTAAAAGAGAGCACCTTTCTTGGTTTGTTTTTTTCTGACAGAAATTAGAAATTAAAGATTGATTATGTTTGGTTGTTTTTTTTGTACCAATCCTACTCATAATTTTTTTTATCAAATTTGAAATAGTTTTATGATGTAATAAAAATTGGAAAATTGTTGTTATTAAAGAAAACATGAAGTGTTGCCATGACAAAAATTAGTAATTGTAGGCCTGTAGGCTGAACACTTATTTTTTTTCTGTCAAATGGAACTCAATGACTAGAATTGTCTTGAATCTAACTTACTCATATTTCAATGTTTAAAGTTTTAACTTTGAATCATGGACTTTTTGAAATTGTAAAGTAGAAACATGGGCAAGTTTGTAAGTTATCCTAGTTCAACAGTTACTGTATATTTAATCCTTTACTCTATGGACTTCTGTGCAAATCACCTAACTGTGTTAAAAGGCAGGTGGCTGCTTGAAGCAAGGTGAAAGATCTTGCTTTAACCCATTACCCCATAAATACGCCATTTTAAGCCTTCAATTTATTCCTCCACTGAGGAAAACAATTCCAATTTATACAGTTATGAATATGTATTATAAGAAATATTTCCTATATCCTTGCAGATAATACCTTAAGTAAAGCAGGTTGAAAGTAAAGCAGAATGCGCCTAAAGGCGCATTCTGCTTTACTTTCAAACTGCTTTAAGTGATTATCTTTCTTTAAAACAAAAAACAAGCTATGGGGAAATGGGTTAAGCTGCCACCTATATTCAACAGCAACAACTTCTATGTATTTATAATGCTGGTGCTGAGGATAGGGTAAAAGTGTCCTATGGCTCAAGAGTCAATGCTAACCCTTTCATTCATAGAAGTGCCTTATAGCGCATTTGATTTATTCCTCCACTGAAGAAAAAAAATTCTAATAAATACAGTCAAGAACATGTACCAAACAAAGGTCTATATCCTAGCAGATTATGGTAGATTAATCCATTACCCCATAGAAACACATAATTTATTCCTCCAGTTTAATTTCTACAGTCAAGACTTTATAATTATTATAAAAAATATTTTCTATATTCTAGCAGGTGGTAGCTTTAAGTAGGTTGAAAGTAAATCAGAATGTGCCTTAAGGTGCATTCTGCTTTTTTGCAATCTGCTTTAAGTGGTCACCTGTTTTCAAAAAAAGAAACAGCCTATGGAGTAAAGGGTTAAGAGGTCATTGGTTATGAGTTAACCCATTTGTGCCCACGATCCCATATATGGGACATAGACAAATAGTGTAGACTCTGATCAGACACCGCATTATGTGGCATCTGATCAGAGTCTACACTGTTTGCTGATAGGAATTTCAATATAAAACAAATGAAATTTTTTGACCAGGCATCCCTTTGATAAAAAATTGACTACCGGTAGTCCAATATATAAACATGGAAGAATCCACTGGGTATAAATGGGTTAATTTTGTAAGTCAGCAGTATAAGGACTAATATTGTTGTTTTGTTTCTCTATTTTCAGTGTGATGGTATAGACCTGACTTCCAAGATCGTTGACATGAAATTACATTCACTTCTCTTTTTAAACATTCCAAGGTGAGCTCTTATAACCCTGTCAACACTGTAAGAACTTGTATGAAAATCCAGTAAAACCTCTCTATTACCACTAACTAGATTGTGTTAATTAGCAAGTGTTTAAGTTAGGTTACTGCCTAAAGCAAGATGACAGTAAAACAGAAAGCTCCTTTAGGAGCTTTCTGTTTAACTGTCACCTTGCTTTAAGCTGTCATGTGTCTTTAAACATCAATTATCTTTGTTTTAGTGGCTGTTATAGGGAGATTTTACTGTATTTGCAAAACGTTTTAAATCAGGCGATATAGTTGGGCTTGATTTGGATAAGAACTGTTTGCCATATGGCTCCTGTTTCTGCAAATATTCAGAAAACTTAAAAATTTCAGAAATTCAGCGCAGCACTGTTAATTAATCAGAAATGGAAAGGGTCAGCCCATAAAACATTGTATACTGAAAGACTTTACAAACAGTTTGGATTCAGATCAGTCCCCGTATAATATAAAAATTATAGTGACACTTAAATCTAGATCCAAACTGTTTATCACTCAGATCCTGGTTTTCAGAAATTCAGCAGAAGACAATTTTCATCAGACGACAGTTACTCGGTGTTAGAAAGTGTTAAGCAGATTAGCTGTGTAAAAAGCTTGTAGAGAGCAGGTGGTTGCTGAGTGTTGTTATGGAATATTGGGGGGACATTTCCTTCTCTTCACCTGTTCTAACAATTGACGACATTTGGTTCAGGTACATGTAGTGTACTATAGGTAATTTATCATCTGCTAAGGTAGGCGCTCCTAGTTGTACACTTACAAGTAAATCCTAATAATGCTGAATTTTCAAATGGAATTGTTGATTTTCTGATGAATGACCCTTTCTCCCATAGAAGCGCCTTTTAGCACATTTAATTTATTCCTCCACTGTAGAAAAAAGTTTTAATTTTTATAGTCATGAACATTTACTATAAAAAATATTAAATCCTAGCAGATGATAGCTTAAAGCAGGCTGAAAGTAAAGCAGAATGGGCTTTCAGGCACATTCTGCTTTACTTTAAATGTGCTTTAATACTAGAAACAGGCTTTGGGGTAATGGGTTAATTCTCAAGCGACTTATCCCCAAAAATTTTGAAGCTTTACAAACAGTGCAGACCAAGAGCAGACGTCTCCTTTGTTTGCAAAAGATGTACAAATCCAGTTTTAGCTCTTTTACCCATAGCCTGTTGCTAGTTTGAAGATAGATGACTACTTAACCCTTTACCTGATAGCCTATTTCTAGTACTTAAGATAGGTGACTACTTAAAGCAGGTTGAAAGTAAAGTAGAATGCGCCTTTGGGCGCATTCTGCTTTACTTTCAGCCTGCTTTAAGCTATCATGTGATATAACATAGAAAATATTCCCTATAATACATATTCATTACTGATAAAATTAGAACTATTTTCTTCAGCGGAGGAATAAATAATATTCGCTAAAAGTCGCTTCTATGAGGGAAAGGGTTAAAGCCAGTTGAAAATATGGTAGAATGCTTGGAGCATTCTGCTTTACATTCAACCTGCTTTAAGATATCATGTGTAAAGATACTGGAAATGCCTTATGTGTTTTATACATATTCATTACATGATAAATTGCTACAGTACAAGTTTGAGTGTATCCCAGAGTCATTATGTCTGTACTGTATTGTAGGTACTCCAGTGGTACTCTGCCATGGGGCAACCCTAATGCAGCGGGCTTTGAACCCCAGAAGTTAGATGATGGCTATCTGGAGGTGATAGGCTTCACCTACTCCTCTCTGGTAAGTACAGACTCCTACCCTGTGGCCTTCTATGTTTCAACTCATTCACCCCTGAAGATTAAAATGAAACGTTCCAGTTTCCAAAAAAGTCTAGTATATTTTTGAATACTTGAGGTGGAATTTTACACTTTATTGAAAAAACAGCCAACAGCGTGGACCCTGATAAAAGATCTCCTGCAGGAGCCCTTTCATCAGAGTCTACACTGTTTGCATAGGAGAAGTGTACTTTTCATAGGTACACTGTTTGTTAATAAACAGAACAGAACATTTTTTTTTGGATTTAAATACATACAGTAACTCGTCAATACAACATAATTAATGACTAGCATACTCATTACTAGGCTTAAATGTGTTAAGTCTGAAATTATGCTGAGACATTTTTCTTTCTCTCCTTGAAAATAGAGGCAGATCTATACCTGTAAATCTAAATATCTGATTTAACAATTAATTGGATAATTAATCAAAAGTTGACACATCATATATATAATTAGATGTCTGATCACATTTGATTGGGTGATTAATCAAACAGTTAACAAATCATTTGTATAGCTAGTGTCTGATGAGATTTGATTGGATGATAAATCTTACAGTTTACAAATCATAGATATATACAGTCTAATTGCGTTTACTAGAAATTAGATTCCTCTGAAAGAGGGTCTCCTTTGAATTTGAAGCTTGATCCAATCCAATTCCAGTGCATTTTTCATGGTGATGAATGGTTTTAATATGTTGCTAGGCAACACTGCAAATTGGTGGTCATGGGGAGAGGCTTATTCAGTGCAGGGAGGTGAAACTGACAACTACGAAGCCAATTCCAATGCAAGTGGATGGAGAACCGTGTAGGTTAGCGCCCTCTGTGATCAAGATAACTATTCGAAACCAGGTGAACATGATCATGAAGCCAAAGCGGAGAGGTTCTGTACCCATCACAAATGAGTAAGTATTTTCTTCGCAAAGGAAATCTCTTCATATACATGTAACTGGTCCTATATGGCTGACAATTACGGCAGATATCTGTAATAAAGTGGAGGAAACATTGTTCTTTTATGGCTGTAGAAAACGACAAGTTTTTTGAAAATGATGATTAAAATCTGAGTTACATACAGTGAGGAGCCTGATTACATACACAGTTACTTAGCATCTAATGCTATCTGAATGGCAAACAGTTTGGAGCCAGATGAGACACCGGGTTACCCGGTGTCTGATCTGGCTCCAAGCTGTTTGCAGTGGACATGCTGGTTTTAGCATAACCATGTTTAGTGAGAAAGAATGGTGTCTTTTCCACTGTGTCAGGTTACAAATTAGTTCAAGTTTATCCAATAATCACCCAAACAGTGCTAAAGGTTAATTTAATTGAAAGATGAATGCCCTAACAAATTGTATTTCAGTCATTGAATGTGAGACAATTGTAGTCAAATGTTAAGTGGCCACTCTAGAGAAGATCAATTGTTTTCAATAAAGGCTTGTGATGAAGGACAAATGTAATGCAGAAAATTCCTACAGGAGCTTGCTGCATTACATTTGACCTGCATTAACTCTTTCCTCCCTGAAACTTTAAATGAACAATTCCAGTTTCCATTTTAGTCTAGTCCATTTCTGACTTTTAAGGGTTGTTTTGTCAATGTTTGGCATTATAACAAACAGTGAAGACCCTGATCAGAGGGCTCCTTTCGGAGCCCTCTGATCTGGGTCTTCACTGTTTGCACAGGACAAGTGAACTATTCACATGTACACCGTTTGAAAAGGACGCCAATATGCGGGACTAGGGTTCAAAGGGTTAAGCCATTTGTGTATCTTGTCTTTAACCCATTACTCCACAAACATGCCTTTTAATGCCTCTAATCATTGCTACACTATGGAAGGTAATAACCACCTAGGAAGTCCTGAACATGAAACACAGAAGGCATTTTCAGCATCTTTTCAAGAAGGAAGTTTAACTCATTGCATGCTTGGTAGTTTTTTCGTCTGCAACAATTTGTCGTCTGCTATTGTTCTGAAATTAGAATTTTCAAAATTTCTTTTAAATTCAGGGTCAGAATGGCAAACAGTTTGGATCCTGATGAGACGCTCCGTTACGTGGCGTCTCATCTGGATCCAAACTGTTTGCAGAGGTAATCACTGTGGCAGATATATCGGTCGCGAGCGTGCAAAGAGTTAAAGGACAGGTTAATCCTTTAGGAGCATTCTGTTTTTCTTTCAACCTGCTTTAAGTGGTCATTTGAAAACAATGAATAGGCTTTGGGGTAAATGGTTAAGTGATTGCAAAGCTTCTTTATGAATGGTTTTAGAGGTTTCTATGCTTCTCCATTTAATGTCTACTGAACACAGAGTTTACTTACCGGTTGTTTGGCACAAGGTCTACTGACTGACTGTTAGGCACAAAGCCTACTGATTGGCTATTAGGCACAAGGTCTACTGATTGACTGTTAGGCACAAGTTCTACTGATTGGCTGGTAGGCAAAAGGTCTAGTAGGCAAAAGGTCTACTGATTGACTGTTAGGCACAAGGTCTATTGATTGACTGTTAGGCACAAGGTCTACTGATTAGCTGGTAGGCACAAGGTCTACTGATTGACTATTAGGCACAAGGTCTACTGATTGACTGTTAGGCACAAGGTCTACTGATTGGCTATTAGGCACAAGGTCTACTGATTGACTGTTAGGCACAAGGTCTACTGATTGGCTATTAGGCACAAGGTCTACTGATTGGCTGGTAGGCACAAGGTCTACTGATTAGCTGGTAGGCACAAGGTCTACTGATTGACTGTTAGGCACAAGGTCTACTGATTGACTGTTAGGCACAAGGTCTACTGATTGGCTATTAGGCACAAGGTCTACTGATTGGCTGGTAGGCCCAAGGTCTACTGATTAGCTGGTAGGCACAAGGTCTACTGAGTGACTGTTGGGCACAATGTCTACTGATTGGCTGTTATAAGGCACAAGGTCTACTGAGTGACTGTTAGGCACAAAGCCTATTGAGTGACTGTTAGGCACATGGTCTACTGATTGGCTGTTATAAGACACACAATCTACTGAGTGACTGTTGGCACATGGTACTGATTAGCTGTTAGGCACTTGGTCTACTGATTGGCTGTTAGGCACAAGGTCTACTGATTGACTGTTAGGCACAAAATCTACTGGTTGACTGTTAGGCACTCGGTCTGCTGATTGGCTGTTAGGCACAAAGTCTACTGATTGGCTGTAATTAAGCACACAATGTACTGAGTGACTGTAAAGCACAAAGTCTATTGAGTAACTGTTAGGCACACGGTCTACTGGTTGACTCTTTGCCGAGGTTTTACTGTAGTGCAGTGATTACGAGCAGCTGCTGTGAGAGGAGATATGTCAGCAATAAGACATTTGACATCCCCTGACAGACTGTGTGCGTCATTTGCTGACTGCCTCACTGATGTACAGTTCCAATTTACCATGCCATTGTCTTAACACTTTGCAAGCTAAGTAATATTGTCCTCTGCAATTATTGTCCTCTACTGCTATTCTCAATTTATAATATTTTCTTTACAAAATAGGGTCAGTGTGTCAATTTATTTGGATCCTGATGCTAGGCCACATTTTGCAGCATCTTGTCTGGATGCAAAGTGTTTGCTAAGGTTAACACAATTTTGTGACTAGCATTCAAAGAGTTAGCCCTTCAAGTGCTGAGCGCCAGTCACTTTACAGTTGCAAACAGTTTTGCTCCAAGCAAGACCCAGCGTAACATGTCATCTGATCAGGGTCCAAACAGATTGACATTCATTTTATTGTTTATAGTCACAATGTCTAAAATCTAAATTTGATGACTTAAAGTAAGTGACAGTTTTTAAGCAGACAATAATACAGCATTGATTGTCTTAAAATAGAAGAACTCCGACTTCTCGGAAAACGATGAAGCTTGTGACAAGCAGCCATTTACAAGAAGTTGTATGGACAGTATAACAGTCAGGTGTCATGGCCATGCTGTTTAAAAAAATGCAGAAAACCCAAGTGCTCTTTTAGCCCATACCTTTTTCTGCATTAAGCTGTCGCTTGTCATTTACGGTTCTCAATGCTGTAACATTAGGTTGTTGTACAGGACACGTTAAGACTGTACTTGCAGTCTCTGTTATTCAGAAATGCATGCCATATATTAGCTTGAATGCAAGCCATTAACTTTTGAATACTAAGTATTATTGTCATCTACAAGGCTTGTCATCTGTTATTGTTCTGAAATCAGATTTTTTTTCTAAAATATCTTTCAAAGTACATGTGTAGTGTCAGAGTGTCGAACAGTTTTGATCCTGATGAGACGCCTCATTATGCGGCATCTCATCAGGATCCAAACTGTTTGCACAGGTAATCACTATCTTGCCGCTAACAAGCAAGGAGTTAAAAGAGAAAAAACTAAGGTCTCCCGAAAAATGAATGTCTTTTTAAAAATGTGTCAGAGTGTCAAACAGTTTTGATCCTGATGAGACACCAATCCAAACTGTTTGCTATTGTGATCACACTTGCACTGTTTGTCGGGAAAGAGCTTACGTTTGTCCTGCTATTTTGAATTCTGACATTAATTTTGCAAATAGGGTGAGATTCATGAATATCCTATTATCCCCCTAGAATGCGCTATAAATGTCGTTTAACCTATTAAACATTTTTACGCCTATAACTTAGTCTTGCACTGCAGAAAACAGTTCCAATTTATCCAGTTATGAATATGTACCATAAGAAATATTTTCTGTATTCTAGTAGATGGTAGGTTTAAGCAAGCTGAAAGTACAGCAGACTGTGCCTTAAGGAGGAATGTGCCTTTGACGAAGGATTTACTTAGAAGTGTAAAAAGGCATATTTATGGAGTGATGGGTACTTTCAATGTCACAGTCATTTTATGGCATTTTCATATTCATATCTGTGTGTGAACTGATCTTTGAGCTGTCTATATTATGTCTTCCTAAGTAATGCTGTCCTGAAAGGGTCATAAAAATAAACAATTCCTTCTGTCTGTGCCGGATATGCAATGCAAATTTCCAAACAGTTTGCCTTGTCAAAATAGCAGACAATCTTGGCTGGGTAATGATGAGGACTTAAAGATGGAATACGACTTGTAAAGTCACTTAATCCCAGTGTCTGGTGTATGCAAAATTGGGTATACAGTTACACTAGTAGTTAGCGAACATCAATTAAAAACATTTGAAGAAGTTTAAAGACAAATGTCTGCTAAATGCCTACTAAATGCAGCACATGAGTAATGCAGAAAGCTCCCTGTGGGAGCTTTCTGCATTACTTATGTCCTGCATTTAGCAGGAATTGGTACAAATACGTGTGTTGCATCTTATTTTAAATGGCAGGAAGCATTGTGTAGGTTTCAGAATGGGTTTGCAGGAACATTGTCTAATAGAGGAAAATGTCAAACTTGTGGCGTAGGTCTTTCCCTTTCCATTTATTTTGTCACATTTAGTCATCTACAACAGTTCTGTAATGTCGCCTAATGCCAGTCAGATAAATAATTCAGAGCAAAGCCAGCTTTGGGATAGCATAGTGAAGCCTCGTTAACCTTTTCATTCTTATTGCATTATATTGATGCTTTTTGAAAACGGTGTGGACCCTGATTTCACAGATCCTTCAGGTCCTTCTGATCAGGGGTCATTATAGTCAGATAAAATAATTCAGAGCAGAGCCAGCATCGGATTAGCATACTGAAGCCTCCTAAACGTTTTCATGCCTATAGCATTATATTGATGCTTTTTTAAAACGGTGTAAACCAAGCTCACACAGCTCCAGGAGGAGCAGTCTGATCAGGGGGTCTACACTGGTTTCTTGCTATTTAAGAATCTGTCTGATATGAGTCTGCACTGTTCCAGGGGAAAATGTTTCCTTATTTTATAAGTTAATAATGTTGTACTATCTGCCCATAATTATTATGTAATAGCAGCTGTGACACACTTGTTTCAAACACCCCATGAAGTAGTCAGATGATTGTCTTTTCCAAGAATTTCTTCATTCATTGTGACTATAAGTAATGTTCTCAAAGTAGACAGTTTATTGATCTGTAGAGAAAGAAGCAGTCTCTCTATAGTATTACCTTACTATTGTACCTACATGCTTTGTTTCTTAGGACTCAAAGTTCAAACATTTTCAAAATGTCATTTTCTAAATTTTATTGCATTTTAATATTGTTTAAATAGGGAAGACTATCATTTTCACCACTGTATTAACGTTTTTCAATCATTAAAAAGATTTTTAGCTCGACTTTTTCGAAAAGTCAAGCTATTGTCGTCACCCTGTCGTCTGCGTCTGCGTCAGCGTCTGCGTCGGTTAAGTTTTTTGCTTAAGGTTTTTGTAAGAGTTGATTTTTCAATAACTATCAAAGGTATCAATTTGAAACTTGGAATAGTTGTTCAGTATCAAAAGTGCAACTCATTACAACAAGGCAGGTAACCCTGGGATTTGTCATTTTAGAGTTATTGCCCTTGATTTATTTACTTAAAAATTATAAATTAACATATCTCAATAACTATCAAAGGTATCCATTTGAAACTTTGAATACTTGTTCAGTATATAAAGGGCAACTCATTACAACAATGCAGGTAACCCTGGGATTTGTCATTTCAGAGTAATTGCCCTTGTTTTATTTACTTAAAAGTTATAAACTAACATATCTCAATAACTATCAAAGGTATCCATTTGAAACTTGGAATACTTGTTCAGTATCAAAATGGCAACTAATTTAAACAAGGCAGGTAACCCTGGGATTTGTCATTTCAGAGTTATTGCCCTTGTTTTATTTACTTAAAAATTGTAAATTAACATATCTAAATAACTGTAAAAGATATTAACTTGAAACTTTGAATAGTTATTCAGTATCAAAAGGGCAACTCATAACAACAAGACAAGTTACCATGAGGTTTGTGTATCCAGAGTTATTGCCCTTGTTTTATTTACTTAAAAGTTATAAATTAACATATCTAAATAACTATGAAAGATATTTACTTGAAACTTTGGATACTTGTTAAGTATTAAAAGGAAAACTCATTACAACAAGGTAGGTTACTCTGTGATTTGTAATTCCAGAGTTATTACCCTTGTTTTATTTACTTAAAACTTGTAAATTGAAATATCTTAATAACTGTTGAAGGTATTAACTTGAAACTTTAAATACTTGTGTTACATCAAAAGGGCAACTCATTCAAACAAGAAAAGTGATCGGGGATGTGCCATTCCAGAGTTATTGCCCTTGTCTTTATTTACATAAAACTTGTAAATTGAAATTTCTCAATAATTACCATAGGTATTAACTTGAAACTTTGAATACTTGTTCAGTTTCAAAAGGGCATCACCTTTCAACAAAGCAGATAACCATGGGATTTGTCAATGCAGAGTTGTTGCCCTTGTTTGACCAAGAATTTGTATATGAAATTATTCAGTAACTGTAGAAAGTTATTAATTTCAAACTTCCAATATATTTGAATACTTGTTTAGTTTCAAAAGGGCAACTCATTACAACAAAGCAGGCAAAGATATTGTCCTTCTTTTGACCTATAGTTTACTTTAAATGGACTGTAGACTGTCCAAGTATGTTTAAGTTGTTGTTGCTTACAAACTTCTATGATCAATTGGGCATTAAACACCCATACACATTCTTTAAGTTTGAAAATTGTAGCCGTCTCAAGTATATGAAAGTCGAGCGTCCAGCACCCGTTTGCGGTGCTCTCGTTAAGTATGTACATGTACATGTATGTAGATTTATTTCTTATGTTTTACTTTAAAATGTAATACCGTTCTACCAGGGCTCTAGATATGAGGAGTCAACTAAACATTTCAAGAATTTTCTCTCTTAGATGTTACCAAAACATCTATGATGTGACAACTCCATAGAAATTCAGGGCTGTCACAAGTTGATCATGAAAAAATCCTAAGATTTCGAAAAATTTCTATTTTGCAAGCGCAATTACTTAAAGCAGGTTGATAGTAAAGCAGAATGCCCCTTATGGCACATTCTGCTTTACTGTCAGCCTGCTTTAAGCTACTATCTGCTTGGATAAAAATCTGAAGATTTTGGAAAATCCTGAAAAATGGCAGCCCTCAGTAAGTCTGGATTCTAACAAGTAGTCACAACAGAAAGTTTGGTGAAGACATCGGGAATTTGAGATTTAGAAACACTCCACTTATCTTGGGCCCTGGTCTTTTCAGCCAATCATTTGGTGCTGCCACTGGCACCGGCATGGACAGTGTTTTGCAATCCAGCCTTCAGTCCTGATTTTGCATTTTTCAGTCCCCCATCAGTGCCTGAGCGGCTACGTATACAAGTGAGTCGTATTGCCATGAGCGATTACGAGTCACTGAACTACAACAAAGACAAACTGAGAGCAGCTTGTAAGTCAAATGTATACCATAACAACCAGCACTTCCTGTCTGCCTGCACTGGTGCATGTTGGGTAACGGGATTGCCATCTAACCTTGTAGCCTATTACAATACTGCATAACAACATTATTTACAAATATCCACAGCTTTTATATGAGCTTTCAGGGGTCCAGATAACTGGGAGTAAACTGAACAAATCCAAGATTTTCTCACTTCTTGTAGCCCAAATCTTATGGTGTAACTACTCATTAGAATCGTCTCAAAGAGACGATTCTAATGAGTAGTAACACCATAGGGTTTAATTAAGAAATAAAGATTTTGTAATACTCCCTTTATCTGGAGCTCTGAGGTTGCTTTGTCATGGGATACAGGGCACTCTAGTATAACAAAATGATGTAGACTAAGATCAGCTAATGCATTTTCATCAATACGATCAAAGTCCAAAATTGTTTAACCCATTACCCAATAGCCTGTTTCTAGTTTTGAAAAAGAGTTTCTACTTAAAGCAGGTTGAAAGTAAAGCAGAATGCGCCTTAGGGCGCATTCTGCTTTACTTTCAGCCTGCTTTAAGCAAAAGTCTACCAGAGTATAGAAAGCATTTCTTCTGGTACATATTCTTGAACTTTGAAATACGGGTTAACAGTTAATGTTCGACTTAACCGAGTTCGAGATATAGAAGTATGACTGTGCTTTCAAATCACTGAGTTAAGCTGATCTGGGTCTACACTGTTGACAATGTTGAAATGCCAGTGATATCATGTGACATAGCTTTCATTATTATATCTGCACACCTTGTTTTTATCAACTTCATTCAGGTTCTGCATATAATAAGGAAGATGATATTCTGTCCCATTGTGACAAACTTAACCCTTTCCCAAAAAGAAGCGTCTTTTAGCAGATATGATTTATTCATCCGCTGAAGAAAATAGTTCCAATTTAATCAGTAATGAATATGTATTATAGGGAATATTTTCTATATTATAGCGCATGATAGCTTAAAGCAGGCTGAAAGTAAAGCAGAATGCGCCCTAAGGCGCATTCTGCTTTACTTTCAACCTGCTTTAAGTAGTCCCCTTTCTTAAGTACTAGAAATAGGCTTTCAGGTAAAGGGTTAACTCTGTGCATGCTAGCAGCAGATACATGTGCCACAGTGATTACTTTTGCAAACTGTTTGGATCCAGATGAGACGCCACGTAACGCTGCGTCTCATCAGGATCCAAACTGTTTGACACTCTGACCCTGTTTTGAAAAGAAAATTAGAAAATTGTATTTTTAGAACATCAGCAGAAGATAATTGTTGCAAAAGAAAAAATTGCTCAGCATGCAAAGAGTTAAATACAAGACAAAAAACAGGGCTCCAGATAAGAGCAAGTAAACTGAACATTTCAATAGTTTCTCAACTATTTCTCTATAAACCCTATGTTGTCACTACTCATTAGAAGTGTCTCTTTGAGACGATTCTAATGAGTAGTAACATCATAGCGTTTGGTTGAGTAATAAAGATTTCAGAATTTTGAATAGTCAACTTTTCATGAGCTTAGATCTGTATATAATGAAGAAAAAGTTCTTGAAAATGTTGACTATTCAGTCATAATGGCAAATGTTTTGGAGCCTTATAAGACACCGGGTTACTTTGCTTGATCTGGCTTCATACTGTTTGAAATTGACCTCAATGTTTTAGCACAAATGTTCGTTGGGACAGAGCAACTTCTTTCCACACATATACCGCACATGATTTGTATTAAAAAAGGACTTCTAGAATGTTCCACAAGTACCACTAATTGTAAAACATGATTTTGGTGTTTAGTTTCACCCTCTTATAAGCACGCTAGCGGTGATAAACCATGATTACCTTTGCAAACAGTTGAATTCTGATGAGACGCTGTGTGACGCAGCATCTCATCAGGATCCAAACTGATTGACATTCTCACCTTATTTTTTAAAAAGGAATTTAACCCTTTCCCTTATAGAAGCGACTTTTAGCACATGCATTTTATTCATCCGCTGAAGAAAATAGTTCCAATATAAACCGTAATGAATATGTGTCATATTTAATACTTTCCATATTCTAGCTGGTAAAAGCTTAAAGCAGGCTGAAAGTAAAGCAGAATGCGCCATATGGCACATTCTGCTTTACTTTCAACCTGCTTTAAGTAGTCACCTATTTTCAAAACTATAAACATGCTATGGGGTAATGGGTTAAAAAAGTTTATTTTAAAAACAGTAGCAGACAACCTCTATTGCAGACGAAAAAATGATTTAGCATTCAAAGAGTTGAGCCTTCACTTAGCCTAAATTTGAGGACTTTATGTATTTGTTTATAAATACAATAAAAATCTTTGCACTTTTAAGTACTTACCTTTAAAACAAAAAATAACTTTTGCAAACAGTTTTGATTCTGCTAACAAATGTGAGGCGCTTCGAGATTCAAACTTTTTGACATTCATTCTCTGCAAAACTTAGTCATATGAAATTTTAATAGGTCATTTCTTAGGAGATCAAAGCAGACATGATAATAGGTGAAGATTTCTTTGTATACGTATTGTTTTAAAATCACTTTTTCAGACTGAATTAATACTTTTACAGTTTGAATTTTGATAAAGTTATAGTACCTCTGGTAACATTTTTTGTCAAAAGAAAATTATTAATTGAATAAAGAACAGAATGCAGAACAGTTACATTGAATTTCTCTTTCAGCTTCTGTGCCCTTTGGCATGCTTTTAGATTTCTTTTGCAAAATTTGACATTGACTGCCATTTACAATAAATCCCTCAATTATGGCCACTGAAAAATAGGTTAATTAATAGAATAAAGACAGGTGACTGCCTAAAGAAAGATGGAAGAGAAGCAGAAAGCTCCATTAGGAGAGTTTCACTTTACTTTACTTTCATCTTGCTTTAAGCTGTTATACACTCTTTGTAATGGTTATCATATATTTCCATTTGCTTGCTAAAGGCTACAGCCCGACGAAGACAATAATTATTTCTTCTTTAACCTATTACCCCATAGCTCGTTTCTAGTTTTGAAGATAGGTAACCACTTGAAGCAGGTTGAAAGTAAAGCAGAATGTGCCTTAAGGCACATTCTGCTTTACTTTTAGCCTGCTTTATTTCTCCACTTAAAAAAATAGTTCCAAATTACAGTAAAACTCGGTTGTAACGAATTCCAAGGGACTTGAGGATTTACTTCGCTCTAAACATTATTCGCTATATTGATAGTACGAAATTCGTTATAAGTTATCATCCTGGTTTGCGACTGAACTTTATATTCAGTGCCATATTGAAATACGTCGCCATAATACATGTACGCGGTCACATTTTATATTCATACACTGGTTATTATTTACCTTGACTACCATTTAATCTTGGAATGCAATTCACGATCTATGTCACATCTTCAAGCGAAAAAATGGAAAAGAAAAATATGCAGCGATAACGCTATTTGTTAGCGCATATGCCCTGTATTCTCTTAAACTTCCATGATACCAAACACGTAAATACACTAGTGTGTACAGTTTGATTAACACGCGAGCCGCATATGCTCATTTCACTTGAGTTGTTATAAATATAAAGAATTTAATATTCCGTGATAATATTACCGACCTCTAATTTTTAAATCATTGAGATTCCGTTTACTTAAATCTTCTGCTTCACCGGTTGAGAGTAATCATGTTTTTATTTATTCTTTTAAACATCCAATCAAACAAGTCGAAATAATCAGACCCGGTTATGTAAATGACACGACAATAGGATTACTTCATCTTTTTCGTCTACACGTAGGAAATGGACAATATATGGGGCCAGTTTGTTACGCATATCTATAATTCGACACGGACAAAAATAAACGTTTACACGAGAACTGAAAGAATATATGCATAATAACAACATGTACAGTGAAGCGCACGTTATGCTTCCAGGACTAATGGAGTTAACAAAGCATTACAATTATACCATGTTAATTATACCGTATCGTAATTACGGATCAATTCACAAGTCATCCAGATCTTATTGTGTGTTTAACACCTATGCGTCACGGTGTTTATCGCGAGAATTACATAGGTGACTGAAGACTGAAGCAAGATGAGACTTCGCTTTAACGAAGGTATTTTACACTGTTTTGTGAATAAAGGTACTTGAAAATCAGTTCGCCATAAACGAGTATTCGCTATAACCGAATTCGTACTAAACATGATAGTCAACATAGAATTAATGCAGAGCTCGGCCGGGGAACGAAAATAAATTCGCTATAAGCCGAAATTCGCTGTATCAGAGTTCGTTATAAAAAAGTTTTACTGTATATCTTCATAAATATATACCATAAAAAATATTTGCTATATGCTTATCAGATGTTAGCTTTAAGCAGGCTGAAAGTAAAGCTGAATGTGCCTTATGGCACATTCTGCTTTACTTTAAACCTGCTTTAAGTGGTCACCTACTTCAAAACTAGAAAAAGGCTATGGTGTAATGGGTTAATTAATAATGTATTCTCCACTGTATTTATGAAACGGCCTAATCTGAATGTAGATACTGCTCTAACCAAGTGATATTATATTTTGGTACATGGGAACTCTTTCTATACCAGGAATCAGTATATTACAACTTTGCAAACTGTGTAGACCCTAATCAGTGGGATCCTTAATGAGCCCTCTGATCAAGGTGATTGCGCTCCTTGTTTTACTGAAGTACTTTTTAAACACAGCTTAAAAAACATTCAACCAACATGAAATGGTTGTTTTTCAAAACTGGAATACTCATTTTGAATGTTTCAGCATAGGAAGAGTTAGATATATAACCTGGATATATAATAATATAACATAGTATTTGTATTGGTGATCTGTATTTGACTGTGTGATTTACATGTTATGAGTATGATACAGATATGAATCACCCTAAAATAGCAACCATAAGCAGGGCTACAGATAAGAGGGAGTAATTTGAACAAATTCAACATTTTCTCTCTCTTTTCAGTACCAAATCCTATGGTGTTATTACTCATTAAAATCGTCTCTTCGAGACGATTCTAATGAGTAGTGACACCATAGGGTTTAATTCAGAAATAAAGATTTTAGTTTTTGAAACACTCCCCCCCCCCCCCCCCCCCCCCTGATCTGGAGCCCTGCATAAGAAACTGCATCTTTACTAACTGCATGGGACATATGAGCAGAGACATTGGTGTAAAAGCTTTTATACCATGAGTAATACTTACAACCTTCTATAACACCATAATTAGCAAAGTACCGCCAAACCTGTGTTAAAGAACCACTGAATGAAAGAAGCATAGTGATAATAAAAGAGAAGTGATAGCTTTATACAGGACAAAAGTAATGCAAAAGCCTCCTAAAGGACCTGTTGAAATATACTCATTACATTTGCAAACAGTGTGAACCCAGACTGTCAGGGTCTTGTTGCTAATTTAGAGTATTATTTATTACACTTACCAGATTCCAAGTAGACTGGTTCATGCTTTGGTAACTAAAGTGATCCACAAGGGAACATAATAACCCGCAAGAGTTACTTTTAACTTGACAATCCATTACCTGCTCACTAGCACTACTGTTACACTGGACAAACTTGTTGTTAAGAAGTCACTCTGTTAATAAATCAATCTTTGACAGGTATTTGCTTAATGCAGGACAAAAGGAAAGCAGAAAGCTGTTATAGAAACTTTCTGCTTTACTGTCTCCTACATCCTACATCAAGCAGTCAATTCTCTGTGAAGAGACTCATATCTCTTAACACAAGTTTGGCTGGGGTTTTTGCACATGGTTTTTCAGCACTTATGATTTTAATAAAAGAGGATTTTTTTAATTGAATGAAGTGCTGCCATGACCCTAGTCTTGCTCATTTATTAGACCCGGCTATGAAGAAATGCAGGGTTTATAGTGTTGCCGTTGTTTTATGTAGATTTTATTTTTGACTGAAGTGTTTTGTGAGACATTCAAATCAGTCTTATAATAAATAAATATGATTTGTATTGTTTAAAACAAATTATGGAACAAAATTGCTGACTTAGTAACTGATGGATAATCATTTATTCCACATTAAAAATATATGCACTTGTTTTTTGTACCAATTAAACTACTTCGGTTATTTTTATGTCCCAGTGATCAAAGATTGTGGCTTATTTGTTCTGTCTTTTATAATTATTGTGAGCTGGTTAGTCTGTCTGTCCACAACTTGATCCTTGGCCATAACTTGTCTTATGAATGATTTTTTTTTTTTACAGATATACAGAATTAATGTTATATTTTTAAAATCCATTGCACACATATCTGATCATTATGAGATGTTGGATTCTCAGCTGGATCCAAACAGTCTGGTGATATCTATGTATTCAAATAGTTAAGATTTCTATAGCTCTAGCAATGAGTTAACTGATGAAGCCATGATAACCTATGCAAACAATTTGGAGCTTCATGAGACGCCTTGTCACGCGATGTCTCATCAGGATCCGAACTGTTTGGATGAAAAATTACCCAACATGCCTAATGTGTTTTGCTTGCTTGTTTCTTGAACAGCTGTACCGTTGGGCATTATTGTGGTGGACAATAACGCTAACTTGGAGGAGGTGAGGACCCACATCAACAGACTACATGAGGTAAGGGCTACTGTTAGAGTAGGGTGACAATAGCCCATTTCTTGCCCAATATGTCTGTTTGAGCTTTAATAACCTGTCCCCTATAGCTTATGTTCAATGTTTAAGACTGGTGGTTGCTTAAAGAAAGCTGAAAGTAAATACGAAAGCTCTTGTACTTTCAGCATGCTTTAAAAATCCTCCTCAGCCCGGCTGTACTTTTTCCTAGGTTTTATAAAAAAAAAACATGGAAAAAACCACGGAGTATTCGGACGGTCATATTACAAAAACCTTGGAAAAAAAGACGAGAAAACCTTAGAAAATACAAGACCTTGGTTTTTACATGGTTTGACAAAATACCTCGGAAAAGTTTACGAGGAATCCTTGTAAAATATTTAATTCCCAAGGTTTTCTCCTAAAAACCACGGAAACAAAAATCCTCGGAAAAGTTTACGAGGAATCCTTGTAAAATATTTACTCTGTTATTTCCGTGGTTTTTTCCTAAAAACCATGGAAATTTTAGAACCATTTTACGTGGTTTCGACAAAATACCATGGAAAAGTATACGAGGAATAGTTAACTACTAGTGGGTGGGGTACCACATGCTTTTGTTTGTATCATGTAAATATCCAAAATATATTATGATCATGATGAAATTGTATTTATGTAAGTTATGTAACTTACCATGAATTCTTTTGTCAGGAGTCTGAACTGGTTTGGAGTCTTTAATTTTTGCCACATTCACATTTTAAAGTATAGATAAACAGACAACTTAAATCTCTGACCTCTGATTGTTGTGAGCTGGTGTCCTGGGTGTGTATAATATTCACTGTTTTGTGAAACTTACAATTGTAGCAAATATTACTTATATTCTGTCTGTCACACTTTTTGTCAAGAAGATATCTCCATGTTTATAATTCACTAAGTTGTACTTCCAAGGTTTTTCCGTGTTGGAAAATGTCTTAGTACAATTTTTACGAGGTGCAAATTGTTTAAGTTATTATTTTACAAGGATTTTCCGTGCTGAAAAATGGTTAAGTTCTTATTTTCGAGATTGTTCCGTGTTTATTTTTGCCAAAGTCTAATTTTTCCGAGCTTTTGCCAAGGTTTTAAGAGTTTCCAAGGTTTTTTCTTGATATTTACGTGGTTTTTTTGTTCATAAGCATGCATAAACCATGGAAATTTTGGTGACTAAACAAAAACCTTGGAAATTGTTACGAATAACCATGGAACTTTTAGAATTCCATGTAAATTCCACGTAAATTATTCATATTCCATGGAAATTTTACACTGAACCTTGGAAAAAGTACAGCCGGGAGCCAAGGTGCAGGCCAGTATTTAAATGGCTCTCTAATACAGGGAATGGTAAACCCAAGAACAAGTATCTCAATGAGGAATTATTAAAGTTGTTGTGCTAAAAGGCATTTGTATGGTGGGAAAGGGTTAGATAGTGATGTCCGTTGCAAACAGAGTGGAGCCACATCAGACACCGGGTAACCAGATTGGATCCACACGAGATCAAGTTAGTTGGCATCTCATCTGAATTCAAACTGTTTTGTACCAAGAGTGTACCCTAGCTTCAAATAACAGTACATTAGGGTGTTGTTGAGAGAGAGTTGTTATTATAAGGGAGGGAGAATTTATACCTTAGAGTGCTGAGCATGACTTGGCTTACATTTTGGTTCAAACTGTTTGATACTCTTCTATATGTTTCTTCTGTCAAAGTGTCAAATACGTAACATAGAAAAACCGCGGACAACAGTTTTAAGCAGACTCCATTGCAGCATTGGTAGCATAAGACATAAATGTCTTGTTTAGGGAACAGCGGCAAGCATTGTTGTTAGGAGCGAATCATTGTTCGGACGGCCATTGTAGGGAGGGAGCACCGTGGAAGGAAATATTGAAGACAGTACAGTCGAACTTGTATATCTAGAACTCGCTTACTTCGAACTATCCAATTTGTCAAAATATGAATTGCATTATTTCATGCTCGATTAAGTCGAACATATCCGTATTTCAAAGTTAAAATGTGACTTAGCCACGTTTTAACTTTGAAATACGGGTATGTTCGACCTAACTGAGTTCGAGATATCGAAGTTCGACTGTACTTGTGAAGAACACAAATTGGTTAAAATTGAACTGAATGTTTTATAAGACAAGTTGTGCAGTGAAGGGAGTGGTTAATTCAATGAAACATGAGAAATAATTGATTCTAGCAATACCAGAAGGTGTAGAAACATGTATTGTTAGAACAGGTTTAGCCAAAAGTTACATAGAAAGTAGTTATTTTCTGGTTTAACCCTTTTTCCAAAGAAGCCCCTTTTAGCTCATTCAGTTTTTCCTCTGCTGAAGAAAATTGTTCCACTTTACACATGAATAAGTATCTTAAGGAATAGTTTTCTTTATTCTAGCAGGTGGTAGCTTAAAGCAGGCTGAAAGTAAAGCAGAATGCGCATTAACCCATTACCCCATAGCATGTTTCTAGTTTTGAAAATATGTGACTACTTAAAGCAGGTTGAACGTAAAGCAGAATGCGCCTTAAGGCGCATTCTACTTTACTTTCAGCCTGCTTTTAGCTTCCACCTGCCAGAATAACGACATTATTCCTTATGAAACATATTCCCGACTGTTTAAATTGGAACTATTTTCTTCAGCGGAGAAATAAATCGAATGCGCTAAAAAGCGCTCCTATGGGGGAAAGGGTTAAGGCGCATTCTGCTTTACTTTCAACCTGCTATAAGTAGTCACCTATTTTCAAGGACTATATTAACCATTGACAAGGTAAAGTCAAAACCACGATCACCTTGTCTCATCTGGATCCAAAATGTTTGAAATTCTGTTCTTACTTTCAGAATTCTCTTATTAGAACAATAGCAAATGATATTTTGTTTTAGACAACAAAAATGTAATCTACCTGGCATTCAAAGATTTTAAACTCTCAGAACTGTATGTCTTATATACCTCATGCTTTAAAACTATCATCTGCTTAAATTCTAATATAATAACTGTCATTTTAGATCCTGATCAGACACCACATTGTGAGGTGTCTGATTTGTATCCAAACTGTTTGCAAAATAAAATATTTTCTTCTAACACTCTTAAGAGTTTAGTTAGGTGTACCTTTTTCCCCCATGGTGACACTTTTCAACAAATATTTATGAAGTTTTCTAAGCAGAAAAGACCCCTGCTGTTTGGCTGTCTTGTTGTTTTAAGTGATGACTTTTCGTTGAAGAATTAGTCATGAAATATGCATGATTTCACAGTCTCAATTTTTAATTTGCTTTCAAAATAATTAAGGTGTGAAAATGGCCGGAACTGGATGTTGTGGAACACATCAATCAGGGCCACTTTTTAGTTCTTGAATAAGATCATTACAATGGGTAAAAGCTTTAACCCATTACCCCAAAAATATGTATTTTATGCCTTTAATTGCCAAAATGAAGGCAATTGTTCCAATTTCCCCATTGTAGTGAGTTTGGGTCCATCTTAGTAAATGTCCCAAGACAAAAACCTTTGCAAGTCATTTCTTTTATATGTTTACATTGATTTGCTGATTTCTCCATCTAATATGTCTTTTGACATCTCTTTGGAATGGTCTTGAAAAGACAAGATTAGATGGAGAAATATATAATTATTTAGAATATGACTTACAACAATATTTTATACAACGTTTCATAAGACAGCTAGGGCCCCTGGATCCTGTTTGTCACAATAATATCAGTCTGTATATGAACATTTTCCCATTTTTGAATCTGATACACTGCTAAACAATAGTTAAACAAGGCTAGTTTGTAATGATTATTTTTGTAACTTTTCAGGATCTTTCAGTGACAGTAGGCCTAAATGAAAAAACTCCACAGACCATATTGTCACCAAAATGGAGCTTCCTGGACTGTAAGTAAACAATGTCTGTCTGTCTAGAGTTATTGCCCTTTATGTCAGTAAATGAAATAGTATGCAGGAACCCCTGAATTGACAGTTCTAGTTCGTATTGTCTCAGGTCCATTTATTACTCTCAATATTTTGTTATGGTTGTTTCTGATTGTGTTAACCCTTAGCCTGCCACGCACGACTATAGCTCCATATGCAAACAGCTTGGATCCGGATGAGACGCCGAGTAACTCGGCGTCTCATCCGGATCCAAGCTGTTTGACACTCGGACAACATTTTCAGCAATTTTGAGCAACTTTGAAGCACTTTGAAACTTGAAGCAGACGAGAAATATAGCAGACGACAATTTATTTGGCGGGCTAAGGGTTAAGTGTTGATGACAGATGTTTGCTTAAAGCAGGATGAAAGTAAAGTAGAATGATCCTTCAGGATCATTCTGATTTACTTTCAACCTGCTTTAACTCTTTCCTCCCTGAAACTTTAAATGGACAATTCCAGTTTCCATTTTTGTCTAGTCCATTTCTGACTTTTAAGGGTTGTTTTTGTCAATGTTTGGCATTATGACAAACAGTGAAGACCCTGATCAGAGGGCTCCTTTCGGAGCCCTCTGATCTGGATCTTCACTGTTTGCATAGGACAAGTGTACTATTCACATGTTTACTGTTTGTAAAGGACGCCAATAAGCGGGACTAGGGTTCAAAGGGTTAAAGACATAAAAAAGGATATATGAGTAGAAAACAGTGTAGACTCTAAATACCATCTACCATCTGGAAAAAAAGAGAAACCATTTGTTTATAAAGGTCAGTAAGATTCAGTCTTATTTAATTAGCAGAGACCTTGAAAGATATGTGAAATATCGGACTGGAATTTAGATTTTCTCATAAATCTTAATGTCCTGAGGGAGTCTGGTCCATTTCTGCTGCTAAAAGGCAAATGGGACTAGAAATTGATATTAACTACTCAAGACATGTCCTTAATATCTTCGAAACAGCTGTTTAAAACATGTTTATATCCATTAACATTGGTTGTCTGGAGAGTTTGTTATAAGTCTCTCTAACACTAATCCATGTCTATGCTGGAAACCAGTATATGTATACTTTGCAAAAGGTGTAGACCTTGATCAAAGGACTCCTTGAAGAGCTCTTTGTTGAGTCTGCACTATATGTTTTTTGATCACCAAAGGCTCTAGGTGAGCTATTGGAATGGCCCTGTGTCCGGCGTTGTCCGGCGTCTGGCGTCGTTAACAATTGCTTCAAATGACATCTCCTCTTATACCGCTGGACAGATTTCAACCAAACTTTACAGAAATGTTCCTTGGGTCAAGCTCTTTCAAATTTGTTCAAAAAATTAAAAACAATGCAGAACTCTGGTTGCCAAGTGAAAAAATAAGCAAATCTTTAAAAATCTTCTTGTCAAAAACTGCAAGGGCCAGAGCTTAGATATTTGACACATACCATCATCTACAAGTCCTCTATCAAATTTGTTCAAATTATGCCCCTGGGGTCAAAATTGGCCCGCCCCGGGGGTCACAGTTTTACATAGAGTTATATAGTGAAATTTTCAAATGTCTTAATCTCCTCTGAAACTAATATGGCTAAAGCTTTGATATTCGGCATGGTAACAGTTCTAAATATCCATTACATATATATTTTGTTAAAATTGTTCTGGTCTGTTGCATATCTAGGTCACAGGAGCTAAAAATAGATTTTTTCAATGATAACTTAAAAAATCTTCTCATCAAAAACCACAAGGGCTAGAGCTTAGATATTTGGCATATAGCATCGCCTACAGGTCCTCTATCAAGTTTATTCAAATTATGCCCCTGGGGTAAAAAATGACCCCACCCCGGGGGTCACAGCTTTACATCGAGTTATATAGTGACATTTTCAAACGTCTTCTCCTCTGAAACTAATATGTCCAGAGCTTTGATATTTGATATTGTGACACTTCTAGATGTCCTTTACCTACTTTGTTCAAATGGTTCCGGTCTGTTGCATATCTAGGTCACAGGAGCTAAAAATAGATTTTTTTCAAAGAAAACTTAAAAAAACCTTCTTGTCTAAAACCCTAGTACCCTTATCTTAGATATTTGGCACATAGCATCATCTACAGGTCCTCTATCAAGAATGTTCAAATTATGCCCCTCAGGTAAAAATGAACCCATCCTGAACATAAATCATAAATCTTTATTTTGTCAGCTATTCTCAGGTGAGCAGTATGCCCCATTAGGCTCTTGTAATTTTATTTTCATGCCCCATGCAGTGGCCATTGGTTTGGGGGCATGCTGTTTTATCTCAGTGCATCCATTCTTTAGTTCATCTGTACATACATAATTCATCTGTACATAAGTTGTACATCTGTATATACGTTGTACATCTGTATGTACATTGTTTATCTGTACATTTGTTTGTCCATCATTAACCCATTACCCCATAAATACGTCTTTTTACGCCTATATTTTACTCCTCCACTGAGGAAAATAGTTCAAATTTATACAGCTATGAAAATATATCACAAGAAATATTTTCTATTTTCTAGCAGATGGAGGCTTAAAGCAGGCTGAAAGTAAAGCAGAATGTGCCTTAAGGCACATTCTGCTTTACTTTCAACCTGCTTTAAGTTGTCGCCTATTTCCAAAACTAAAAATGTGCTATGAGGTAATGGGTTAACCCTTTCAACCCTACAGCCCTCTGCAGAGATTACTGATTACATTATGCAAACAGATC
This sequence comes from Gari tellinella, assembly GCA_922989275.2. Taxonomy (NCBI): domain Eukaryota; kingdom Metazoa; phylum Mollusca; class Bivalvia; order Cardiida; family Psammobiidae; genus Gari; species Gari tellinella. The sequence goes on along the minus strand of OV277860.1, from coordinate 79,784,096 downwards.
AGATTACATTATAGAAACAGATCAGGGTCTGCACTGTTCGATATTTCCATTGGTTTTTGTTGTCATACCAAACATATAAAATAGACTGGTTCAAAATACCTGTACTATAAGAGAACAATTATTTTATTATTATTATTTTACGTCGCTTTCAACAGTATTTCAGTCATATCGCGACGTCCAGCTAGTTATAGGTGGAGGAAGATCCCAGAAGTCCTTTATGCACTGTTTTAGACACAAATCGGCAACTGGGTAGAACCACCGACATTCCGCAAGCCAGCTGGAAGGCTTCCCCACATGAAAAATCCGAACGACCCTATTTGGATTCAAACTCACAGCGGTGAGGAGCTTAGTGATGTAAGTCACAGTGACTATACCACTAGGCCACGGAGGCCCCTTATAAGAGAACAAAAGGATTATATATACCCACAAGAGAAATTTAGCCTATATACTAATAGCCTATATTGATGATTTTGATAACAGTGAAAACTCCTAGTGGAACTTTCTGGTCAGGGGGGTCACACTCTGTACTGTTTTCTTATAGGATCTATCTGACATTAGTCTGCACTTTATTAGCCAATGTAATAGTATAGATGATAAATACTTATATACAGTCTAATCCCTCCTTACAACAACACCCACTGTCAGTGACAAAGATTGTATATGTTGTTTGGCGGGAGTTTTTATAGTGAGGGAAAAGTAATATACCCTTAAACTACATTAAATTTTTTGCAAACAGTTTTTAACCAGATTAGAGGCCACGTAACGCAGCATCTGATCTGGGTTCAAATTGTGTGTCACTCATCTTCATGTTTCTTCTGTCAAAATGCCCAATACGTAACTTTGAGAAAAACAGCAAATAATAATTTAGAGCTGACACTAGCAACAGTGAAAGCGTAAGACATCATAAGTGTTGTTTGGGGAACAGCGGCAAGCATTGTTGTAAGGAGGGAATAATTGTATGGAGGGCCATTGTATGGAGGGAGCTGTGTAGTGGGTGGAGCTGGAGCTTTAACCCATTACCCCATAAAAACGCATTTTTACGCCTACATGTATATCTAATTCCTCCACTGATGAAAATAGTTCCAATTTATACTGTCATAAATAAAATTTATAAGAAATATTTTCTATATTCTAGCAGATAATAGCATAAAGCAGGCTGAAAGTAAAGCAGAATGCGCCTTAGGGCGCATTCTTCTTTACTTTCAACCTGCTTTAAGTGGTCACATATTTTCAAAATTAGAAACAGGCTATGGAGTAATGGGTTAAATATGAATATTGAGTGGGAGACAGGTCAGTGCATGACAAAAAAAGGCACAAAGCTCCAAAATACACAATCTGCTTGACTAACAGCCTGCTTTAAATAACATCAGCTAGGATATGAGAAATATTTCTTAAGTTGCAGGTACATTACTGTATGAAATGGAACAATTTTATAATGCTTAAAAAACCCTAGGCTATCTACATAGTAAAGGGTTAGAGACTGGTGGTTGGGTAATGAAGTGGTTAGAACACCTGTTTCTCACCAACGCATACTGAGTTCAATCCTGGGCTGGGACAGTCTGTGAGAGGGTACTGGATTGTCCGTATGTAAAAGTGGCTTTTCCTCAGAAACTCTGGTTTCCTTCCACTGAAATGACTAATTTAAGCCACAATTTGCACAATAAAAAGTGATTTGTGTAAGTTGTTACAACTCGTTTTATAGCCCATGTAAAATAAATAAACTTTAAACTTTAACCCTTTCTTTCCCTCTGCTTTAATTACAACCTGCTTTAAGTGGTCACCTATCTTCAATACAAAATCAGGATACAGGATAAAGGATAATAATAAATACTGCTGTTAGCAATCAGAGATAATTTGATGTTTGACACATGTTTCCAAGACAGTAAGTCAATACCTAGAGGAGAATTTGCTTTCAAATTGCTTGAAATTTACATATTCTAAATGTCAGGTAACATGTGTGTCATAATAGAATAGAGACGACATGCAGGTCAAGGTGATGTACATGTAACTGTATGTAACTGGAATATATTAACCCACTTCTCAATAAATACTCCTTTAAAAACCCATTACCCCATAGCCTGTTTCTAGTATTGAAGATAGTTGACTACTTAAAGCAGGTTGAAATTAAAGCAGAATGCGCCCTGAGGCGCATTCTGCTTTATTTTCAGCCTGCTTTAAGCTACCATCTGCTAGAATAAAGAAAATAATCCTACTCATACATATTTATGACTGTATACATAGGAACTATTTTCTTCAGTGGAGATATGAATTAAAGGTGAAAAAGGCTTATTTATGGGGTAATAGGTTAATTATTGCTCCACTTGAGATAATACTTCCACATTATACAGGCATGAATTTGTATCATAAGAAATATTTTCTGTATCCTAGCAGATGATAGTTGAATGCAGGCTGAAAGTAAAGCAGACTGCACCTGAAGGCTGCTGCTGCTGCAAGTGGTCACGTTTCTATAAAACTTGAAAATTTGACTTGGGGGTCCATATTTGATATCAAAATTTGATCTTGGGGTCCAATTTTAAGGGGTCCAATTTTGATATAACACCGGCTATAGAGTAATGGGTTAATGTTATTTTGCCCAGTTAACTTAGGTTAACAATATTCTCAGATGAGCGAAGTTAGGGCCATGACCCTCTTGTTATACTATGTCACCCAAAGCTCTAGATAAGGGGAGTATTTCAAAAACTAAAATCTTTATTTCTGTATTAAACCCTATGGTGTTACTACCGTCTTTAGCTATGTATTGTGCGCACTTTTATCATAAAATCTTTTTTCTGCAATTTGGGGGTGCGTACAATACAGTGGAACAAGCCTCTAAAGCCTACCTTGACCAACGGTTAGCGCCCGTAGACCGATGTGTTAAGATTGCGCAATACGCTGCAGGGCTTTAATTGACACCTCCCATACATGATAGCCGGGGATTAGGGCTGTTTATTGGAGATGACACGCTAGTGACCCCAATTATAATCAGTTATGATTGTCCGGGTGTAAACTGTTGATGTTATGACACTTGATTGCTTATAAGTTATTAAATGAGAATGCAAGCCCTCGATTATTTGAAGCTTCTTTCGAGGGAGCACGTTAGTCGCTACGTATGTATCTAATACAATCTAAATCGGTAAGGCATTTTGAACTGAGAGAGAAATAAAGTAAATAAACAAGTTGTTATTCATAATTATTGCGTGAAATCGCTCAAAAGGAAGTAAACTTAGCTCTGGTTGCATCGTAGAAACAAAGCGTCACTGTATAAACACCCGCCATTTCCGGGCCCGAACTGCGCATAATCGAATTTACTATTTCCGGATTATTCTTTTGATTGGCGGCACACGATTTTCAGAGCGAAACTTTTTGTAACTTTTTCGGAACATTCGTATTCTACAGTATTTTTTCATAATTCAATAAATGCTAGTGATGAAATAATTCCATACAATAAATGTTTAGTATTTTATGTATTTTAATCCTAATAAACGCATCTACAAACTTACACAGAATAATGCGGGGTGATTCTAATCAGGAACATATTCCGTTCCTGTTCTAATGTGACGCTAGAAATGAAAATTAAGTATGCCCATAAAAATATGTCTGGTTTCGTTTCCAGCATTTTAAACACAGTCGCAGCTCATTTTTTGGAACTTCGAAGGTCAGATTTAACCCCCTGACTATCAGAATACTTGTAATTATCACATATTTAACGGATTTTCTTGGTCCTAAAATATGCCTACGGAACTCTCTTCATTTAAAAACAACTGGGTTCAGCAGGAGAAATCGTGCGTACGACAGCTGACCAAAACCTTGGGAAAAGTTTTTTTTCCAGACATTTAACCCTGAAAATAAGGGTGCGTTTTATACACGGATGCGCACAATACTCGGGAAATGACGGTAATAACGATTCTATTGAGTATACATTAACACCATAGGATTTGGTGCTGAAATGAGAGAAAATGTTTGATTTGTTCAGTTTACACCCTCTTACCTGGAGCCTTCACCTATTTATTATCCAATTAACCCATAGACTGTTTGTAGTTTTGAAGATATGTGACCACTAAAAACAGGTTGAAAGTAAAGCATAATGTGCCTTAAGGCACCGAAATTCTGCTTTACTTTCAGCTTGATTTAAGCTATCATCTGCTAGAACTTAAAAAATATCTAATGATATTTATTCATGGTTGTATAAATTGGAACTATTTTCTTTGACAATGGAGGAATATGTTAAAGGCGTTAAAAAGCGTGTTTATGGGTTATATAATATCATTTCAGCAACAACTGCAGAGAGGTTTTTCCGCATTGACAGATCACAGGAGAACTTACACTACATTACCGACATTTCTTCGGAAGATCTTTACATTCTCGATCCAGAGCTAACACTGACTAGAAACAACAATGTTAGCAGCCAAGAAGACAAGAACAGCGCATTTCAAAAAGAGAGCAATTTCAAAGAGTCGCGAAATAGTGAGCTCGTCTTCACCTTTACAATGCCAGTCACGCCACCAAAGTCCCCGAGGTAATTGTTAGTGCTTTCAAGCCATTTTATTGTCTGCTTTACATTTTGCTGTCTGCAAAAATATTTAATTTTTGTTTAAACGTTTTTATAATTTGAGTAAAGGTAAAGACAAGTGTCAGACAGTTTGGACCCTGATTAGATGCCATATAATATGGCATCTGATCAGGGTCCAAACTGTTTGCAAATATCACTTAGGTGTGGATGGAGGTATAAGGGATAGTTTCTTCTAGAATGGTTTTCTTAGTCTCCATGGCAATTGTCTGGGAATTTCTATGGAAAAATACATTTATTCCTTCTCCTGCTGATTAAATTGTCTTGTTTAAAAACCGAACTTATTATTTAACAAGTTGTCTCCTTGAAAAAAAAAAGTTTGCAATATATCTGATGATTTTCCTGCCTTATACTTTCGAAAATTTAATAGAATCTGAGTGTAAAACAAAATGGTTACTCAGCATCTGATCTGGATCAAAACTGCTGCAGAAGATATCATACTTAAAGGTTAAGCTATGATCTAGTTTTAAGAAGAAAATAATGTGTCTTAGTTTCAGACCAGAAAGTGTTTTTGTTTGATTGATAAGAGCTCCTTTTAATGGGATAGAAACAATTTTAATTTATAATTGCATTCTCTGTCTTGCTTTAACTCTTCGCATGCTGGGTATTTTTTGGTCAGCAACATTTGTTGTCTGCTGATGTTCTCATAATAGAAATTTCTAATATTCTATCCAAAACAGGTTCAGAGTATCAAACAGTTTTGATTTTGATAAGACACAGCTTTACGCGGCATCTGATCTGGATCCAAACTGTTTGCAAAGGTAATCTGTTACATATATACGCTGCTAGCATGCAAACAGTGAATCATTTGTCATACTAGAATAATTTCTGGTATCAAAATTGCCATTTGCAAATGTTTTCATATGTACAGGTGAACTTCGATATCTCGAACTTGGTTAAATGAAACATACCTGTATTTCAAAGTAAAAAGGTGGCTTAGCCACGTTTTAACTTTGAAATATGGGTATGTTCCCAACATAGCATGAAAAAATGCAGTTCATGTTTCAAACTATCGGATAGTTCGAGTTAAGCGAGTTAGAGATATCAAAGTTCGGCTGTATTATTTAAAACTGAAATGTTATCAATATGATTTTAAAACAGTTTAGATCCAGATCAAAATCCAAACTATTTATAATTACATTGTTCTTGTCAAGCATGTAATGGAAGTAAAACTTAAAACATTGAAGTAAAGTATTTTTGGAAAGGTTGACACAAGTTTGACTTCCGTGTCTATTGATTTCATCATACAGTCGAACTTCGATATCTCGAACTTGCTTAACTCAAACTAACCAATATTTCGACACATGAATTACATCATTTCAATGTTCGGTTCAGTAGAACATACCCGTAGTTCAAAGTTAAAACGTGGCTAAGCCACGTTTTAACTTTGAACTACGGGTATGTTCGACATAACCGAGTTCGAGATATCGAAGTTCCACTGTAATTTTTACTTTATCAAACCTTATTACAAGTGTCATAGACATTTATTCATATTAACCCCTTCACTGCTATGAGGTCATCAAATTTAAACAATTGTCATCTGCTTTTATTTCTCAAATTCAAAGTATAGGTATTTTGTTATCGTAATGCGTGTCAATCAGTTTGGATTCTGATCAGATGCCACGACTTGGTATTTGATCAGGATCCTAATTGTTTGAAACTAACTATTGCACTCTGGGTAAGGCAGTGAAGGGGTTACATGTGTATGATTATAATTTGCAAGTTGCTTGTGGACATTAGAGCTAGTACATAATTATAATCATTTTGGGCACACTATAATCTGCACCATATTGTTTAACCCCTTACCCCTTAAATATGCCTTTTTACGCCTTTAATTTATTCTCTACTACAGAAAACAGTTCTAATTTCTACAGACATCAGTATTTTCTATATCCTAGAATGTGGTTGCTTAAAACAGGCTGAAAGTAAAGCAGACTGCACCTAAGGCGCATTCTGCTTCACTTTCAACCTGCTTTAAGTGACCACCTATCATAAATACAAGAAACAGGCTATGCAGGGGGTAATGGGTTAGATCTTCGAATGCTGGCTAATTTTTATGTCTGAAAAAAGTCACTGATACTGTTATGAAAATAATTTTTTCTAAATATCTTTTCAAAACAGGATCAGAATGGCAAAGTGTTTGGATCCTGATGAGACACCACAGTCATTATGTGTTGTTTAACTCTTTGAACCCTAGTCCCGCATATAGGCGTGCTTTTCAAACAGTGTACATGTGAATAGTACACTTGTCCTATGCAAACAGTGAAGACCCTGATCAGAGGGCTCCGAAAGGAGCCCTCTGATCAGGTTCTTCACTGTTTGTCACAATGCCAAACATTGACAAAAACAACCCTTAAAAGTCAGAAATGGACTAGACTAAAATGGAAACTGGAATTTTCCATTTAAAGTTTCAGGGAGGAAAGAGTTAATTAGGATGCAAACTGTTTGCTAATGTTATTATGGTTCCGCAGCTAAAGTGCAAATAGGTAATCGGAAGTACTGTTTTAAGTGAAGTGTTTATTTGTCATGGCTCTTACTGAAATGATTCTCATAAAATCGCCGACCAAATTATCCTGTTCTTTCTTTGAATGTCGTAAAATTATTATTTCTTCTGATGCAAAGATGCAATATTTAAAAGGTTAAACCCTCTGCTCGCTCTTTCTTTCTATCTACCTGCCTGTCTGTCTCTCTTTCTGTCTGTCTGTCTGTATCTCCCCCCCCCCCCCTTTTTCTCTCTATCTCTCTCTTCATGTCTCTCTCTGTCTGTCTGTCTGTCTGTCTCTCTTCTCTCTCTAAAAAGTATATAATATTCCTTAAGTCTGATAACATTTGATGTTACAAATTCAATCTCAGCCTTAATTTATATAAGATCGTAAATTATAAATCAGATTGTAAAATATATAACTATTTCATTTCAGAAATGTATTAAAATTTTATGTTTCTGTTGCAAGATGAAAATTAATTTGAGAAAACGGGTTCTATATATGGAACAGTCTAATTGAATATAGAAACTTACAACAGGCATGATAGCACAGTTTTTTGTGGTGAAGATATCAATTGCAGGCTTAAAATAGCAGAAAGTCACTAGGAATAGATGAGCGCTGCTTTTTGTAGACAGGTAGTTTCTCTGTGTTCTATAAGAAGATTGTGAGTTGATAGTACTGTCAGCTTTATAAAAAGACAAACAAAATTGGATGAAATAATTTTAGCTGTGTCCTAAAATAAAGACTCAGATTATGCAATCACTTAACTCTTTGCATGCTGGGTATTTTTTTTCGTCTGCAACATTTGTCGTCTGCTACTGTTCTAAAATTAGCATTTTCAAAATTTCTTTTAAATTCAGGGTCAAAATGGCAAACTGTTTGGATCCTGAAAAGACACCGCGTAAAACGTCTCATCTGGATCCAAACTGTTTGCAAAGGCAATCACTGTGGTGGATATATCTGCCGCTAGCATGCAAAGAGTTAACCCTTTCCCACATAGCATGTCTCTAGTATTGAATATAGGGGTTCACTTAAAGCAGGTTGAAAGTAAAGCAGAATGCGCCTTAAGCGCATTCTGCTTTACTTTCAGCCTGCTTTAAGCTATCATCTTCTAGAATATAGAAAACATTTCGTATAATACATTTTTTTGACTGTATAAATTGGAACTATTTTCTTCAGTGAAGGAATAAAATTAATGCGCTAAAAGGCGCTTCTATTGGGGAAAGGGTTAACATGCTAGAGGTGAAATTTGATAACCTTTGAAAACAGTTTGTTTCCTGATGAGACAAGGACTTGAGGAAATGATGTCATACACCGTGTCAAATAATTTGGATCATGATAAGTTGCCACGTAATGCTGCATCTCATCATGATCCAAACTGTATGACACTTTGACCCTGTTTTGTAACGAAATTTTGAAGCTTTATTGCACCAATCCAATATGATCATTCCTTGTAATGAGAACTACCGATATGCCATGCACAAGCAATTATAGATGCTGATGCACCCAACAACATGAGCCCATAGTAGGCATTACTATTTCTAGTTCAAAAGATATGTGACCACTTGAGGCAGGTTGAAAGTAAAGCAGAATGCACCTTCAAGTGCATTCTGCTTAACTTTCAGCCTGCTTAAAGCTACCATCTGTTAGGATATAGAAAACATTTCTTATTTTGCAAATTTATGATTTTTTAAAGTGAAATTATTTTCTTCAGTGAAGGAATGAATTAAGGCTTAAAAAAGGATATTTATGGGGTAATGGGTTAACTCTTTGAATGCCAAGTAATTTTTTTATCTGCAACAATTTTCGTTCGCTTACTGTAGTAAAAAAAGAAATTTTTAGAAATATCTTTTAAAAAATAGGGTTAGAATGTCAAACATTTTGTATCCTGACAAGACACTGCACTGCGTAAGATAATCACGTTTTCACCACTAGCATTCAAAAATTTCAATTTTCCTGGAAATAGAGTTGAGGAAATGAAATTATACACTGTGTCTTTAGTTTTCATAGACTTGTTCAAGTATTCTTGGAAACAAAAACAGATTAATAAAACTAATTCAGGAACCATTGGTTATAAAACAGACAACATCGTATTGTAAAGTTGTCAACAGAAATACTATTTAAGATGTAAAACAAACAAAACCGGTATCAGGCACATAGAGACATAGTGTATCACAAACACATCTTGTTTTCAGCCTGCTTTTCTGTCTTCAATACTGAGCAAAAAATGCTGGGGAAAAGGTCAGGGGCCTGTCTTACGAAACGTCATACGATAAAAGCGGTCGTAAGACAAAACTTTGAAATACACCTAATTTCTGATTTTTCTATCTAATCCTGTCTTTTCAAGACGCTTCCAAAGAGATGTTACAAGACAGGATTACATGGAGAAATAAATAATAATTGAGAGTTTTAGACACTGACTTACAACAACATTTGTCGTATGACGTTTATTAAGAAGGGCCCCTGAAGTGTTTGAGAAAGCTTCTTTTGGAGTTTCAGATTTAAGCTTGACCTGTATCAAGCCACCATCTGTATTAACTCATTGACACCTTTTTACGCCTTTAATTTATTCCTCTACTGAAGAAAATAGTTCCAATTCATACTATCACAAATATAATTCATAATAAATATTTTTATATTCAAGCAGATAATAGCTTAAAGCAGGCTGAATGTGCCTAAGGCACGTTCTGTTTTACTTTCAACCTGCTTCAAGTGGTCACATGTCTTCAAAACTAGAAACAGGCTATGGGGTAATGAGTTAACTCTTTAAACCATAGCACTATTTCTAGTTTTTGAGACAGGTGACCACTAAAAGAAGGTTGAAAATAAAATGCATTTTTCTTTACTTACAATCTTTATGAATATAGACAATGTTTCTTGTGGCTCATAGTCATGACTATGTGAATTGGAACTGTTTCCTCAGTGGCAGAATAAACTTACACAATAGCATAAAATGTGATTCTATCAAGTAATGGGTTAAGGTAAAGGACTGTTTATTATTATTCCTGTGTCTTTTAGTGGCTACATAACACAAGTTTGACTATTATATTTTTATTGGATTTGATTTGCTAGATATAAAGCTAGGTAGTTTTACTATAGTTTCTTGTAACCCAGGGCTCCTGGATAATTAAGGGGAGTATTTCAAAAACTAACATCTTTATTTTCACTTTAAACCCTATGGTGTCACTACTCATTAGAATTGTCTCTTTGAGACAATTCTAATGAGTAGTAACACCATAGGATTTGGTTCTAAAATGAGTAAGAAAATTGATGGATTAGTTCAGTTTACCCCTTCTTATCTGGAGCCCTGTTTAAACCCTTTGCCTGCTATGCATTACCTGATCAGGATGCAGACTGTTTGACAAGACTGATTAGATTTCTAGATTGAATGCCTCTGTGAATCTTAGCTTCTGATGAGGACCCAAATTGCAAACAGTTTGACTTATATTTCAAAATATATCTTACTCACCCCTTAAACACAAATTACAAAATTCCAATTTCCAACGATGTCTTGTCTGTCTTTGACTATTAACTCATTATCCCCTGAGACTTCTAATGGACTATTCTAGTTTACAATAAAGACTGGTCCTTTTCGGACTATTTAGGGTTGTTTTTATAATATATTGCAAAAATAACAAACAGTGAAGTCCCTGATTAGAGGGCTCCTGCAGGAGCCCTCTAATCAGGGACCTCACTGTTCGCATTAGACAAGTGTACTCTTCACATGTACACTTTAAGTAGAGGACGCATATATGCGTCACTAGGTCTCAATGAGTTAACAGTTGATTTTAACAATACCTTGCAAAATGACTAACTGTGCAGACCTACAGGTCTACACTGTTTGCAAAGGACAAATATTCTCTTATAATCATTTCTTCAAGTCGGAATCAAACTAATTGTATATTATGAGTATGCTCATTGTTAGGGTTCAGTGTGGCATTACATTTATATACTTGAAACCCGTGAAAGATACAGATTCTGAAGCAGGCAATATTGAGGTAGGCAAAGGGTGACTTCTACTGCATCATTTTTCAGTTGACTTAACACTGCACATTATTATATGCTTGTATTTGTTTTCAAGGTTAGAAGAGGGCAGTAGTATGAAACGGCCTGAGAGCACAGAAAACCTTCTTTCTCCACCTAATCTACCAGGATCAAATAACAGGTGTAGTGAGCAGCCCCTGTTGTCTAGTCATGTTTGTTCTGTACCCCTGTGACCCTTTTCACCATAGCTACATGTGTAAACACACAAAAATCAAACTATTTTCAGGCAGGTTGATGCTTTAAATAAAATGATACTTAAAGCAAACTGAAAGGAGCTAAAGACCCAATGGAGCTTTCTGCTTTACTTTCAGTCTGCTTTAACCGTTTCCTTATAGATAGAAGTGCAAAACACCTATATCTCTGTATAAGGCAGAATGTTGCTTAAAGCAAGATGAAAAAAGCAGAAAGCTCCTAAATGCTTTACTTTCATCTTGTTTTAAGGTACCAATCTACTAAGCATTGATTATTAATATATGACCATCAATTAATATTGATATGTTGCACTTATGTGCAGAACATAAAGGCACTCTTAGAGGTGCTTCTGTGGAGGAAAGGGTTAAGCAACCACCTGTCTCAACTCTTTCCTCCCTGAAACTTTAAATGGACAATTCCGGTTTCCATTTGTGTCTAGTACATTTCTGACTTTTAAGGGTTGTTTTTGTCAATGTTTGGCAGTATGACAAACAGTGAAGACCCTGATCAGAGGGCTCCTTTCGGAGCCCTCTGATCTGGGTCTTCACTGTTTGCATAGGACAAGTGTTCTATTTACATGTACACTGTTTGAAAAGGACGCCTATATGTAGCACTAGGGTTTAAAGGGTTAAACATTGCAAAAAAAGCTATGGGAGAAAGGGTCAAGTGAACTGTCTGTGGATTAATGCATGATATAAATATATGATATATTTGATATAAATCCCCTCTGATGGCCCTCTGATCCACATATAAACTTATTATCATCAGGTCCTGGTTATGGTTATTGTGTTTATAATGCACATAGAAAAATACATTTCAATGATTTGCATGCAATTTACACATTGTATAAAATTGGGATATTTTAAAGAAAGACTCAAAGATGGTTTGAACTCATTACCCCATAGCCTGTGTCTAGATTTGTAGATTAGGTGGCCACGTAAAAGCATGTTAAAAGTAAAGTAGTATGTCCCTTAAAACACAATTTGCTTTACCTTCAGCCTGCTTTAAGCTACAGTCTTCTAGGATATAGAAAATATTTCACATGGGACCTATTCAATATCAAACTATTTTATTCAGTGGAGGAATAGATAAAAGGCATAAAAATGTGTATTTATTGGGTAATGGTTTGAAAGAATGGATGTAAAGCAGAAAGCTAATTCAGAAGCTTTCAGTTTCACACTCATCATTACACTTGCCATTAGCTGCATTAACAAGATGAAATTATGCATGGTGGAAAGTATTATAAGGAACATATACTTATAGGCAAGCATGCAGTATAAAGTTTAGTGTTAAATGCAATTTTAAATGTAAATGCAATGTTAAATATAAACCCTTACCTTCTTTAGCAATAGGTCTAAATCACCTATAATCAATGTTGTTTTATGTGACCTATATACAATCTCTAGACACATATGACTGCAAAGAGCAAGATAATAATCATGCAGTAGGAGCTGTCTGCTTCTTTTCTATATTACATTAAGCAATCACTTGATTGTCTTTCAGATTAACAAAGGATCGCGATTTCTGTTGTCACTTAGTACAATAATGGCTGGATATCAAATTGGTATAGCATTCTTTTAGGAGCTTCTGATATTCTTTCATCATGTTTTAACCCTTTCCCCCCATAATCACTTTTCTGTACTAAAGACAGATGAATGCTTAAAGCAGGCAGAAAGTAAAGCAGAATACTCCTGAAGGAGCTTTCTGCTTTCCTTTCCGCCTGCTTTTAACAACTGTCTGCTAGGATATTGTAAATATTTCTTGGGTGTATAATCATGACTATAAAGTGGAACTATTTTCTTCATTTGAGGTACAAACTAAGGGCATAAAAAAGTGTATATATTGGGTAATGAGTTAAACTTTCACCTGTTCTAACACCATCAGTGAATCTTTATTCTCTATGGTGCATTTATCAGAATGTAGTGGATGCACGGCCCCTTAGGTGCTCTTGAGGAGGAAAGGGTAATGGAATTCTAAGGTGCTTATGCAGAAGAAATGGTAAAATAGCATGGAGAAACCGCTAATGCATTTTGCTTCAGTGCTTGCTAAACATATAGCTGTAGATAAGGAAAGCGCACATATTTGATAAACTAAAGTCTTTGTCTAATATCCTTGTATTTACCCTTTACCCAAAAAATGACCACTTATTACAGCAGGTTGAAAGTAAAGCAGAATGCATCTTAAGGCACATTCTGCTTTTCTTTCAGCCTGTTTTAAGCTACCACCTGCCAGTATAAAGAAAACATTCCTTATGATACATATTCACGACTGTTTAAATTGGAACTATTTTCTTCAGCTGAGGAATAAAGTGGATCCGCTAAAAGGCACATCTATGGCGGAAAGGGTTAAGCATTTCTAATGTGTTGTCACCATATACATTTTGGCAGAAAAATAAAGGAGAAATATATTTAAAACATTGATATGTGGCTTCAGCTTAACCCTTCACCTGCTAGTGGTAATGTTACAAGCATTTGCAAACAGTTTGAATCTAGATCAGATGCTGTGAAATTCGACAGTTGGTTAGACAGTGTCTTCCCTATGTAACCATGTTGTACTTTTTATTTCAGCTCAGAGCCCAGTTCACCTGTTGCCCCAAATTCAACACCAACAGTAACCTACAAACAGTTCTATGAGAGACCCAGACCATTGTCTCCCACAGACAAATGTAAGCATAATAATATAATCCCACAGACAACTGTAAGCATAATAATATAATCCCACAGACAAATTTAAGCATAATAATATAACCCAACAGACAAATCTAAGCATTATAATATAATCCCACAGACAAATGTAAGCATAATAATATAATCCCACAGACAAATGGACGCATAATAATATAATCCCACAGACAAATGGACGCATAATAATATAATCCCACAGACAAATGGAAGCATAATAATATAATCCCACAGACAAATGTAAGCATAAGAATATAATCCAACAGACAAAATTAATGTAACATTGTAATATAATCCCACAGACAAATGTAACATTGTAATATAATCCCACAGACAAATGTAAGCATTGTAATATAATCCCACAGACAAATGTAACCATTGTAATATAATCCAACAGACAAATCGGAAGCATAAGAATATAATCCAACAGACAAAATTAATGTAACATTATAATATAATCCCACAGACAAATGTAACATTGTAATATAATCCCACAGACAAATGTAAGCATTGTAATATAATCCAACAGACAAATGGAAGCATAAGAATATAATCCAACAGAAAAAATTAATGTAACATTGTAATATAATCCCACAGACAAATGTAAGCATTGTAATATTATCACAGAGACAAATGTAAGCATTGTAATATCCCACAGACTAATGTAAGCATTGTAATACAATCTTACAAACAAATGTAACATTGTAATATAATCCCACAGACAAAATTTTAATGTAAGCATTGTAATATCCTTGAGACAAATGTAAGCATTGTAGTATCCCACAGACAAATGTAAGCATTGTTATACAGTGGTAAATACGCTATTCCTTCCCACTTTACGTGTTTCTTAAGCGTTTCTTACGTGTTTATTACGTGTTTATTATCTGTTTCGTTAAACGCTTTTTCTAGCCGTTTCTTTACGCGTTTAAAAGAGCCCGGATGAAAGGGTCACCACTTAGTAATGGACCCCTTAGCCGAGACTGCATTGGTATAATCGTTTATTAACGCGTTGAAACGCGTTAAAATCGTTAGGCGTTAACCGTTCACTTTGCGTTTCTTACGCATAGATTAATGCGTTAATGGGTAGGAATAGCGTATTTACCACTGTATCTTACAGACAAATTTAAGCATTGTAATATCCTACAGACAAATGTAAGCATTGTAATACAACCCAACAGACAAATTTAAGCATTGTAATATCCTACAGATAAATGTAAGCATTGTAATACAACCCAACAGACAAATGATAGCATTGTAATATCCCACAGTCAAATTTAAGCATTGTAATGTAGTCGCTCAGACAAATGTAAGCATTGTAATACAATCCTACAAACTAATGTAACATTGTTATATAATCCTACAGACAAATGTAAGCATTGTAATATAATCACAGGTTTAAATGGTAGTTTTGTAATATCCTACAGACAACTTTGATATAGACTTTAGATTTGGCATGTTTGCTCAATGCCACAAGCTCTTCATGAGCTCAGAACAACTTAGGTCATGGCAGATAAAGGTGAAGGTCATTTAGAGTTTAGATAGGTTGAATTTAACATTAGCAATAACTTCGGAACTACATGTGCAAGAGACGTTTACTCAACTCAAGAAGCTTTTGAGCTCAGTACAACTTGTGTCATGTTAGACAAAGATCAAGGTCATTTACAGGTCAAATTTGACATTTCCCATAACTCTCAAAAAACATGTAATAGAGACTTCATTTTTGGCATGTTTACTCAACGCATAAGCTCTTGAGCTCAGTACAACTTTGGTCATCACAGACAAAGTTGAAGGTCTTTTAGAGATTAAATAGATGGAATTTAACATTAGCCATAACTTTGGATCTGCATGTGATGGAGACTTTATATTTGGCATGACATTGTGTACTCAACACAAGTAGCTCTTGAGCTCAGTACAAGTTGGCTGTTGTCAGACAAAGCTCAAATTCATATAGAGCCCCACAGTAGACAGACGGATAAATAGTCAAGACAGACGAAGGCAATAAGAATATCTCATTATACCCCCACAAACAGAGTTTGAGGGGGGTATACTGGAATCAGGCTGTCGGTCGGTCGGTTGGCCGTCGGTCTGGCTGCAAAATCTTGTACTTTCAACTACAAAATTTAGGTCTCTATGACCTTGACCTTTGGCCTTGAAATTGGTTTTGAAATTTGCAGGTAAAATCTTGTACTTTGAACTCCTCCTTCACTTTCAACCCGATTCACTTGATACTTGGCATAAATGTTACTCAGGAGTAGTAGATGTGCAAGACACAAATTTCAGGTCTCTTTGACATTTGGCCTTGAAATTGGTCTTGAAATTGGCAGGCAAAATCTTGTACTTTCAACTCCTCCTTCAGTTTCAACCCGATTCATTTGATACTTGGCAAAAATGTTACTCAGGTATAGTAGATGTGCAAGACACAAATTTTAGGTCTCTATGACCTTGACCTTGACCTTTGGCCTTGAAATTGGTCTTGAAATTTGCAGGTAAAATCTTGTACTTTGAACTCCTCCTTCACTTTCAACCCGATTCACTTGATACTTGGCATAAATGTTACTCAGGAGTAGTAGATGTGAAAGACACAAATTTCAGGTCTCTTTGACCTTGAACTTGACCTTTGCCCTTGAAATTGGTCTTGAAATTGGCAGGCAAAATCTTGTACTTTCAACTCCTCCTTCAGTTTCAACCCGATTCATTTGATACTTGGCAAAAATGTTACTCAGGTATAGTAGATGTGCAAGACACAAATTTTAGGTCTCTATGACCTTGACCTTGACCGTTGGCCTTGAAATTGGTCTTGAAATTTGCAGGTATTATCTTGTACTTTGAACTCCTCCTTCACTTTCAACCCGATTCACTTGATACTTGGCATAAATGTTACTCAGGAGTAGTAGATGTGCAAGACACACATTTCAGGTCTCTTTGACCTTGAACTTGACCTTTGGCCTTGAAATTGGTCTTGAAATTGGCAGGCAAAATCTTGTACTTTCAACTCCTCCTTCAGTTTCAACCCGATTCATTTGATACTTGGCAAAAATGTTACTCAGGTATAGTAGATGTGCAAGACACAAATTTTAGGTCTCTATGACCTTGACCTTGACCTTTGGCCTTGAAATTGGTCTTGAAATTTGCAGGTATTATCTTGTACTTTGAACTCCTCCTTCACTTTTAACCCGATTCACTTGATACTTGGCATAAATGTTACTCAGGAGTAGTAGATGTGCAAGACACAAATTTCAGGTCTCTTTGACCTTTGGCCTTGAAATTGGTCTTGAAATTGGCAGGCAAACTCTTGTACTTTCAACTCCTCCTTCAGTTTCAACCCAATTCATTTGATACTTGGCAAAAATGTTACTCAGGTATAGTAGATGTGCAAGACACAAATTTTAGGTCTCTATGACCATGACCTTTGGCCTTGAAATTGGTCTTGAAATTTGCAGGTATTATCTTGTACTTTGAACTCCTCCTTCACTTTCAATCCGATTCACTTGATACTTGGCATACATGTTACTCAGGAGTAGTAGATGTGCAAGACTCACATTTCAAATCTCTGTGACCTTGACCTTTGGCCTTAAAATTGGCAGGCAAAATCTTGTACGGCGAACTCCTCCTTCACTTTCAACCTGATTTACTTGATACTTGCCATAAATGTTACTCAGGAGTTGCAGAGTGTCATATACCATGTTTAAGTCAGTTTGACTTTGACTTACACCTTTGACCTTACTGTAAAACCTTATTGAAAACGTTTGCAGAGTGTGACAGAGTGCTGTATAGTGGGGGTATTTATCACCTTTAGTGATAGCCGTTCTAGTTGTTCCTTCTCAATCTATTAGGATAACTTAACAGACGAGCGTTGGCACCCGCATGCGGTGCTCCCGTTTTATTCAGGTTTAAAAACACATTTATTTTCTTGAACATAATGGGAATTCAATCGATTAAATATCTTTAAGACAATGAGGAATTTTTATCTTATAAACTGTCACCTTGGGATTCAAGAAAATAAAATGGGTTTTGACATCTCTCCTCACTTCACTACTAACATGAAGAGAGTATTCAATTGTCAGTCACATTGTTATGTTTTATTTCTAGTCTTATTCATTTCTTTTATTTCTTCGCATATCTTTTTCACTGATTAACCCATTACTCCATTAACTCTTTCCTCCCTGAAACTTTAAATGGACAATTCCAGTTTCTATTTTAGTCTAGTCCATTTCTGACTTTTAAGGGTTGTTTTTGTCAATGTTTGGCATTATGACAAACAGTGAAGACCCTGATCAGAGGGCTCCTTTCGGAGCCCTCTGATCTGGGTCTTCACTGTTTGCATAGGACAAGTGTACTATTCACATGTACACTGTTTGAAAAGGACGCCTATATGCGGGACTAGGGTTCAAAGGGTTAATATGTTTTTTACACCTTTCACTTATTGATCCAATGAAGAAAATAGTTTCACCTTATACCCTCATGAATGTATATCATAAGAAATATTTCAGATAGTAGCTTAAAGCAAGCTGAAAGTAAAGCAGAATGCACCTTATGGTGCATTCTGCTTTACTTTCAACCTGCTTTAAGTGGTCACATAGCTTCAGTACTAGAAATAAGACTTGTGATTGCTTCAAACAGTTTGAAAGTATAAAAGCTTTCTGCTTACTTTCAGTTTGTTTTAAGCAACTGCTTGTAAGAATGCAGGAAAAGTTTTCTATGGCTCCTTTGACTAGTTTTATGTATTTATTCTATTGTCTATTTTCAGTCCTTCTAGATGCTTCCAAAAGAGGAGACTTAAAAAAGGTGAGTGATAAAACAAGGTCAAGGTCACAGGACTATTGCCTCTTTATCTGTCTCATACTTTGGCTTTGGGCTTTTCCTACAAAACTTTGCAGTTACCCTTTCAATTCTGAAGACCTGTTTTAATAACAGTTGCAAACAGTTTGGATTCAGATCAGGCACCCCTAAATGTGAAGATACCAGATTATTGTTTGTCACTTTTATCATTTTTACACAAATATCAGTAGACTGAACTGATAACAGAACATTAGCTACCAGTCTGTTGTTATGCAATGTGTGTCTTAACTAGGCGCTGCTGCCGTATCCGACTGATTAGGGAATGGACTGTATAAGAGTGGTTTACTGCATACATATGAGTTATATCTGATTACCTCCCTTTAATACACAATATGCCATTCACTGCGTATCCTATAGATACATCAACTCTCGTATGTAGTGTATGTACATGTATATAGCATATGTTAGGTAAAATCCCATAACAGGGAGCCTACATAATGACTGTAATTGGTAAAGATGCAAATTCCCCTGGTTAGTTCGGAGTGTTAGGACATCCAGTGTATATTATATAGCTGGTGGTGAAGCAATTCTATTGAGTTGTTTAGCTACCAGTCTGTTGTTATGCAATGTGTGTCTTAGCTAGGCGCTGCTGCCGTATCCGACTGATTAGGGAATGGACTGTTTAAGAGTGGTTTACTGCATACATATGACTTATATCTGATTACCTCCCTTTAATACACAATATGCCATTCACTGCGTATCCTATAGATACATCAACTCTCGTATGTAGTGTATGTATATAGCATATGTTAGGTAAAATCCCATAACAGGGAGCCTACATAATGACTATAATTGGTAAAGATGCAAATTCCCCTGGTCAATTCGGAGTGTTAGGACATCCAGTGTATATTATATAGCTGGTGGTGAAGCAATTCTATTGAGTTGTTAAGCTACCAGTCTGTTGTTATGCAATGTGTGTCTTAGCTAGGCGCTGCTGCCGTATCCGACTGATTAGGGAATGGACTGTATAAGAGTGGTTTACTGCATACATATGAGTTATATCTGATTACCTCCCTTTAATACACAATATGCCAGAACATTATCAACAAACAACAGAAAATTATCAGCAAACAACAATAACATGCACTCAGTTAAAAGAAATGATTTTTTTATGATCTTTTGTATTTACAATAGTATCTGAGTTTAAAGTAGGACAAAAATGTTTATTTGATCCGAGTTCTAGTACATGTAAGTTAACATTATTCAGAGTTTGAATTGATAAAATAATGATGTACAAGGCTAGCCTCTCAGAGTATGCATTACTAAAGTGTATGATATTTTTCAGTTGATTCACTTGTATGAGTCCGGTGCTGATCTTCTGTGTACAGACCAGTATGGTATGACGGCTCTTCATCATGCCTCGAGGTTTGGTCACAAAGACATTGTAAAATACCTTATACAACATGGTAAGTCAGACTTCCTAAATCTGTTGCTGAATTGCAATTTCTGGATGTCTCAACTAATTTCACCATTAATACGCCTTTTTTTACGCCTTTAATTCATTCCTCTACTGAAGAAAATATTTCCAATTTGTACTATTACAATTAAGAATCATAAGAAATATTTTCTATATTCTAGCAGATAATAGCTTAAAGTAAAGCAGAATGTGCCTAAAGCTGTTAAAATGTATATTTATGAAGTGATGGGTAAAGTTTGACTTTTATCCTTTTTCAATACTATCTGTGAATCTCCATTTATAGCAGAATAAGATGGCAGTTTCGTGAAGGAAAAGATAAAAATGTGTTTAGGTGCTTATGTGAAGAAATGACTGATTATTTATACACCGTTGAGAATGCAGCTATAATACAAAATAAATTGCATTGTTTTGCAGCTGAAAATATATTAGGCCATTGACATTTTCCGATTTTGTTTAAGAGGAGAATGACTTTTACAGTAAACCTCAATCTATTATGACCACTTGGTAGAGTTAAGGTTTTGGTGCTTAGGCCAATTTATTGCTTAAAGTAAAATGAAAGTAAAACAGAAAGCTCCTGCAGGAGCTTTCTGTTTAACTTTCATTTTGCTTTAAGCTGTCACTTGTCTTTTATTCCACCAGTAAGTCTTCTGTTAATTGTTGTTTGACTGTTTATTGACGTTTTTCATGTGCTAGATCTTTGAGACATGTGGGAAATCTGAACATATTTGGAAATATTCCCAGCTGGATTTCTCTAGATGTTGCCATATCTAGCCTATCATCATATTGCAAAATCTGTTGTGATTTTGTTTCTCGTCGCTTGTATTTATTACTATCAAGTCTAGCAAATATCCTCAAGCCAGCTAGTTTATGCCTTAACTCTTACCAAACAGTTCTCAAATGGACTCTGCTATTTTGGATAATTGATCAGTTGACAATGATGTTTGAAGGTATAATGTCTGCCAGCAAAATTTAAAAGTGTGACAATAGTGCAGGCTCAGATCAGAGTGCTCCTAAAGGAGCACTCTGATCTGAATCTACACTGTTTGTAAAAGAAGTTTATACTCAAATCCTCACACTCTAAACGTTAATAACCCCAGCTTATGCTACTCATGACTGTGTTAATTCTGCAGATAATGTTGCACGTATAATATCGTATCCCAATGGGACGTACTCCAGTACTTGTGTATGGAAAGTTTTAGCTAGTTTTCCATGCTCATTCAATACAACAACATCTAACAAAATAGAGTTGAGAAAATCATCTAATCTTGATAAATTTTCCAATTTAAAAACATTGAGGATTTAGACATTTGTATAAAGAAAGGACAGCTCCTACACTACTTTTGTCTTGGTTTCAGCTGTCACCTGGCTTAACCCAATACATCATAAATACACCTTTTTACGCATTGATATATTCCTTTATTAAAGAAAATAGTTCCACGTTATACATTCACAAATATGTACCATAGGGAATATTCTCTATATTCTTGCAGGTTATAGCTTAAAGCAGGTTGAAAGTAAAGTAGAATGCGCCTTAAGCGCATTCTGCTAATTTCAGCCTGCTTTAAGTGGTCAACTATCATCAAAGCTAGAAACAGGCTATGGAGTAAAGGGTTAAACAATTCTATTGGTATTTAGAAAGAGCTTGTTTCATTTATCAAAAGTGCTAATCACCTACATCCAACTTTTACATTTAAGGCAAGTGACTGCTTCAAACACCAAGATTGGAGTGAAGCATGAGGCTCCTATAGGAGCTTTCTGCTTTACCTTCTTCATCCTCTAAGCTGTCACCTGTATAATTTATGACAATACTATATATTACAGAGCTCCCTCTCTACAACGACACCCAATTGGAGACAAACAATATGTGAGTTGTTCGGAGGGAGTCATTATAGGGAGGGAAATCTGCTAACATTTGCAAATTGCTTGAATCCTGATCTAGATTCAAGCTGTTTGTCACTCGTCATTAAGTTTTTTTCTGTCAAAATGTCCATTAAATCACTTTAAGAAAAATTGCAGACGGCAATTCTAAGCAGACGATATTGCAGCAATAAAAGCATTAGACAGAATTGTCCGTTTTTGGGGAACTGCGACAAGGGTTGTTGTAGGAGGGAGTCATTGTTGGGAGGGCTGTTGTAGAGAGGGAACGCTGTAGTGAGTATTTATTTCTTGTATTGTATGGAGGAGGGTGTCATACACATTCTGTTGAGGGACTTTGTTTGGAGGAAAAGATTAAAATATGGATGGATAATACAAGTTTATACAGTGTTCCCTCCCTACAACGGCCATCCCAACAATGGCTCCCTCCTTACAATGACCCTTGTCGCAGTTCCCTAAACAGGACAATTTTGTCTAATGCTTTTACTGCTGCAATATTGTTAGATTAAAATTGTTGTTTGCTGTTTTCTCTCAAAGTGGACATTTTGTCTAATAAATTTAATGACAAGTGACAAACAGCTTGAATCCAGATCAGACGCTGCGTAACCCAGCAGCTGATCTTGTATCAAGCTGTTTGCAAATGTTAACTAAGTCTTAAATTTTCCCTCCCTATATCAACTCCCTCCGAACAATACACACAATCTGTGCCTCCCATTGGGTGTTGTTGTAGAGAGGGAGCACTGTATTCTCTTGTATTTGGACTTGTTTGTTCTGATCTGTTTGTTCTCTATTTCAGCCCCACCTGTGATACTAGATATGGTAGATTTTGAAAAGTAAGTAACACATTCAAAACGAGTTAACTTTACACATTTTCGAACAATTTTGTCCGCAACATTTTTGGTCATGGATTCCATTTTATCCTACTTATTTTGAATTTTAAAGGTATAAATGGGTTTATAAGCATATGGAAAGTATTGGCGATATAAGGATAAGCCAAAAAACTATGGTATTAAAATGCCACCTGTAATTTCTCTGTGAATTACGTTACTTAACTATTATTGGTAAATATATCTGTAATATGGGAAACAAAAATAAGAAATATGATTTTGATATAACGTGGAGTATATAAAACCCAAAGAATGGTCTACGAGATACAAACTCTGTGACGGTTGCACCACGAACAAAATAAAACACAATTCTAAATTAATCAATGTTAGGGATCACTAGAAATGTAATCAAAATGGAATAATAGTCATCTTCCATTAATCTTATGTAACAGTTGAGCTGTCTAAAACATGTATGAATTAGCTCAACAGTTAAGCAAAACTCCATTCTCTTCAGAAAACGAAGGAAAACTGTAATTGATTTACTATTTCAAACATAATTTTAACATATGTTAACTATACCAAAGGTAACGTAATTCACCATTTTAAGCCTAATGATATCAATTAAACAGAGTACATGATATACAAAGACTAGATGAGATCCATAAACAAACAAAAACAAAATACAATGTAGTAACTAATGTTTTACCGTAATGTAATCAGCTATTCATTATAATTTCATTTTGTAATGTGTGCGTTTAAAAAGAAGTATTGTACATGCATAATGACCTTTATGTAAAACTTGTCATATTTTAACACAATTAGCTTAACTAAAACTAACAACATTGAAACAACCAGAACAAGCATCGTTTGTTTTAAAACTAGTACTTGATGGATTGAATGTTAACTACTTGACAAACGTAACATACATGTGTATGATTTGATACTGAACGGTAACGTAATTCACAAAAAAAACTAAATAAGTTTTTTTTCTCGGAGTTATCTAACAGAAGATGCCCACTTTGTGTATGAATATGTTTTGAACAGTGTTAATACTGTTTGCACGTCTTCTGGAAACAATTTGCACACCTTTCTAGTGTTCCCTTGAAGTGCAGGCTCAGCTACATTGCAACAAAATGCCTGTTCCTGGATCCAGAGAGTATGACTTTGACTGGGCTCTTAAATGTGTATGTTTTCATTTTACTGATTTCAGTCACGAAGGATATGTTATAGTCATTATACCCCCACAAAGAAGTGGTAGGGGTATACTGGAATCAGGTCGTCCGTCTGTCTGTCTGTCTGTCTGTCCGTCTGTAGACACACTTTTGTCCGGGCTTCTTCCCCATCATTTTTTTGGTCAATTTTTCCTGAAACTTAATAGTCATTCTTACTGTCATTAGAACCTGTGCATCTGCAATTCGGTTACGATTTTACAATTATTTCCAGAGTTACAAATGTATTACCCTTTTTCGAATTTCTGGAGTATGTTTGTTTTACCATATTGCCTGGGCTTCTTCTCCTACTGTTTTTATTGTGTCAATTTTGCTGAAACTTTACAGTCATTCTTACTGTCATTAGAATCTGTGTACCTGAGAGTTTTGTTAGGATTCAACAGTTGTTTTCGTAAACTGCCGGCGCTTGGATTAACTTTAAATAATCGTGTCTCTAAATTTGTATCTTTTTCTTAGCTAATGAGAGATTTTTTCCCTTTTTAGTAAATCTAGAATTTCTTCTTGAAGGTCACCTTCACCTGTAATTTGCTTGTACTCGGCCCAGATGTTGAATCACATGGCTCCTGGTCAATCTTTTCTATTGAGTCGCCTGGTCCAATAATATATCATGTATCGTGAAGTTCTGTGCCTCTCTTCCCATTAATGCCACTTCTTTATGCCTTCTTCTATGATTTTGCAAGCATTCTTTTATCTTCTTCCTTCATTTAACAAGTGCTGCATTGTTTATTTCAGTGGGTGGTTTGTTATAGCGTTTAACATAGCACTGTCACGCTTTCTGTAGGTATTTGTTACCTTGGTTTGGCCTTTTTTCTTTCGCGATAAGCTCTTTGTATATAAGCATGCGACTTCGTCATTAATTTGAATCAGAAACACAAGCGAAACATAAATAGTTGAGTATGTGAATTACGTTACCCAATTGTGAATTACGTTACCAATATGAACGTAGAAGTTAAAAACATGCGGTATATATATAGTTGATAATTTGCTATAGTACATTAGTATTACATGTAAAGTTGTTAAGCAATGCAGAAAAAATGCAACCGAAAGTGATTTTCACTGAGTTTCAATGAATTTACTTGTCCTACTCAATCCGTTTTCAATGAGTTTGACCATTCACTTTAAACTTTCAACATAGAGCGTCTGCAATGTACTTTACTACTACACCGGGAAGAGTACAAAGTGTTAATACAAGAATATACCTCGTATATTTCATCTGGGTTTGAATATTACTGTCTTCTTTATTTTCACGGTAACGTAATTCATGGTAACGTAATTCATGAATTTAATGTAACTGCCCACAAAACAGTAAAAGCAAGCATTCTATAAAATAATATTTTGGCATTAGTAACATACGCTGGCACCCTCTTGAAGCATGAGGGGTAATAAACAACTGCATCATCAGACCATGCATAGAGTATGGTAACGTAATTCACTTTTCTTATGTATTTCCTCTATACGTTTGAATAAAAACGTCACTGTATTTGTAATAAGGTGTGGAGCATTTTTTAAGACATATAACAACTTAGTTGATATTGAAACGATATTTCAGGCATAAATACCAATGAGATTGCTTAGCAATAACAAAATCACTTACCTTGTTCAATCATGGTAACGTAATTCACTTCATTTTTCTGGACAGCTGAATTATTTTATGGGAATAAAGACCTACATCAATTTGAAGTTTGTTGGTGTTTACTTTTCATCTACATCATATTAAGTTATGAAACACAGAAAATTTGACTTCTTAGAACATGTTTGTCTGTGGACAATATGGTTAATAATCAGGGCACCCTGATTTTGGACACCTCATTTTGGCTTATAGATACATTGGTTCGCATGGATATTGGCGGGGAAACATGAAAGGAACCTATTTTTTTCATGCTGCACTTTTAATATTAGATCATTGTTGGCCATATATGCACTCCATACTAAGTGAATCACTGTATTCTATCCGCAATATGACATGGACATGCTATAATTGGAATGTGTAAAGTTAACTCGTTTTGGATGTCCAGTGGTTTTGCTATAGTATTCAATCTAACTGTCATGGACCATTATACAATGTTACCACTACTCTTGTTATCCTGAAAAGGTTGAGCTTTATTAACCCTTTCCTCCCTGAAACCTCTAATGGACAATTATAGTTTTCAATTAAGTCTAGTTGATTCTTGACTTTTTAGGGTTGAATTTTACAAAATAAGTCAAAATTACAAACAGTGTAGACCCTGATCAGAGGGCTCCATATGGAGCCCTCTGATCAGGGTATACACTGTTTGCATAGGACAAGTGTACTCCACAGGTAGGCTGTTTGCAATTGATGTATTTTTATCACATAAAACCGACTCTGGGAGTGTTATAAAGCCATTCAATAAACTATAGTGAAATATCAATATTTGGGCTCCGGCCCTACCTGTTCGTCTATGAGTGCTGCATGGCGCTGGGCGCCAAATGACGTCATTTGCCATGGCGTTACTGTAAACAACGTCAAGTTTTGGCGGAAAATACATATGGCGGAGAGACAAAAAACTACGGATTCAGTTCACTTAAAAGGGTTTTAAAATGTTTATGTGATAAATAGGATCTAACATTTGTGCTCATTATTTATCATTCTTAATAAACTCGTTGACTAAAACCAATATAACGCTCGCCAAGGCTCGCATCATATTGTTTTAGTCAACTCGTTTATTAAAAATGATAATTAATGAGCACTCATGTAAGATCCTCTATATGCGTGACTAGGGTTCAAAAAGTTAACATATTCCACCCTAGTGACAAGTATGGTATACTTGTCATTAATGCATTGCCCTATAAATACACTTTTTTACACCTTTAACTCATTCCTCCACTGAAGAAAATAGTTCTATTTTATACAGTCATTAGTAAACATCATAAAAAATAGTTTCTATATTCTCTCAGGTTGAAGCTTAAAGCAGGCTGAAAGTAAAGCAGAATGTGCCTTATAAGGCACATTCTGCTTTACTTTCAACCTGCTTTGAGTGGTCACCTATCTTAAAAACTAGAAACAGGCTATAGGGTAATGGGTTAACATTGTCTGATCAGGGTCTGCACTGTTTGTTATTTTGCAATGACAAACAGTGCACACTCTGATCAGAGAACTCCCATGGACCGTCTAATAAGGATCAACACTGTAAATTATAGGTACATTTTGCTGATCATTAATTAGGGTTAAAACAAATATTTATATTAAAACTACATTAACCTGTTACCTCATAGCTTGTTTCTAGTTTCCTAGATAGGTAACCACTTGAAGCAGGTTGAAAGAAAAGCATTCAGCTTTACTTTCAGCCAGCTTTAAGCTATCATCTGTTAGGATATAGAGCAAACATTGTATTGTGTATGGTGTATATTCAATACTGTATAAACTGGAAAATATTTTCTTCAGTGAAGGAATAAATTAAAGGTGTAAAAGGTATGTCTATGGGGTAATATGAACATTACTCTAGAATACCCATAAGCCTCTGAAGATGATGCCCATATTGTCATCTCAATACAAGGGGATGATTCAAAGATTTAATTTGCCTTGTGGGATTGTAGAATTCCCATGGAGAACATATAAATCATCCTTGGTGGACGTGATATGCTACCAGCCCAGAAATTTAATAAAATGCACATCAATATCAACTTACCAGTAAAATGCTAATACTCTTTACTACATAGCCTGTTTCTAGTATTGAAGGTAGGTGACCATTTAAAGCAGGTTGAAAGTAAAGCAGAATGTGCCTTGAGGCACATTCTGCTTTATTTTCAGTCTGTTTTAACCCATTACCCTAAAAATAATAATTTTATGCCTTTGATTTATTCCACAACTCAAGAAAATAGTTCCTATTTATACTGTCATGAATATGTATCATAAGAAATATTTTCTTAATTCCAGCAGATGGTAGCTTAAAGTAGGCTGAAAGTAAAGCAATAGGTGCCTTAATTTGAATTTGCTTTACTTTCAACCTGCTTTAGTGGTCGCCTATCTTCAAAACTTGAAATAGGCTATGGGGTAAAGGGTTAAAGGGTTTATCTTCTTAGATATGGAAATTTTTCTTGTGGTGCATATTTATGACTGAATAAAGGGAACTATTATTGTTAGTACAGGAACACATTTAATTAATGTGTAAAAAGGCATATTCATGGGGTAATGGGTTAAGGAGTATGGTAACTTTCAGAGAGTAAAATTTAACTGAAAATGGAGCTTTCTGCCATATTTTGTCCTTTATTCAGCTGAGATCCATCTAAAAATCTATGGTTGGATGTCATTTTGAAAAGGCTTTTATAGTTTGAAGATAAAATACAGGACTTTGCAATAATCAAGGAAATTAATGAGAACACGAAAGGCAATATTTCATGTGGCTCCAACTAGATCAACAGCATCAGATTGCGATACATGGATAACGGGAAATTAGTTTGCAAAAAACTGTATCACAAGCATGATGAGTTTACCATAAAAAGATCAGGTATTGGAAACTGAAGTAGGCTTTCAATTTTCAGTTTTTCCCCGCTGATGAGATATTGTTAAGAGATTATCAGAAATTAATAGATCACTAGTGTTCATGTCTGCACAAGGGAATAACATGATGTTCTTTCACATTAAAATAGTTACAAATTTTTTTTTAACGCTTTTCCCCCCTCATAGCCTGGGCCTTTTAGTTCATTTATTTTATTCACCAACTGAAATAAATAGTTCCAGTTTATATAGTCAGGAAAATGTACCAGAAGAAATATTTTTTAAATCCTAGAAGACAATTGCTTAAAGCAGGCTGATAGTAAAGCAGAATGTGCTTTAAGGTTCATTCTGCTTTACTTTCAACATGCTTTAACCCTTTACACCATAGCATGTTTCTAGTTTTAATACAGGTGACTACTTAAAGCAGGTTGAAAGTAAAGCAGAATGCGCTTTAGGGCACATTCTGCTTTTCTTTCAACCTGCTTTAAGCTACAATCTGTGTGGAATAAATTTAAGGTGTAAAGAGGCATATCTATTGGGGAATGGTTTAACCCTTTGAACCCTAGTCCCGCTTATAGGCGTCCTTTTCAAACAGTGTACATGTGAACAGTACACTTGTCCTATGCAAACAGTGAAGACCCAGATCAGAGGGCTCCGAAAAGAGCCCTCTGATCAGGGTCTTCACTGTTTGTCATAATGCCAAACATTGACAAAAACAACCCTTAAAAGTCAGAAATGGACTAGACTAAAATGGAAACTGGAATTGTCCATTTAAAGTTTCAGGGAGGAAAGAGTTAAGTGGTCATCTGTATTCAATACTAGAAACAGGCTAATAGGTCAAGTTTAACACAGATCTAAAACCAGGTACTTTATACTTTACCTTTGTTCTGCATCAAGACAATTTACCTTCATTTGAGCGGCCACTAGTCACATGGTTAACTTCACTTATCATTATTTGTTTCTGTTGCAGGGGCCAGACAGCATTACACAAGGCTGCATGGTACCAGCGGCGGACTATTTGCTGTATGCTGGTAGAGGCGAAGGCGTCACTGACCAGGAAAGACTACCAGGGAAACACCCCCAGGATGCAGGCTCTCAAGGCGGATGACAGGGAACTGGCAGCTTACCTCGAAAGTATGACCTTCACCTTCTCACTCCTGTCTCTATTACATGTGTCCTTTATTAGCTCTTTCAACACTAAGTCACTCTTGTGGGTATTAAGTTCCCTAGTGGATCTTTTTAATTACCAAAATGTGAACCAGTCTACTTGGAATTAAATACTGCTTTAAATTAGCAAACAGTGTCTGGGTCTACACTGTTGGCAAATGAAATGAGTAAATTTCAAACAGGTCCATGGTGTAGAAAGAGTTAACCCCTTTATAACATCCATGACCTGAATACCGTGGTTCTTTGCAAACGGTTTGGATCCTGATCAGCTAGACACCGCTTTGAGTAGTGTCCGATCAGATTCCAAACTGTTTGACACAAAGGTCATTACAATATTGCTTCGGTAGTTTACCTCAAATTTAGATTTGAGAAATAATAGCAGCTGACAATCATTCAATGTAGGGAATGGGTTAAAACTACCAAAATGTCTTTAAAGCAATGAGACAAAATTTTAGTGTTGCTTAATGTAGCAATTGATATAGCTAATAAAGTGTTGTGTTTAAGACAAGTGGTTGCTTAATGCAGAATTAAGAGCTTTCTGTTTAATGTAATGTTGCTTTAAGCTAGTGCCACCTGAATCAAAACCATGCACCTCTTTTCAGATATACTCATTACATTTGCAAACAGTGTAGACCCAGATCAGAGGGCTCCTAAATATACACTGTTTGCTAATTTAGATTGTTGGTACGTCTGTCTGTCTGTCTGTCCATCACACTTTTTTGTCATGCCTCATAACTCCTGTTCTACTGAAGCTTTTAAAATGAAACTTCATTTATGGGAAGAGCTTGACAAGTGGAAGGGTATTGCACAAGGTTCATGACTCTTGTATCAATATTGTGAGAGTTATTTCTCTTTTCAACATTTTCTTGTCATGCAGATTTCTTTTGTTGTGCTGAAGATTTTGAAATGACATTTCTTTTTTGGAAAGAGAATGTTATACTTATATATACTTGTTGACAGGTGACACACGTGTTCCCAGGAACCCATCTATTTCATGAGAAACATACATGTACTAGTATATAAGAATGGGGATCTTTAAAGAGACTGAAAACCAGATTTGGTATAAAAAGATAAATTTGTTAATGGATGTCAGACACATATATAAACATGTTGTATTTGTTTTCCCTGTATAGAATGCCGACTTCAGAAGTGACAGATCAGCCCTTATAATAAAGGTGTAGATTACAGCACCACTACTATACAGTGGAGAAGATGTTATCCTTTCCCGTTGTAACAAAACGCAAACACTCTGCATTATAATGGAGAAAATGACAACTCTTTTAAAAATTTTGTCAATTTATTATTATCTGAGGTGCAAAATAGTTTGGAACCTGTTCTGACGCTAGATTACTCTGCATCAGATCTGGGTAAAAAATGTTTGCAAAGGAAGTAAATGTTTTAGCTTAAACATGTTTATTGGGAAATAATAACATCTTCTCTACTTTATATTTACAGTATATATCATGGACTGATTAGTTATACAGACAACTGATATTTCAATTCATTCACCCCTACTGCCATATATGTGTGTATTTTACATACAGTGTGACTGTGTCCTATGCAAACAGTGTAGATCCTAATCAGAGCGCTCCTTTACTGAATTCTCTGATTAATATCTGCAATAATTGTCATTTTGCAATATATTGTAAATTTAAAAAGAAAACCACCAATTTTAAAAATGGACTAGGCTTGATACAAACTTTTGATTGTCCATTCAAGTTTCAGGGGTGAATGAGTGAGCAGTTAAACCTGTGTATTGAAGCCATTCCAGGGAGAAATATGGAGATTGCTAAATGCAGGGCACACATTGTGACTGAATGCAGGGCAACAATATGGCATTTCTGCATTATTGTTGTTCTGCATAAAGCAGCTATCCTGCCTGAAAGAGATCATGGGCATCAATGAATGGCTTGTTATACGAGTTTGACGAAAGTAGAATTATTAACATAACAATTAGACAGTAACTGTTACAGAGTTTAGTTACAAGAATTATAGATAAAGTATGCTTGTTTAACCCTTTACCTGCTTTTATATTGTCTGCTCTGAAATTATTGTCTGCAAACGTTATCAAATTAATATTTATGCAAGTTCTAATTGATGAATTCTTGAGACGAGTGTCAAACAGCTTGGATGCAAATCAGATACTATGTTACAGGGCATCTGATCTGCATCCAAAATGTTTGCAAATACAAGTGATGTCGCAATCAGCAGGCTAAGGGTTGACTCCAAATAGCTATGAGCATTTACTTGTTACAGATATAATGCATGAACCAGCATCACGAATTGCAATTTGGAAATATTTGACCTAGTCTAGTCACAGCCTGGCATCTGATCTGGATCAACACTGTTTGTCCATCACTCTTGTAAACACTGTTCAGACTCTAATCAGACTCTGCATTTCCTGATCTGGGTCTACATTGTTTTCAAGGTCATAATTTATGTTTTGAGTTTTTTGTTTTGTTTTTGGGTACAGTTTTAGTGTAGAATACATTATTCTCTTCCATTTAAACATACTTTAACTCAAATGCATTTCAACAAAATAAAAAAATGACTGATTCTGCCAATTGATGATTTATCAAAATTGCATGATCATTGATCAGACTCAAAGTTCCTCGGATCTGTACTAGTTTTAACATTTTGCAATGGATGCCACCTGTACAGTGTTAGTGAATGATGAGTATACATGTCTGTTGCTAGGCTTGAATGTGTTAAAATTAAGTATGACAGACAGAGCAGACTTAGGTCAGGAGCTTTGAAATCAGGGCCTACATTTTACACAAAGGGTGGATATATCTAGTTCTCTAGCACAATGAGGGTTAACCCATTACCCCATGGTCTTGTTTCTAGTATTCATGATAGGTGACCCTCTTAAAACAGGTTGAAAATAAAGCAGAATACACCTTAACCTTTACCTGATAGCCTATTTCTAGTACTTAAGATAGGTGACTTCTTAAAGCAGGTTGAAAGTAAAGCAGAATGCGCCTTAGGGCGCATTCTGCTTAACTTTCAGCCTGCTTTAAGCTATCATGTGCTATAATCTAGAAAATATTCCCCATAATACATATTCATTACTGATTAAATTGAACTATTTTCTTCAGCGGAGGAATAAATCATATCCGCTAAAAGGCGCTTCTATAAGGTAAAGGGTTAAGGTGTATTCTGCTTTACTTTCAACCTGCTTTAAGCTATCACCTGCTAGAATATAGAAAATATTTGTTATGAAGCATTCATGACTTTATAGATTTGAACTATATCATGCAGTGGATGAATAAATTAAAGGATTAAAGATGCATATCTATGGAGTAATGGGTTAAAGGGATGTTATACAGACCAGGGCTCCAGATAAGAGGTAGTTATTTCAACAAATCCAACAATTCTCACTCTTTTAAGCACCAAATCCTATGGTGTTACTACTCATTAGAATCGTCTCGAAGAGACGATTCTAATGAGTAGTGACACCATAGGGTTTAATTCAGAAATAAAGATTTTAGGTTTTGAAAAACTACCCTTATCTGGTGCTCTGACAGACACCACTCTTTTGATTGATATGACACTCTTATGGTATCTATAGTTTACAACTAAAAGACTAACAACCAAAGATGGGCAATTATATACGGATGACTTAAACAACTGTGAACATCTATCATTTGAATTATTGTATTATTTGAATAATTACATTGGCATATGAATAATCTCTTCCAAAGGAAAGAGTGCATACTCATGTCAGATTGAAATAGCGCAAATCCAGATCAGACCTGATCTGGGTCTACACTGTTTGCAAAAAGGTGTCAGAAGCTGTTTGATCAGAGTCAGGACTACTTTCTTATAGGACCTTTTCACATGAGTCTAGACTCTTTCTTGGGGAAATGTTCAGTTATTTTTAGCTCACCTGAGCTAGCTCAGGGTGAGCTTTTGCAATCCTTGAATGTACGGCGTGCGGCGTCAACAATTTTAGTGTTTACACTCTAGAGGCCACAATATTGATCAAATCTTTCTCAAACTTCCTCACATTGTATATTACCATAAGAGTTCGAATGAGTTCGATTATGGTTGAAATCGGACAAATAGGTCAAGAGTTATATACCTTTGAATTGCTGAAAATGTCATATTTAACAGTGTTTACACTCTAGAGGCCACAATATTTATCCAATCTTTTTCAAACTTGCCTAAATTGTATATTACCATAAGAGTTCGGATGAGTTCGATTATAGTTGAAATCGGATTAATAGGTCAAGAGTTATTTACCTTTGAATTGCTGAAAATGCCATATTTAACAGTGTTTACACTCTAGAGGCCACACTTTTCATTGAATCTATCTCAAAGTTGCTCAGATTGTTAAAAACTATAAGAATTCAGATAAGTACAATTATGGTTGAAATCGGACAAATAGGTCTAGAGTTATCTACCTTTGAATTGCTGAAAATGCCATATTTACTCTAGAGGCAACACTTTTTATCCAATCTATCTCAAACTTGCTCAGATTGTATATGGCCATAAGATTAAAGTTGAGTTTGATTATGGATGAAATAGGACCCATAGATCAAGAGTTATCTACCTTTGAATTGCTGAAAATGCCATATTTAACAGTGTTTACATTGTAGAGGCCACAATTTTTATTCAATCTTTCTCAAACTTGCTCAGATTGTGTATGACTATAAGAGTTCAGATGAGTTTGATTATGGTTGAAATCAGACGAATAGGTCAAGAGTTATCTGCCCTTGAATTGCTGAAAATGCCATATTTAACAGTGTTTACACGCTAGAGGCCACCATTTTTATCCAATCTTTTTCAAACTTGCTCAGATTGTATATGACTATAAGAGTTCAAATAAGTGCAATTATGGTTGAAATCAAATCATTGTGGCAACAGTTATCTGCCCTTGATATACTTTGAAATGCTAGAAAAGGCTTCATTTTAGTATCGTTTAGGCTCTAGTTATCTTCCCTTGATGTACTATACTAGAATTATGAAGTTCTATTCCAAAATTGCTTACATGCTATACTACACATTTTAATGGATTTAGATTAAAATGAGTGAAACAGAAAGGTAAAGCTATCAGGCTTCAGTACAACAGGTGAGCGATATCAGGGCCTTCAGGCCCTCTTGTTTTAGCCAATTTAATAGTTCAGATAATAGATGTTCGTAGCAGACAGAGTTTGTTAACACAGGTTTAACTGCATATGTACAGAGTATAATGTATATTGTTAATGTAGAACTAAGAACAATTTATGCAGTATTTAATCATTTCCAGGTTGAAAGTAAAGCAGAATGCTCCTTAAGGAGCATTCTTCTTTACTTTCAGCATGCTTTGAACCCTAGTCCCGCATATAGGCGTCCTTATCAAACAGTATACATGTGAAAAGTGCACATGCCCTATACAAACAGTGAAGACCCAGATCAGAGGGCTCCGAAAGGAGCCCTCTGATCAGGGTCTTCACTGTTTGTCATAATGCCAAACATTGACAAAAACAACCCTTAAAAGTCAGAAATGGACTAGACTCAAATGGAAACAGGGATTGTCCATTTTAAGTTTCAGGGAGGAAAGAGTTAAGCTAACAGCAAGAAAGCTACTGAAAACTCCTGTAGCGTGTTCAATTACCATTGTTTGCTGTTTTGGTTAGCAATTTGTGCCCCGTATGCAGCGTGCAGAGTAGAGTAGAGAAAACATTTTCTTTCCAAATAACCCCGGTTATGCTTAAACTATTATTTTCATTGCAAACAGTTTGGAGCCAGATCAGACGCCTGGTATCCCGGCATCTGGGCTTCAAACTGTTTGCCACTCGGATTAAAACTGGTAGTCTGAATTATCAAAATGTTGACATTTTCTATATTTCATTGCAATGTGTTTACCTTTTACGAAAAATTACGTTTTCTCCACTGTATTTCAGACCCGTAGCCAACTCGCAATCGATGACCATTTCTTTACTGAACTCATCACAAATGTGTTTTATGTTCAGGTTTTGCTATATAGCTAATGTTAACATGTTATATATGAACCAACTTTAAATAAAATTTGATTTGAACAAAGGTGGTGAAACGGAAACAATTGTCACAGTTTATGCTCAATGAAAATGCGGCCATGTACATGTGATAAAGTGTGTTTACTTGTCTGTTTCAGGTCAGGAGCACTTTCAAATGGTTGTGTCTGAGGACCAGGAGACAGCTGTGTGACATTCCTCTTTCTTTAACCCACTACCCCATAGCCGGAATCTAGTTTTGAAGACTCATGTGGGGAAGCCTTCCAGCCGGCTTGTAGAAGGTCCCTGGTTCTACCCAGTTGCCGATTTGTGTCTGAAACAGTGCATAAAGGGCTTCTGGGGTCTTCCTCCACCTGTAATAAGCTGGACGTCGCGATATGACTGAAATACTGTTAAATGCAACATAAAATCATAACAAATCAAATCAAATCTAGTTTTTAAGACAGATGACCACTTAAAGCAGGTTGAAAGTAAAGCAGAATGTGCCTTAAGGCACATTCTGCTTTACTTTCAGTCTGCTTTAAGTTACCAGCTGCTACAATATAGTAATAATTTCTAATATTAAATATTCACAACTTAATAAATTGAAGCTATTTTCTTCAGTGGAGGGATAAATAAGAAGTGTAAAAAGGCGTATTCATGGGGTAATGGGTTAAGTTATAAGCAGCTTTTTCAATGATTCTTACTGCTTGTTAATGTTATAAGCATTGTTTTAATTGATGCAAGCTACTGTATGACAGTGTTTTTGATGTTATAAGCAGCTTTTAATTTTTTTGATACTGCTTATCATTGTAACAAGGACTTTGTTAAGATATGTGCTATTATTATTTAAGAAATTTCCTATTTTACTGATACATGTTTTATTAGATGTTAATAAGCTTGAGTCACAAGAAAGAATGCTTCCTGAAGATGTCAACAGTGTAGATCTAAACTGGATGTCTTAATCAAGTTCTATACTGTGTATAGATGTCAAGAGTTTGATCAGGTAGTTCTCTCCACCATGACTGCAAACAATGCAGATCTTGTTGGCAAATTACTAAACGCAAACTTTAGGAAATAAAATGTAGAAAAGGACAATACTGTGAAACTTCTATTGGTTGTTGTCTGGGTGGCAAACAGTCTGGCCCGGCGTCTGATCTGACTCTAAACTGTTTGCAATGGAAATAATAGTGTTAACCCTTAGCATGCCAGTCACGACTATAGCTCCATATGCAAACAGCTTGGATCCGGATGAGACGCCAAGTAACTCGGCGTCTCATCCGGATCCAAGCTGTTTGACACTCAGACAACATTTTCAGCAATTTTGAGCAACTTTGAAGCACTTTGAAATTTGAAGCAGACGAGAAATATAGCAGACGACAATTTATTTGGCGGGCTAAGGGTTAATATAAGCACACACTGATTGGGAAAGAATAACATCTTCTCCACTGTATGACACTTGAGCGTCTAAATGGCAAACAGCAGGGCTGCCATAAGTTGACATGAAAAATCCTAAGATTTCCAGATTTGCAATTTTCAAGTGCGATTTTACGAATCGTACCTTTACCCCATAGCCTTTTTATTGTTTTGTTGACATGCGACTACTTAAAGCAGGCTGTAAGTAAAGCAGAATGCGCCTTAGGGCACATTCTGCTTTACTTTCAGCCTGCTTTAAGCTACCATCAACTGGGGAAAAAATCCGGAGATTTAGGAAAAATCCGGAGAAATGGCAGCCCTGAAACAGTTTGCAATGGAAATAATATTTCTTGCATTGATATTGTTTCTGCAAAAACAATGATATCCATTGGAGCTATAATTCCAGTTACTAAGTGTCTGGTCTGATGTCAAACTGTTGCCATTCAGATTTTAATAAATTTTCAAAATTTTCAAGAAATGATAATTTTCAAAAATTTAGCTAATATCCTTTTATTTACTGGACATAACAGTACTTTGTAAAAACTCCTATTACATTCAACACTAGTGACAGGTATTTACAAACAGTTTACCTGTGAAGAGTATGCTTGTCTTATGCAAACAGTGTAGACCCTGATCAAAGTTGAGTATTTCAATTGTGAACCCAAGTTTAATGAGCCTGCATCTTTAACCCTTTACCCTATAGCCTGTTTCTAGTTTTGAAATCAGGTAACCACTTTATGGAGTAGAGGGTTAAGGCATGGATACATTATCATAACTGCATTATATATATCTATCATAATTTATACATGTATATAATATTTATTCTTTGTGTCTTTGAAAAAAAAAACTTGCATATACATGTACTACAAACCATTTACATACAGATCAAACACCATCTACTATAGCTGGTGATCAGGATCAATACTATCATTTTGATAAAAGAAACCCAGCTCATGTAAACCTTCTCTTGCTAAAAGTGTATGTTGATACTTTTAAAAAAACAGGG
This sequence comes from Gari tellinella, assembly GCA_922989275.2. NCBI lineage: Eukaryota > Metazoa > Mollusca > Bivalvia > Cardiida > Psammobiidae > Gari > Gari tellinella. Next base: position 79,745,940 of record OV277860.1, on the reverse strand, counting down.
TAGACCTAGATGAGACAGATCCTTCAGGAGTTTTCTAATCAGGGTCTGTACTGTTTTCTAATAGGATCTGACGTGAGTCTTAACCCATTACCCCATAGCCTATTTCCACTTTTGAAGACGGGTGACTGCTTAAAGCAGGTTGAAAGTAAAGCAGAATGCGCCTTGAGGCGCATTCTGCTTTTTTTTTCAGCCTACTTTAAGCTACCATCTGGTAGAAGATAGAACAAATTTCTTACGCTGCAGAAGTAACTTTACGAATTGGAACTATTTTCTTCAGTAGAGGAATAAATTAGAGGCATAAAAAGGAGTAATTGTGGGGTAATGGGTTAAACAATCTTTAAGAAGCTGCTCAATATAGACAAGAAGGAATCTATAGTTGATAGTTTCAGAATTTTAACTTTATTGGCAGAAAGTTAAGATTCTGAAAATGTGGGATTCATGGAAAGATTTCATTGGGGGGCTGATCAGTGTGTTGACCATATGTTCATTTCTTGGAGCATATTAAATATTTCCTTCATTATAATTATGATGTTTGAAACTCAAAACCTGTTGAGCTTTACTTTTGATAAAGAGTGTAGTTGTATGCAAGAATTGTGAAGCTTTACTTTTGATGTACAGTGTAGTTGTGATACTTGAGTACGGTGTACATGAACAAATGTTAAAGATTAGCCAGTTGACATTCGAATCTGTATTACGTGACATATCAATACAGATGCACAACAATTGCTTAACCCTGGTCGTCATTGTATGCTTCTTGTTTTGAAGACAAGTGACCACTTAGAACAGGTTGAAAGTAAAGCAGAATGTGCCTAAAGGCACATTCTACTTTACTTTCAACCTGCTTTAAGTGATCGTCTATCGTCAATACTAGAACCAGACTATGTGGTTATGGGTTAAGAGATATTCATGCTTATTTATTGAATCTAAACATGAATTGGCTGTAAACATTGGCCAATTTAGATAACCCTTTACCCCATAGCTTGTTTCTAGTTTTGAAAACATGTGACCAATTCAAGCAAGTTGAAAGTAAAGCATAATGTACCTCACTTCCAGCCTGTTGTAATCTACTATCTGCGAGGATATAGAGAATATTTTTTACATTTGCACATCAATTGCTGTATAAAATGGAACTTTTTTCTTCAGTGTAAGAATAAATTAAATGCGTAAAAATGCATACCAGTATCTATGGAGTAAAGGGTTGAAGTGAATGAGTATAAAAGGTTTCAATATAAGTTTCTGAAAACGTGAGAGAGGATTAGTAATATATTTAATACAAGCAATACATTAGAGGAATACAAGTTTATTGGAACTCATAGGAATAGTGAGACACAATAATGGACTACCTGTGTTAAACAGCCATTCAGATAAAATGATGCTTTTTTTCCATAAAGATAAAAGTTTAATGTAGGACAGAAGTAATGCAGAAAGCTCCTAAAGGAGCTTTCTGCATTACTTTTGTCCTGCATTAAGCAGTAAACTTTTTTTAGAATTCTGTTACTTTTTACTGATTTGTTGTTTAACATTGGATTTGGTGTACAGGGGTGAATGAATTTCATCTTGATGCAGCTCATGTTAATATTTGTAATTTGTTTTCAATGTTTTCTTACTATTAGTTAGTGTTTTTGTCCTTTGGTCAGTGTACCCTAAACAAGATGCAACAATGTGTAACTGTATGAATGCGAACATTACATAATAGACTTTTCCATCCATGTAGATTTGGACCAGATCATTTTTATCATGTCAACATTATATGAGATTTTCTTGTCATAAGTCATTTACTGTAGAATCCCTCTAGCACGACCACTCTAAGCAAGATGCAGTCACAATGCTTGAACCTTTACTCCATAGCTATGTATGTTTAGACACTTAAAATCATACATACCCTGAAAAAAAAACCCAGGGCAAACAATGTAGACCCTGATCAGAGGGCTCCTACAATAGCCCTTTGATCCGTTCTGCACTATTTGTCATTTTGCAATATAATATTAAAACCAACTTTGAATAAACAAAAATGTACTAGACTTAACCAAAAAAAAATATGAAAACAAAAACCGTCCATTTGAAGTTTCAAGCTACAGGGAAAAGAGTTAAAAAGCAGAGGAGATATGCTTTGATTTTAGTGGTTGTAATAGAGGGAATTTACTGAGCTTTCATTGTAAGCAGCATTAACATTTAGATGCTGAAAGCGGTATGTTGAGTGGGCAGATTAACCCATTTATGCCCAGTGGTTTCTTCCATGTTTATATATTGGATTAGTCCATTTTTAGCTCACCTGGCACGTAGTGCCAAGGTGAGCTATTTTGATCGTCCTCTGTCCTTCGTCGTTCGTCCGTCCGTCCGTTCGTTCGTCAACAATTTCTTTAAACGACATCTTCTCCAAAACTACTGGATAGATTTTTACCAAACTTGGCCTGGATGATCCTTATATGGTCCTCTTTCAAAGTTGTTCAAACATTTCCGGTCCGTTGCATATCTAGGTCACAGGAGCTAAAAATAGATTTTTTCAATGAAAACTTAAAAAATCTTCTTGTCTGAAACCACAGTACCCTGAGCTTAGATATTTGGCACAAAGCATCGTCTTCAGGTCCTCTATCAAATTGTTCAAATTATGTCCCTGGGGTAAAAAATGACCCCGCCCCGGGGGTCGTAAATTTACATAGAGTTATATAGTGAAATCTTCAAACATCTTTTTCTCTTAAATTAATATGGCCAGAGCTTTGATATTTGGCATGATGACTCTTCTAGAAGCCCTTAACCAATATTGTAAATATGGTTTTGGTCTGTTGCATATCTAGGTCACAGGAGCTAAAAATAGATTTTTTCAATGTAATCTTAAATAATCTTCTTGTCTGAAACCACAGTACTTTGAGCTTAGATATTTGGCACTTAGCATCATCTACAGGTTCTCTATTAAGATTGTTCAAATTATGTCCCTGGGGTAAAAAATGACCCCGCCCTGGGAGTCGTAATTTTACATAGAGTTATGTAGTGAAATCTTCAAACATCTTTATCTCTGAAACTAATATGGTTAGAGCTTTGATATTTGGCATGATGACACTTCTAGAAGCCCTTAACCAATATTGTAAATATGGTTCCAGTCAGTTGCATATCTAGGTCACAGGAGCTAAAAATAGATTTTTTCAATGTAATCTTAAATAATCTTCTTGTCTGAAACCACAGTACTTTGAGCTTAGATATTTGGCACTTAGCATCATCTACAGGTTCTCTATTAAGATTGTTCAAATTATGTCCCTGGGGTAAAAAATGACCCCGCCCTGGGAGTCGTAATTTTACATAGAGTTATGTAGTGAAATCTTCAAACATCTTTATCTCTGAAACTAATATGGTTAGAGCTTTGATATTTGGCATGATGACACTTCTAGAAGCCCTTAACCAATATTGTAAATATGGTTCCAGTCAGTTGCATATCTAGGTCACAGGAGCTAAAAATAGATTTTTTCAATGTAATCTTAAATAATCTTCTTGTCTGAAACCACAGTACCCTGAGCTTACATTTTTGGCACAAAGCATCATATTTAGGTCCTCTATCAAGATTGTTCAAATTATGTCACTGGGGTTAAAACAGTCAAGGCCCTAAGGATCGCAGTTTTACATAGAGTTATGTAGTGAAATATTCTTCTCTGAAACTACTATGGCAAGAACTTTGATATTTAGCATAGTGACACTTTTAGATGTACTTTACCAATATTGCTGAAAAGGTTCGGGTCTGTTGCATATCTGGGTCATATTAGCTAAAAATAGATTTTTTTCAATGAAAAGTCTTCCTGTCTGAAACCATCCATGTACAAAATATTTTTACAGCACACTAAATTTTCAAGTAAATCAGCAAGATTTTTTAAATTATGTCTCTGGGGTGAAAAATGATCCCACCCCAGGGGCCATGTGACCCTTGTGTTGGTTTTTCCAGGTGAGCGATATTTAGGCCCACATGGGCCTCTTGTTTATCAAAGGGATGCCTGGACAAAATTTTCATTTTTATTTTGTTTTATATGGAAATTCCTATCAGCAAACAGTGTAGACTCTGATCAGACGCGGCATTATGCGGCGTCTGACCAGAGTCTACACTGTTTGCCTATGGGCTCGTGGGCACAAATGGGTTAACATTTAGATGGTGAAAGCGTTATGTTGTGTGGGCAGATAAATACCATTAATCCTTCAGCATTAACACTGAAACACAACAATAAATTAATTTTGTAAGAACACAACACCAAATGTGCAATTTAAAAAGTGAGAATCAGCATTAGTAAATAATAATGTGAACATTGTACAATGTATTAGGCAACAGTTCAACAGAAGCTCTTTAGGCACGCAGGGCTCCAGATAAGGATAGTTTTTAAAAAAATTAAATCTTTATTTCTGCATTTAACCCTATGTTGCCACTACTCATTAGAATCGCCTCGAAGAGACAATTCTAATGAGTAGTAACACCATAGGATTGGTGCTGAAATGAATGAGAAAACATTGAATTTGTTCAGTTAACTTCCTCTTATCTGGAGCCCTGAGACAGTCTTAAAAACAGACTATTGCCTAACCCTTTTGCTGCCAAAGCAGTCAACACTGACATTTGCAAACAGTTTGGATCCTGATCGGACGTCGCATAAAGCAGCATCTAATCAGAATCCAAAGTGTTTGACATAAAATTATTTGTCTTCAAATGGTTGGTTGACATAGGTTTTACAGTAAATCTTATGATATAACTCCCAGGGATGTACAATGCTCTACTAGACGATTGTGATTTTTGGAGTGAGAGATTTTTCGTAGATGACCTGTGTCTATATACTGCTCATCTAGGACACACTAGGTTTAGATGTTGTACAAAGTTTTCTTCTTCCAATACATCGAATGTAAATGATGCACATGTGTAAATGAGACCCCATTTTCTGTTGTATTGTGGAAAAAGCCTTTAAGCTGTAATATTTAACCATTTTAAACCTTCCTCTAGAGAACTTGTTTCTAGTGTTTAAGATAGGTGACTGCATAAAGCAACCTGAAAGTAAAGCTTAAAGAGTTTTACTTTATTTTCAGTCTGCTTTAACTCAATACTCTATAGCCTGTTGCTAGTATTGAAGATAGGTGACCACTTAAAGCAAGTTGAAAGTAAAACAGAATGTGCCTTAAGTTGCCATCTGCTAGGATATAGAAAATATAACTAATGATAGATAATTATGACTATGAAGTGGAACTATTATCTGCAGTGGAGGAATAAATTAAAAGCGTAAAAAGGTGTATTCATGGGGTAATGGGTAAAGCAATCTTATCTGAGTCCATGGGAAAGAGTTTATATATTCTGAAGACAGGTACAAACTGTATGGATATAGATATAATGAACTCTCCCCAGGTACTTGCTGGAAGATTTCATTATAGATATTAACCCTTTGAACCCTAGTCCCGCATATAGGCGTCCTTTTCAAACAGTGTACATGTGAAAGTACACTTGTCCTATGCAAACAGTGAATACCCAGATCAGAGGGCTCCGAAAGGAGCCCTCTGATCAGGGTCTTCACTGTTTGTCACAAAGCCAAACATTGACAAAAACAACCCTTAAAAGTCAGAAATTGACTAGACAAAAATGGAAACTGGAATTGTCCATTTAAAGTTTTAGGGAGGAAAGAGTTAAAGGATAATCTAAAGACACTGCAATTTTTGCACATAAAGCTGAATATTTCATATGAAATAGCAAACAGTGTAGACCCTGATGAGATGCAGTGTAAGGCAGGGGTCTCATTAGGGTCTACATTGTTTGCGAATGTCCTCTTTAATAGACACTAGGCTTAAATGCGTTTACTCTTCCCCCCATAGAAGCGCCTTACACCCCATTCAGTTTATTCATCCGCTGAATAAAATCGTTCCTATTTATACAATCACGAATATGTATCATAAGGAATATTTTCATTATTTTAGCAGATGGTAGCTTAAAGCAGACTGAAAGTAAAACAATGCCCCTTAAGGCACATTCTTCTTTACTTTTTACCTGCTTTTAAAAAATCATCTATTTTTAAAACTAGAAACAGGCTATGGGGTAAAGGGAGACAATCTGACACTATCCTCTTGTTTAACACGCGGTGAAGTAAATCTTCATGTATAATTTGCAAATGAAAGTTTTAAGAAGTTAGAATGGTGTGTTTGTCAAGCGTGTATGAATACATGCATTATATATATTCTTTACCCCATAACTTTTTTCTTGTTTTGAAGACAGGTGACCTCTTAACCCATTTTATGGGGGATACACTTTTAGGTGTACCTCTAGGCAAACAGTTTTGATCTCAGATCTGGACCCACATTGTGGGGCCTGATCTGAGATCAAAACTGTCTGCAGCTAGTTCAGTATTCTATCAGAAACTACTAAAATCTTTTGCAAATATTTGAGTTATACTCGCTGCAGATGACATTTTAAAATGGCCGCCAAATATTACCCAGCATACAATGGGTTAAGTTAAAGCAGGTTGAAAGCCAAGCAGAATGCACCTAAAGGCAAATTATTCTATCATTTCAGCCTGCTTTAATACTACCATCTGCTAAGATAATAGACAATATTTCTTACAGTACATATTCATGACTGTATAAAGTAAGGGTATTTATGGAGTAACTGGTTATTTGCTTCTTTGTGGATTGCATTCAGGATGCATATCCTGATATCATTTGCAGACAGTTTGGAAAATATGGGGTCTGATCTGAACCCAATATTTTTGCAAAGTTTCTCAGAGCGATATCATGAATAATTATGCTAAATTGCATGCTTACCGTATATAATGTTTGATTGGTTGAAGATTCTGTTCATGTTCAAAGATTGCATCATTTTTAAAAAAAATTGATTTAGATGTATGTTAAGTTATGTCCCTAGATATGTATTTCATTTTTTGTAGATACATGATTATAGACACATATAGGGATATTGTTAAAATGTTATGGTAGATATTTTTCCTTTCCATTTTCGTTCCTTTACAAAATGTTAATAAACATATCAATTGTTTTATGAACGATGTTCAAATATTAGTTTTAAAACTTCAGTCACATGTGCGATAACAAATCATTCAACAGAATATGTAAATACATTCTTTGATAGAGGTGGCAGCTTTGTCCTTTACCCAATAGAAGTACCTTTTAGTGCATATAATTAATTCCTTCGCTGAAGAAAATAATTCCAATTTATAAAGACATAAACATACATGTAACAAAAGATTTTATTCTAGCAGTCCTAGCAGATTGAAGCCTAAAGCAGGCTGAAAATAAAGCAGAATGATTTATTTTCAACCTGCTTTAAGTGGTTACCTCCCGGTATTCAAAACTAGACACCGGCTATTGGATAAAGGGTTTACCCTTTACTCCATAGCCTGTTTCTAGTTTTGAAGACATGTGACCACTTAAAGCAGGGCGAAAGTAAACCAGAATGTGCTTTTGGGTGCTTTACTTTAAGCCTGCTTTAAACTATCATCTGCAAGGATATCAGATCTATTTCTTTGCATATTCTGTTTTCTTCTGTTGAGCAATGGATTAAAGGCATAAAAAGGCATATATATAGAGTAAAGGGTTAATGCGGATCAAAAGTAATATAGGAAGCTTTCTGTATTACTTTAATTGTGCATTAACCCTTTCCCACATAGCATATCTCTAGTACTGAATATAGGTGTCCACTTAAAGCAGGTTGAAAGTAAAGCAGAATGCGCTTTAAGCGCATTCTGCTTTACTTTCAGCCTGCTTTAAGCTATCATCTGCTAGAATATAGAAAATATTTTGTATTATACATATTTATGAATGTATAAATTAGAACTATTTTCTTCAGGGCAAGAATAAACTGAATGTGCTAAAAGGCGCTTCTATGGGGGAAAGTAACCATCTGTCACTAAAGATTTCTATGATATTTGAAGGAATATTTACACGGCCTCTCATCAGGATCCAAACTATTTGACACTCCAACTCTAATTTAACTCTTACGATGCTTGCGATGTGTACTCTCAGAAGTTTAGCAGATGTCATTTTTCAACAGATAACTGTGACTCAAGTGTTGAGAGAGACTATCATAGCAAGGGAAAACCATATGCAATGCTTATTGGCTGAACAGAATTTCAAATGGACAAACCACTTATGTTGTCATACGCTTTGTATTGTATACTTTATAGTGTTTTTAAAAAAAAATTAAAATTAAAATCTTATCCTTAAGTTCAATTAATATTGTCAGCCTTGGTGTTATCATCTGTAATAATAAGTACTCCTGAACCCTACGACTATTAGCGTATTTTTTAAAAAAGTGTAGACCCAGATCAGACAGCTGCTGAAGGAGCTCTCCGATCAGGGTCTCAACTGTTTACTTATACAGTTGTATTTGCACTCTTATCCTGGGGGGAAATAACTTCCTTATTTTATTAGATCATGTGATAGTGTGTTCAGATGATAGGTATTCATAGTGTGCAGAGTTTTATATATGGATATTCAGTGGGAGAAGATGTTTAACAAATCTACAGTAAAACCTCTCTATTAGAATCACTAAATTGTGTACATTATTAGGTGTTTACAACTTTTGACTACATAAAGCAACTTGCTTTAAACTGTCAGCTGTCTTTCATACAGTCAATTAGCCTTCTTTTTGGTGGTAGTAATAGAAGGGTTTTACTATTTATGAAAACAGTTTGAATCCATATCAGACTCAGCATCTCAATATGGATAAAACTAATCTGTCAAAAACTACATAGAAAAATAAGTTTTATTTTTGTTGCAGATGAGAATTTTAAAGCAGACAATACATTAGTTGGATAAGGGTTAAAACTTCTCTAAAACATGATGATTGTATATCTGCAAATATAGAGCAGAAAAAACAGACTTAAAACCAAAGCATTTATTCAATATTCAAATTTTGACAGTATAGTAAATCCCCTCTATTACAATCATTACAGTAAATATGTAATAGGCATTTGCTAGATATAGAAGATATTTCTGATGCTGAATATTTCATATTCACAACTGTATAAATTGGAACTATTTTTTCTTCAGTGTGAATAAATGACAGGCGTAAAAATGTCTATTTATGGAGTAATTGGTTAAGCTGTCACAAATACAATCAATTTGTATTCTTTTCAAGTGGTAATAAAGGCGTTTTTCTGTATTCATACTTGTACAAAGCAGACAGTGAATGGAATTGTTTCGTGACTCAGATACACTGTAACACAAGAGAAAACATCGTGTCTTTTCATTGTATATTCTACATACCCAGAGCTTCAGATTAGAGTGGTTAAAATGAACATTACCAACATTGTCACCAGATAAGAGGGAGTAAACCAAGCAAATCCAACATTTTCTCATTCATTTTAGTACCAAATCCTATGGTGTCACTACTCATTAGAATCCTCATTTCGAGACGATTCTAATGAGTAGTGACACCATAGGGTTTAAGCAGAAATAAAGATTTTAAGTTTTGAAATACTCCCCTTATCTAGAGCTCTGATTGTCTCCACCTGTTGTTGTGACTACTCATTTGAATCGTCTCGCAGAGATGATTCTAATGAGTAGTCACATCATAGGGTTTGATGGAGCATTAAAGATATGAGTAGTTGAAATTCTCAGCTTATCTGAAGCTCTGATACCTGACCAAAAACAGTCATTACCTGTACAAAACTTGGCACAACTTGTCATAGTATAGTGGAGGTGGTATTCTTCTTTCCCTTTAACTCTTTCCTCCCTGAAACTTTAAATGGAAAATTCCAGTTTCCATTTTAGTTTTGTCCATTTCTGACTTTTAAGGGTTGTTTTTGTCAATGTTTGGCATTGTGACAAACAGTGAAGAACCTGATCAGAGGGCTCCTTTCGGAGCCCTCTGATCAGGGTCTTCACTGTTTGCATAGGACAAGTGTACTATTCACATGCACACTGTTTGAAAAGCACGCCTATATGCGGGACTAGGGTTCAAAGAGTTAACATGAAACTTGATGCAAATGCAAAACTATAAAATGTATAAAATGACATTCTTTTAATGATTTATAAATTAATTTATTATAATGTCAGTGGCAAACAGTTTAGGGCCTGGTCAGACTGATCTAGGTACAAACTGTTTGCGATAGACATAATTGTTTTTGACACAAATATGTTTATATGGAAAGAATAATGTTTTCTCCACTGTATCAGCTTGTTAAACAGTGGGGAGGTAGTTAGTCTTTCTCAGTAAACACATTTAAGCTAAAACTATTAGTTAAATTGCAAACAGTTTGGAGCCAGATCAGACGCTGGGTTACCCAGCGTCTGATCTGGCTCCAAACTGTTTGCTATGCGGATTAAATTAAATCGTGAGAATTTTCAAAAAGTTGCAATATTCTATATTTTAGTGGATTGCGTTGCGTTTGCGTATAAACGGGAGAGAATGATGTCATCTCCACTACAACAGCTTGTCATAGTGACCATCATTGAGTTTGTTCATGTTGCCGTGTGGTTTAGTGTAATGTATCAAAGTACAGCTCTGTATTTACAAAGACACAACTGCGTTCCCCGCAAGTTGTCATCTCCTACTGTGACTTTCAGAAAAACAAACGTGTGAAAAGTTATTTTTTACACATGCAAAGATTCTGCTCGGCAATGCGAATCGTCTTGATATGTATGATTTTTATTTTTTCATTTGTGTTATTTATAAATACAGTCAAATCTCAATAACTTGAACATGCATATGTCAAAGGTACCTGTATTTCAAAGTCAAATCGTGGAATAGGCATGTATGTTCGACTTTAACCCATTACCAAATAAATATGCCTTTTTACGCTTTAAATTAATTCCTCCACTGAAGACAAAACTTCCAATTTATAGTCATGAATATGTATAATAAAAAATATTTTCAAAATCCTAGCAGATGGTTAAAGCAGGCTAAAAGTAATGCAGAATGTGCCAAAAGGCACATTCTGCTTTACTTTCCACCTGCTTGAAGTGGTCAACTATCTTCCATACTTGAAAAAGGCTATGAGTATAGGGTTAAAAAGCAAGCTACAGTTCATGAAATTTAACTGAAGGAATAAGGGTAAGATTGACTTGAGCAAATTCGAGTTGTCGAGGTTGGACTGTAGCCATGTTATGATGAACTCAATGTGATCGTCCAGTCACAAATAACCCTACCCGTCAGTATGCTAGAAATAATGGTACAATATCACAGAAGGGTAAAGCAGTGACAGTGAAATACAAAAGCCACTCAAACCATACAAGTTTTCTGTTACTATCCCATTACCCCATGGCCTGTTCCTAGTGTTGATGATAGGTGACCTCTTAAAGCAGGTTAAAAGTAAAGCAGAATGCACTTTAAGGCACATTCTGCTTTACTTTCAACCTGCTTTAAGCTAATATCTGTATGAAAAAAGAAAATATTTCTTATGATACATATTCATGAGCCCCTTTAATAATCCTGCTGTGATATTGTGGCTATTGTTACCCGTGGAATAAACGTTCAGTAATTCCTGTGTGAAGCTGCCACTCAAGAAAATATCAATTTGGTAGTTATTAATGCAGGGCAAAGGTAATGCAGAAAACTCCTACTGGATAGGTCTTACTGGAGCTTTCTTCATTACTTTTAACCTGCATTGAGTGCTTAACTTGTCTGCTAAGAATTTTTGTTGAATGGCCGTTGAACTTAGGTTTTACTGGGTAATGTCGACTGAAGAAAGTGACTGCAGCAAGGCAACTGTGTGTAAAATATGTTACTAGTGTGCATTGGTGCGATTCAAATACTCTTCTGGACCCGAAGTTGCTCAAAAGATGACTGCAGAGTTAATATGAAGGTTACAGCTTAATGCAGAACGAAAGTTGAGGAGCTAAAGCCGTCTATGTTATCTGAAGGTTCTGTCCCAAAACCTGAGCACTTGAACAAAGAATATGCATAACTTTTAATGTTTTAACTCTTACTCCATAGATATGCATTTTTTGCTCGTCTGTTTCCAAGAAACATCAAGTTATTGTCATCACACCTGCATCTGCATTGTAGGCTACGGAAATCTTAACGTTGGCCATAACTTTGGAACAACATGTGAATACAACTTAGGTCATGTCTGACAAAGGTCAAGGACATTTAGAGGTAAAATAGGAAGAATTTAACATTGGCCATAACTAAGATAACAAAACAGACAAGCTTTTGCACCCGCATATGGTGCTCTCGTTATGAACTTAGTCCTTCGCTGAAAAAAAATAGTTTCAATCTATACAGTCATGAAAATGCATCGTAGGAAACTTTCTATATTCTAGCAGATAGCAGCTCAAAGCAGGCTGAAAGTAAAGCAGAATGCATCTAAAGACACATTCTGCTTTACATTCTACCTACTTTCAGTGGTCATCTATAGAAACAGTCTATGGAGAAAAGGGTTAAATTGTACAGGAGAATATTTGAATCACACTTATCCAACCTACAATTTCCATAGTCCCCTGCAGCCACATTGCAGCTTTATATTGAACCGGAACCTGATTGGATGCCATGGTTACACCTGTGTACTCCTGCTGTGAATGTGTTTGTCAATTTAGAATTGTGAGAGACTTTTGATATACAATTCTCAGTGAAGTAGCCTGTAGTATAGTGTGTACAATTTTCTGTGACTTTGATATCAAGATTTCTTGTTTACATTGTGATAATTATTCAGATTGCTCTATTTTTCTACAGATTTCAGCAGCTCTGTTGATCGAACAGACTCGTGTCATATAACACAGTCTGTGTCATTTCAATGTTGAATTCCATACACGTGTAAAACTTATGCCATAACTTTATGCATACATATATATGTGTAGCCTGTATATATTTTTGACTGTGTAATAACATAACAAACAAAATGGTATAGTAATGACAACAAAAAAAAGAATCTTATTTTTAACTGCACCCAGATATTTGTTGGTTAGTTTTGATCCAGATATTAAAAAATTCAGATTCATTCATTTGATATTTATATAGGAACAGGACATTGTTTATTATTACAACCATTATAAACGTTTTTTTTTTAAGTTAACTCTTTACCCCATAGCCTAATTTTGAAGACAGGTGATCATTTAAAGCAGGTTGAAAGTAAAGCAGAATATACCATAAGATGCATTCTGCTTAACATTCAACCTGCTTTAAGCTATATCTGCTAGGTTTTAGAAAATATACCTTATGGCACATTTTCATGACTGAATAAATTGGAAGTTATTTCTTCTGTTGAGGAATATATTAATGCACTAAAAGGTGTTTCTATGGTGGAAAAGGTTATGGGTATATGGGTAGGTGGCTGCCTAAAACAGTTTAAAAGTAAACACAGTTCCTACACGAGCTTTCCGTTTTATTTTCACACTGCTTTAAGATGGTGCCTGTTTTAACCCTTTCCCCCAATAGCTTGTTTGCAACAAAAGGCTGAAAGTAAGACAGGAAGTTTCTTTAGGAGCTTTCTGCTTTATTTTCAGTCTGCATTTAGGCATCCATCTGTCAGGATGCAGAAAACGTTTTCAATTGTTCAGGATAGATAGATTGATAGAATCATGATAAGCATTTCATATGAGGAATAAAGAAAATGTGTTCTATGGGAGAAAGGGTTATTCAGGGCTGTGATAAGTTGATTATGAAAAAACCTAGGATTTCCAAATTTTCTATTTTTCAAGCGTGATTTTACAAATAATACCTTTAACCCTTTGAACCCTAGTCCCGCCTATAGGCGTCATTTCAAACAGTGTACATGTGAATAGTACACATGTCCTGTGCAAACAGTGAAGGCCCAGATCAGAGGGCTCCATAAGGAGCCCTCTGATCAGGGTCTTCACTGTTTGTCAGTAATGCCAAAATTGACAAAAACAACTCTTAAAAGCCAGAAATGGACTAGACAAAAATCGAAACTGGAATTGTCCATTTATAGTTTCAGGGAGGAAAGAGTTAACCCATAGTCTCTGTTTGTAGTTTTGAAGGCACGTGGCCACTTAAGTAGGTTGGAAGTAAATCAGAATGCACCTTGAGGTGCATTCTGCTTTGCTTTAAGCTATCATATGCTTGGATAAAATTCTTAAGATTACGGAAAAATCCAGAGAAATGGCAGCCCAGATTATTGCAGAGTTCATCTCTTCCCTTTATTGGTCATACTATCAGGGTTTTCAGGGCTGCCATTTCTCCAGATTTTTCCTAAGTATTCGGATTTTTATCTTAGCAGATCGTAGCTTAAAACAGGCTGAAAGTAAAGCAGAATGTCCCTTAAGGCGCATTCTGCTTTACTTTCAACCTGTTTTAAGCAGTCATGTGTCTTCAAAACAAGAAACCGGCTGTGGGGTAAAGGTACGATCAGTAAAATTGCGTCTGAAAAATTGAAAATTTGATGTCTTAGGATTTTTATGATCAACTTATGGCAGCCCTGGGTTTTAGTATAAAAGTACTACAGAAAAAGTTTTTCTCTAACATATATGATAAACAGCTGACAAACCTCACCTTATTATATTCAAACTTACACATGTATATTCATTTCATTTGTGTATACCAAAGTTTATTAGAATATGCTTAAGACATATTACATCAGGTGATTTGAGAGAAGAATTGAGTAAGTCAATTGGAAAAGCTTACTATAGTTGTGTTGATCTGCATTATGCAGACAGTCTTTCTAAATAACGCAGATGCTAAATTAAATGGTTCTTGAACACAGGCACACCATGCAAACAAAAAGAAAAAACCTTAAAAAAGTTTTTTAACCCATTCCCCCATATCCAGTTTCTGGTTTTGAAGACATTATGACCATCTAAAGTAGGTTGAAAGTAAAGCAGAATGCGCCTTGAGGCGCATTTGCTTTACTTTCAGGCTTCTTTAAGAACAAGTTTTGATAAAGAATATATTTCTTATGGTGAATATTCATGACTATAATGTGGAACTATTTTCTTCTGTGGAAGAATAAATTCAATGCCCTAAAAGGTGCTTTTATTGGGGAAAGGGTTATATTACACTTACTTGTATTTTGAAATTCAGACATAGCTTGAAATATGGGTATACTAGACATAATCAAGCTCAATTCATTGAATTTTGACCGACTTAAAGAGTTGTATTTAAGTTTGACCAGGGTCCAAGGTTATAAAGCTTTTCAGTTGAGTCTAAAGTCATTCTCAAGCATTTGATTGGTCAGATTTGAGCCTAGGCTCAAATCTGACCAATCAAATGCTTGAGAACACACTCAGACTCGGCTCAAACATTGGACCCCGTTTATTTCATTTTAATGACATGTGTTGATTAAGCAATAAAATTTCTTAATGAAAAAACAGTAGTGTATTACATAACTTTGTCATGATAGTTGAGCAGATGAAATGCTGTGGATTAGTTATTTTACCCTGCTTTTCACATGTTTTAAACCTTCCCTGTGTGTTTACCTAACAAGTGTTTCTGCGTGTTTCTCCCATACACTGGTAAACTGTGTGCTAACCATGTCTTTTTTATCATCACCAAGGATTTTTTTTAATATATGTGTATTTATTCAACATTTTAATTCATCAATACATTCCACAAATTTTTTACAACTCGGTCTGTTCTACAACCTTCAATATCACACTGTATTAGTATCACACGTATTTCTATAGGAACCAAGGTAGTATATATATAATAATTGTTTAACCTATTGCCCCATAGCCTATTTCTAGTTTTGAAGACAGGTGTTCACTTAAAGCAGACTGTAAGTAAAGCAGAATGTGTCATAAGGTGCATTCTGCTTTACTTTCAGCCTGTTTTAAGCTACCATCTGATAAATAGAAATATTGTCTTTATGAATAAATTAAAGGTGTAAAGATATATTCATAGGGTAATGGGTTAAACAATATTTTATTTATATTATGAAAATGATTTGAACAAGCATGGCCTAGGGGATAATGTTGAGGGTATATTTCCAGGCATAGTTTAGCTTTTTGTAATTGATCCTCTATTGATCTTATAAAGCTTGCGAACAGTTTGTGATAAATTAACAAATTCACTAAGGTATTGGGGTTATCTCCCTTTGTCTTTTAAAATTTGGCAAATGCACTAGAATTTTGGATTCAACAAATTCACCCCAATTGACAAGAATACACTTGTTCTATGCAAACAGTGTAGAACCTAAACAGAGGTTCCTGCAGGAGCCCTCTGATCAGGGTCTGAACTGTTTGTCATTTTGCAATATATTGTTAAGCCAGCCCTAAATAGTAACAAATTGACTAAACTTATTGGAATTGTCCATTAACCCTTTACCCCATAGCCTGTTTCTAGTTCTAGACAGGTGAATACTTAAAGCAAGTTGAAAGTAAAGCAAAATATGCCTTAAGGCATATTCTGCTTTACTATCAACTTGCTTTTATTGGTCACCTATCTTCGAAACTAGAAACATGCTATGCAGTGAAGGGTAAATTGAAAGGTTTCAGTTTTGAGATATACCCCATATCTACAGCTATACAGTAAGTTATTAATTAACCATGGTAACAGAAATTGAGGGTTGTTGAAGAGACTCTGTTGGCCTCACTATTGTTAGCTATGGCATAATTGATTCTTAAAAAAATACTTGTTGTAATTTCCTTGCAACCACTGACAGTAAAATATTAAAATGTTACCTCAGAGTTTGTCATTGTTTTACTATCCATTCTGTATTAAAACCTGGAAAGAACATTTCACCCATTACCCCATTGCCTGTTCCTAGTTTTAAAGAAAGATGATCACTTAAAGCAGGCTGAAAGTAAAGCAGAATGCGCCCTAACACATTCGACCTTAGCAACAAGTATACTAGTCATTAACAAACAGTGTACCTGTGAAGAGTACTCTTGTCCTATGCAAACAGTAGGAGTCCTCTGATCAGGGTCTACAATGTTTGCCATTTTGCAATAAACCCTAAATATTGAAAAATGAATTAGACTTAATTTGAAATTGGAATTGTCCATTTAATGTTTCAGAGGTGAATGAGATAAGGCACATTCTGCTTTACATTCATCCTGCTTTACACAAGTATCTGCTAGGATATAGAAACTATTTCTTATACATGTGTAATACATATTCATGACTGTATAAAAGGGAGCTATTTTCTTCAATGGAGGAATAAATTGGAGGCGTATTTATGGGGTAATGCATATTATACACATAGTGCCCGTTTTGTCCATATATGAATATCACATCCCACAGACGTTGATACTGCCGAGACGAGTAAAGTCAACTGAGGCTTTGGACAAAGCAACCAATATGCCTCCAATATGTTGACATCTTTCTATTCCACTTTGATGACATCACTCTATTTCTAAGAGAGGCCTATTTCTTAAATTACCTTAAAATCATTGGTTATCAAAGAAAAAGAATCTCACTGGGCGATCTTTCAGACAAGCAGATCTCATCCTCGCCTAGAATAGTAAAGTTATAAAGCTGGCCAAGGCTCGATTAATAGCATTTCAATTCTACACTCAGTTGAGATCAGCTTTTGTCAAAGATTGACTCTTGAAAGATCCTATATGTCGTCACAGGTAAGCAATCTGTTCTATTACCATCTGTGATATGATATTCATTTTATTATATCGAAAATCAAAAGTAACCAAACATTTTATTCAAGGTTAAGGGTATATTTCTATTTTCCATGGTAAACAATACAAGCCCCAGAACTAATGCAATGCAATCATTTTAATTAGAGCTCATAGCCTGTATCCATAACATGGTAAGCTCCCTTGCCTTAGCAACATTCTATATGCAATAATGCCAAATAGAATATTACAGATTGTTTTAGTGGTATATCTTTACATGTACTTGATTGGTTTCATGATTTTAGTGTGTCATAAGTGCACAGGTAAATCATTCAAATTAATAAAACCTTATAATATTGCATAATTATGTAAATCATTCAAATTAAAAAAATAAAATCTTATTTCGATTATGCTGAACAAACATAGCCACGCCCATTCCTCCGCCCACGCAAAGATCAGCCACACCTCTCTTTGCTCTACACTATCCCTGAACACCAATCCACACCCACCCACACAGCAGTCACATCTGTCTTTGCCCCATCAACTATCGCTGTACACACATAGCCACACCCATTCCTCCGCCCACACACAGAGCAGCCACACCCCTTTGTGCACCAAGCCTCTCCATAGCATGGATCAATGTTACTAATACTCTGGCTCCTGATGCTCCTATTGGATGACCAATGGCTATAGCTCCACCCTGAACATTCACCTGTAAAAAAATAATGAAACAGTTGTGTAACTCATTGAATAATAAAGGAGCTTTCTGCATCAGTACTGTCATGATTTGAACAGCTGCTTTTTTTTAGAGTTGGCTATGAATCCACAGGGCTGCCATTAATTTACATAAAAAATCTTAAGATTTCCAAATTTGCATTTTTCAAGTGCGATTTTACGAATTTTACCTTTTCCCCATCGCCTGTTTCTAGTTTTGTTGACACGTGGCTTAAAGCAGGCTGAAGGGGCAATCTGCTTTACTTTCAGCCTGCTTTAAGCTACCATGTACTAGAAAAAATCCGAAGATTTAGGAAAAATTCGGAGAAATGGCAGCCCTGAATCCATTTTAACTGGTTTGAATATACAATGTAAATAAAAAAATGTTTTTGAGCAAGAAAATGTTGGGCTTTCAGAGACTTCCAGTTGTTGTTGTTTTTAACTCATTTCAAATGGGCATTTGTACTTTCCTACAGAGTCTGGTCCATTTTTCACTATGTATGGATGTTTTTGCAATTAACTGAAAAATGACAAAAATTGTAGACCCTTATCAGAGGGTTCCTAAAGGAGTCCTCTGATCTGGGTCTTCACTGTTTGCAAAAAACAAGTGTATTCTTCACAGGTTCACTATTGGTAAATGATGCATACATGTATGTGTGTCACTAGACGTCAATCATTCAAGTAAAGTTCTTACGTTACAAGTGGACATAAGCAGATTGTACAAACTGATAAATATTTTGATCAGACAATAATTTAAGTTACAACTGGACATAGGCAGAATGTACAAACAGATCAATATTTTGATCAGACACGTATATAATCATGCAGCTAGACAGAGAATTATTCAGGTTGCGAAACTAAGTGTCTCATTCATATCACATAGATTGGTCACCTTTGAAGGGTCCAGCCCCAGTTCTCTAACCACTGCCATGGACTGGGCAGCGAAGGCTTCATTGATCTCATATAGGTCTACAATGTCTAGGGACCAGCCTGCCTTCTCAACCTGTGGTAAAAACAACACTTAACTCATTCACCCCTGAAACTTTTAAGCGACAATTCCAATTTCAAACAAGAGCGTGTCCCAGTTACACGAATGCCCCCGATGATACAGGGAGGGGATTCCAGACTATCAAATGTAAAATGTACGAGTTAGAGAGCAGAAACTGTCATGGAGCGCCATAAAAGCGCCATTTTGAGGAATTCAAGGGCCATTACTCCAAAGAGCCTAGCATAAATTGGCGCCGCTGGTTATCCAACTTGGTCTCCATTTTATGTCAACAAACATTTTCAGAAAGTTTGGTGAAGATCAGATGAAAAGCAATGTGTTTGTGAAACACAAATGCCCCCAGCCAGCGTCATGTTCTGTAATGTAATGCTTATTTGCAAAAGTAGGTCAAAAGTCATGGTCGCATGGTAAATGAAACATTGGCATGGTTGAACAATTCTTAACACAAGAAACATACAATGTACATATACATACAAAGTATGGAAGCTCTAGGCCTACTGGTTCAAATGTTATAGGCATATAAAGATTTATACAAAAGCCGGTCAAAGGTCAAGGTCACAAGGGCAAAAACGTAGGTATGGTTGGAAAGGTCTTGACACAAGAAATATATAAACAAAATATGAAAGCCGTAGGCCTACTGGGGCAAATGTTATAGCCATTTAAAGATTTTAACAAAAGTAGGTCAAATGTCAAGGTCACAATGTCAAAAAGTTTTGTATGGTTGGAAAGGTCTCGCCAAAGGGAAGACACCTGCCAAGTATAAAAGGCCCAGGTGCAAAAATGCAAAAGTTATATCCAAGGTTAAGGTTTTTGGTTAAAGTTTGATTAAATAGATCAAAGGTCAAGGTCACATTGTCTAATACGTTGGAATGGTTGGAAAGGTCTTGACAAAAGAAATATACATATAAAATATGAAGGGCTTGGGCCTACTTGTGCAAATGTTATAGCCATTTAAAGAATTTAACAAAAGTAGGTCAAATGTCAAGGTCACAAGGTCAAAAAGTTTTGTATGGTTGGAAAGGTCTTGCCACAGGGAAGACACATGCCAAGTATATAAGGCCCAGGTGCAAAAATGCAAAAGTTATATCCAAGGTTAAGGTTTTTGGTTAAAGTTTGATTAAATAGATCAAAGGTCAAGGTCAGGGTCACATGGTCTAATACGTTGGTATGGTTGGAAAGGTCTTGACACAAGAAATATACATATAAAATATGAAAGGCTGGGGCCTACAGGTGCAAATGTTAAAGCCATTTAAAGATTTTTACAAAAGTAGGTCAAATGTCAAGGTCAAGGTCACAAGTTCAAACATGTCTGTATGGTTGGAAAGGTCTTGACACGAGGGAGACACATGTCAAGTATAAAAGGACCAGGTGCAAAAATGCAAAAGTTATAGTCAAGGTTAAGGTTTTTGTTTAAAGTTTGATTAAATAGGTCAAAGGTCGAGGTCAAGGTCACATGGTCATAGACATTGGTATAGTTGGAAAGGTCTTAACACAAGAAATATGCATACAAAATATGAAAGCCCTGGGCCAACTGGTGCAAATTATACAGCCATTTAAAGATTTTTACAAAAGTAGGTCAAATGTCAAGGTCAAGGTCACAAGGTCAAAATGTTTTATATGGTTGGAAAGGTCTTGCCATGAGGAATACACATGCCAAGTATAAAAGGCCCAGGTTTAAAAATGCAAAAGTTATAGCCAAGGTTAAGGTTTTTGGTTAAAGTTTGATTAAATAGGTCAAAGGTCAAGGTCAAGGTCACATGGTCAAAGATGTTGGTATGGTTGGAAAGGTCTTGACAAAAGAAATATGCATACAAAATATGAAAGCCCTGGGCCTACTGGTGCAAATGTTATAGCCATTTAAAGATTTTTACAAAAGTAGGTCAAATGTCAAGGTCAAGGTCACAAGGTCAAAACGTTTTATATGGTTGGAAAGGTCTTGCCATGAGAAATACACATGCCAAGTATAAAAGGCCCAGGTTAAATAATGCAAAGGTGTTAGCCAAGGTTAAGGTTTTTGGTTAAAGTTTGATTAAATAGGTCAAAGGTCACGGTAAAGGTCACATGGTCAAAGATGTTGGTATGGTTGGAAAGGTTTTGACAAAAGAAATATACATACAAAATATGAAAGCCCTGGGCCTACTGGTGCAAATGTTATAGCCATTTAAAGATTTTTACAAAAGTAGGTCAAATGTCAAGGTCAAGGTCACAAGGTCAAAAAGTTTTATATGGTTGGAAAGGTCTTGCCATGAGGAATACACATGCCAAGTATAAAAGGCCCTGGTTTAAAAATGCAAGAGTTATAGCCAAGGTTAAGGTTTTTGGTTAAAGTTTGATTAAATAGGTCAAAGGTCAAGGTCACATGGACAAAGATGTTGGTATGGTTGGAAAGGTCTTGACAAAAGAAATATACATACAAAATATGAAAGCCCTGGGCCTACTGGTGCAAATGTTATAGCCATTTAAAGATTTTTACAAAAGTAGGTCAAATGTCAAGGTCACAAGGTCAAAAAGGTTTGTATGGATGGAAAGGTCTTGATACAGGGAAGACACATGCCAAGTATAAAAGGTCCAGGTACAAAAATGCAAGAGTTATAGCCAAGGTTAAGGTTTTTGGCACAGAAAGACAGACGGACAGACAGACGGACGTTCTCACAGTTGGACATTTGTTGGGTATATTTTTTGTTTAAAAGTACCCAACAGTACACTAAAATACCCAACAATAACAATAGGGCAATCACGGAATGAATGGAATCTATTGTTCTCCCTACCCAACAAAGGACCTTTCGTGCGCTCGGACAGACCAACAGACATGACAAAAACTATATGCCCCCGAATCGTAGATTCTGGGGGCATAAAAAAGTATAATCCATTTTTAAGAAGAACTTTACTTTACCGTTTGCCCTAGATTGCCAGCCAATGAAAGGGCACCATTTCAGCGAGAAATGAAAAAATATATCGCATATTCGTTCAATTTTGTACTTGGGTATGGCAGAGAAATAAACAAGTCATGAACCGGCCAAGGACACCGCGTGCTAAGGAGGAGCGTAGCGCATCATAACGTCATACAGCAACCGCTCAGCTGGGAATTACAGTATAACCTATGTACTGCGGCCTTTCAATGAAGAGGCCCGAATAAATCAAATATTTCTGTAGACAGGAGACTATAGTTAGTGCATAATGAAATTAATATGAAACGCTCTGAATTTACCTTTCTGCATTAATCATGTCCTGCATTAACTCATTGAACCCTAGGTGACGAGTACACTCGTCATTTATAATGTACCCGTTACACTTGTCAACAGCAAACATTGTAGAACCACATCGTAGATCTCCTATTACAAAAATGGCCCAGACTCGAATTGTTCATTGTATAAGAGTTGGGTTGAAAGGGTTAAGCAGCCGACTTGTGGGTATTGTCAGTATTGACTGTAAAACTTCTCGAATGAAATGTGTTTATTTTCAATATTGCACTAAAATACGGTTGCTTTTTATCAATGCATAAGGCAAGCAATACAGAGGCTCTTATAAGCGTTTAAATCTTGCGTTTAACAGCCACCAGTCTTCAACCCCTTCGGTGTCATGGGCATTTTTGTCATTTATAGTATAATGCACTAAACAACACAGTCCAGACGAATGTCATTTAAAAACAAACAATGCTCTCGACTTAGGATGTTTTAACCCTATAATTTGTGGGTTTTTTTCTAAACTGACTTTAAAACAATTATTGCTTGGCTCCATTAGTGGGTTAAAGGACTCGAATCTTGGTTGATCAGGTGCTGCTTAATGCTTGGTATTTTTTAGCAGATCAACTGATCAAGCATTTTTATGTCACACCAGTCCACAGCAGCTCATTCACGCCAGTTTTCAACACTTTACTGTCGGAACACAAATAAAAATCGTCCTCAATTGAATCTATTTTTAAATTCCATTTGGGTGACTCGCTAGCTCATGCCTGGTGGAAAAGCATACAGCGAGCCGTACACGCGTACAGGGTTCCAGGTCGATTTTCTTGTTTTTCGTGTGACGTCATGTGTAAAAGTGAACTCGCCGGCTTCCGAAAATACAAAGCACCACCCTCCGAAATAAAGCCCTTTTATTGGCTGACAAACTAGGTCGAGCGGTAATTTGGGTTGAGCGATAACTTAGTATAGGTAAAGTAGGTTGAACGGTAACTGTCATACACTAGCCTACGTGCCATATTTGAGTCAAACGGTAAATCAGTTATAGTTCATTTGTTTGAAAATTATACAACATAACCTGTTCGCTCCCTACGGTCGCTCCAGGTTATATTGCATAATTTTCAAAAAATGAACTATAACTAATACGTATTTAGGGCTGATTTTAACAATATACTTTAACGGTATACACCAGCAATTCATGAGACACCTAGTGGCTTTTAACGAAGTGCGATAAATCAAGCATCGTTACTCAACGAAATCGTGCATATCGGTTACCTCCCGTAGATACTTTCGGTTTCAAACAATCTCCATTAATCGCGTAATAAAGACGTTAAATGCATGAAAGTGTACTTGATAAATGAAAGTATGTGAATCTTGGTAAATGCTTTATCTAATAAAACTTGGTTAATAACCCAAAACTTCAATCAAATTGAATATGAGCGTGAACCCGAGATCACATAGAAAAAGCCGTCTGCTTGTTTAGGCCATTGGTATATGTAGTTCGAAAAGTAGCCTTATAACTTATGCTTTTTTACCATTGTCTTATTATTCACACCTATAGCTTTTATTGTGAGAAGTTTCATCAATTTATTTCGGGCAGATTTTGATTGAGTGAGTGTTTTCATTGAATTGGAGCCAAATACAATTTAGAAAAATACATATATATCGGGCAACAAACCATACTCTTTGCATCATACTTTCAGTGAGCATCACTTTTTAACTGTTTTAATGTTTGTTTGTGCCAAATATTACTTTAGATCATTTTAGAAAGGCAAAATAACGCATGCCGACTCTTTGCCGAGAATGGCTACATCATACATTTCAAAAACCCATAGACCAAAAAATACCATTATAACCTATGTTTTTCTTTTTGCCATTGTACTAAGATATGTTTGAAGAACCTATGCTGAAATTTTCATAGAGATCCATCGGAGATTTCATTTGGTATCGTATGTCCTTAAAATAACAAACAGTTTAGACCCTGATCAGAGGGCTCCTTAAGGAGCCCTCTGATCAGGGTCTATACTGTCAGCAAAGGACAAGTGTACTCATGATAGGTAAATGATTTGTTCATGACGAGTATACTCGTCACTAGCGTTAAATGTGTTAAAGAACAATCTATAACAGTACAGTGTAGAAGATGTTTTAACTTCCTGTTTAACCCATTACCCCATAGTTCTAAGTGCCTATTAGCATAATTATTTAAGGTATTTTTCCACCGAAGAAAATAGTTAAATTAATACAGTTATAAACATGTACCATAAGAAATATTTTCTATATCCTAGCAAATGTTAACTTAAAGCAGGCTGAAAGAAGAGCAGAATATGCCTTAAGGCACATTCTGCTTTACTTTCAACCTGCTTTAACTGATCACCTGCTAACTAGGAAAAGGCTATGGAGTAAAGGGTTAAAGGTTTTCCTATGAAAAACTGATGAGCCCACGGGCAGGGCCATTTTTGACCCAGGGGTCATAATTTGAGCAACCTTGGTAAAAGATCATTAAGAAAGGTAAATACCAAATATCAAAGGTCTGGGCTTTTCAGTTTCTGAGTAGAAGATTTTTAAAGCTTTTCTTATGCCTTAAAAGTTGTCTATATGGTCATGATAGAAAAAACGGCCCCTAAGCAAGGGAAAGAACTCTAGCCAGAAATTTTTAACAACATTTTGTTTCCTTTGTCACTGAGGCTTCTGACAAAGTTTGGTTGAAATCTGGTCAGTGGTTTCAGAGAAGATGTTGTTTGAAAATGGGGACGAAAGACGTACGATGGACACCCAACAAAGAGAGATCACAATGGCTTATCATCAGTCTAAGGTGAGTTAACAATCGTACCCATAATCATTGCAGCGTAAACTCGAGGCTCAATCTTAATCATCAGAAAAACCCTCCAGTCAGTATGACATGTATACACTTATATAACATATCAAGCTAAAGTTTGGTTTAAGACATAGATTTGACGATCTGCACATTTAGTTTACGCGTTATCACAATTTGTCATTTTGTCCATGAGTTATGCCCCCCTGATTAGACTAATATATATACTGTTTGCAGTTCTGGTTAATCTTTATGATTCTAGTTTCAACTTTTCTGAGATAATTTAATATGTATAGCAATTGTATGTTTAACTGATTTTAAATTTTTACTAGTCATTGCAATTAGTAGAAATTAAAATCATAAACATTGAAATTAGTGTTTTTTCGAAACTTTTACGGAAGTAAAAATACCCCATTACACACAAATCAGATTCAACTTTTGTCTGAAAACCTACAGCCTTTCTAATGGCAGGTATAGGACCGGTTCCCATCAGAGCAGGATCAACACCAGCCTGGGCCCAGGAAACAATTTTCACAAGTGGAACCAGTCCTTGAGTTTTAGCTGCTTCATGTGTCATCATTAGCACAGCTGCAGCACCATCATTGATTCCTAGAAATCACAAGAAATATCCAATATTTTTGCATTTGAAATGAAATCAAGCTTGAAACTTTCCCTCATAGAACACACTTCCCTAAATATGCCTTTTACACCTTTAACTCATTATCCCCTGAAACTTTCAATGGACAATTCCAGTTTGCAATAAAGATTGGTCCATTTAAGACTATTAAGGGTTGTTTTTTGTAATAAATTTCAACATGACAAACAGTGATGTCCCTGATCAGAGGGCTCCTGCAGGAGCCCTCTGATCAGGGACTTCACTGTTTGTATAGGGAAAGTGTACTCTTCACTGGTACACATTTGGTAAAGGATGCATATATGTGTCACTAGGGCTCAATGAGTTAATCCATTTCTCTATTGGTAGCTTAAAGCAGGCTGAAATTATATCAGAAAGCTTTACAAGGTAACCTTTTTTCAATACTAGAAACAGGCTATGGGATTATGGGTCAAGCTGAAGACTGCACAATATTTGACCCTTTCAGCAGTGACATGTCTGAAACATTACAAACAAGATACAAGGGAAAGGGTTCAGCCTACTTACATCCAGTGCCATACAGGCAAACAGGGAATACCTGTATAATATAGCTTAACCCATTCCCCCATAAATACCCCTTTTTTCCCCTATAATTTATTCCTCCACTGAAGAAAAAAATCCCTTTTATACAGTCATGAATATGTATTGTCACAGGGTGCAGGTTTATCATCACTTTTACGGCCTTGCTGTACAAGTGCGCTTTTATGGCGACGTAGTAGAGTGCATGACTGCAAACCTGGCGACCCGGGTTCAAGCCCGGGTCTGAGCGGATGCTTCTTTATAAGAACACCCGGCAACATTTGGCACCCAACATGGGGCTGTGACTGTATATGCTCCGAGTTCGAGCCCCAGTCGTTCTCATACCGTTATAGAAATTCGGGACAAATTTCAAGTTGTCGGGGGAGTATGTCACAGGGTGTAGGTTTATCATCACTTGTACGGCCTTGCTGTACAAGTGCGCTTTTATGGCAACGTGGTAGAGTGCATGACTGCGAACCTGGCGACCCGGGTTCAAACCCGGGTCTGAGCGGATGCTTCTTTATAAGAACACCCGGCTACAGTATCATAAGAAATATTTTTACATACTAGCAGATAATAGTTCAAAGCAGGCTGAAAGTAAAGCAGAATGTGCCTTAAGGCACATTCTGCTTTACTTTCAACCTGCTTTAAGTGATCATCTTTCTTTAAAACTAGAAACAAGCTATGGTGTAATGGGTTAATAAGTCCTTTTTTAAACAATTTCCAATTTTTTTAACCCATTACCCCAAAGCCTTTTTCTAGTTTTGAAGACAGTTGATCACTTAAGCAGGTTGAAAGTAAAGCAGAATTGACATACTCCCCTTATCTGGAGCTCTATATGCCATATCACCACAGCAAAAGGAGGTTTAAAACTTTTCAGGACAACAATAGCTTGTTTCAACACTTATGGGCCCGTCACACCATGACGTTCTTGTCAACATTCTCTGAACGTTTCAATCGTTCAATTTTTTAGCATTCTGGAATAAGAATGACACATCTGGCGTATGATTAACGTGTGCCTAACGCATGACTTAAGTGTGTCTAACGCACGAGAAAAGTGTAACAGCAACCAAGTAAGATACCCCTGAAAACCATTAGCGTGTGTTAACGTTCCATTGGCGCGCAACGAATGATTTGCCAACATTGGACGAGCATGTTGAGCGTGTGACTAATGTGTTACTAACGTGCGACAAACGACAGTATAATGTTTTGCTGGCGTGTGATTTTTACAGTCGAACGGGAACAAAACGATGGAAATTTCGTAGTGAATCAGTTGTTTTTGTGATTTTGAACAGTCAGCATCAGGTCGCCAGTGAGTCGTTCACTACAAAGCAAACGATTAGTAACAACGTAATGCTAGAGTAACGACTGACTAACGATAGCCAAACGCGTGCAACGCTCAGTAAACATTAGTTAGACATTCCACAAACGTTCTTAAACGATCTCCAGCGTTTACAATTTAACGTTTGAAGAAAGCTGGTCTCAGAGAAAACTTTTGTGCATGTTCAAAACATTTTTTCGGACCAGCGTTCTCCGACGAATCTCGGCAATCATCCATGTTTACTAGCGCTCACACAACGCTCTTCTAGCTTTATCCTAGTGACCATGGGCGACTACCAACGTTTCCTCAATCGTCAGAGAACGTTGGCCAGAACATTATGGTGCGACGGGCCCATAACTGTGATTTATTGTGCCTACCTGAAGCATTGCCAGCTGTTACTGTGCCGTTACCATCAGTGAGAAAGGCAGGTCTCAACTTACTCAATCCCTCAGACGTGGTACCTGCCCTCGGGAACTCATCCTTGTTTACCTCTGTCACACCTTACAACATACCAATAACAACAGAATAGCAGAATTAAATCAAACATAAAATTAGAGGGATGGCTTTGTCTGTAAGACAAATATGATGCCCCTGCTGGAAAACAAATGCATAAGTTCAACTGGCTGTAAATTTGTGAAAAATTAAAGTGGATCTATTTCTTGTCACATGCACATCTATGGTGTATGTGTGCAAACACTGTGTTAATCTATTAGATTGTAGCTTGAGAACTGTAGGAGGAGTTAGCCAGACAAAATATGTACTGTATATGTGGGATGGACGGACAAACGAACCTAGGTACAGACAGACAGACAGGGGTAAAACAGTATGTCCCCAGACTGGTCATTGCGGGGCATAATTACAGAACTGTAAAGTACAGGGGAGAAGACTACATTCATTCCAGTTAACTCGTCGGATGTTGGATAATAATCAGCTCAAATATGAAGGACAAAATTACTACGTTAGACGATAGGATTGACAACATAGAGCTAGCAGAGGGCCAACAACAAAGCAAGTTGCAGCAACTAGAGGAGGAAAATATTAAACTCAAAGACTCTGTTTCATATCTACAAAGTCAGTCAATGCGGAATAATCTTGTGTTTTGCAACATTGAAGAGGAACAAAATGAGAAGCCAGCAGAGACTGAGCTTATTTTGAGACGCTTTATAGCAGAGAAATTGAAATTCGCCCAGGAGCAAGTGGACGCAATGCAGATCGAACGTGCACACAGAATGGGAAGTGCAGCTAGTGGGTACCGTGGTAGAGGGCCGAGGAAAATTGTCTGCAAGTTTACTTTGTTTAAAGACAGGGAAGCTACCAGACGCAAAAGCTTCGAACTCAAGGGAACAAACTATTTCATTCATGAGCAGTTTTCACCGGATGTGGCCGAAAAACGACGAAAATTAGTGCCTTTGCTTAAGCAAGCCAAACTTGAAAAGAAAAACGCATGGATCTCCTATGACACCTTGTACGTTGATGGCAAACCAATAAAAGCTGACTAGGAACTACAGGAGAATGGACCCAAAATATTAGTGTGGAACTGTAATGGGTTGACTAAAAGTAAATTAAGCGACGAGGACTTTGTACATATTCTATGTGAAAATGATATTATATTCTTATCAGAATCATGGACTGATGAACACTCAGATATTGAGCTTAACGGTTTTACATGTTATAATTATTATAGAAAGTTTAAGCATAGAAGGGCTAAAAGAAACAGTGGGGGTATTTGTGTATATGTAAACAATGACATTAAGTCAGGAATCTCTATAGTAAGAAACCATTTTGATACGATTATTTGGATAAAACTGCATAAAGATTTTTTTAATTTTGTTGATGATGTGTATTTGTGTGGTTTGTATTTATGGTCTGATGAATCCCCAGCCGCCCGTATTATTGACGCTGATTTATTTGATGTACTCTTGCAAGATATTGATTATTATGACCAGTTTGGCACAGTTTTAATTGCAGGTGACTGTAATGCAAGGGTGGGCTGTAAACATGATTACGTTGTTTGTGACAAGACTGTCACAAATATCGATGATCATGAATACAGCCCAGACCAACCCCTCGATAGGGCCTCAATTGATAATACTTGTAATGCACGGGGAGTAAGACTACTTGAATTATGTAAGGCAATGTCATTGAGAATAGTTAACGGTCGGCTGGGGTCAGATTTTAGCACAGGTAAGTATACATACTATAGCCATCAGTCAGGTAGTGTTATTGATTATTTGTTGTCAAGACAGAATGACTTTCACATGATTATTGATTTTTGTGTTCAGGAATTTAATATATATAGTGACCATGCGCCACTGCAATTTAGTATAAGAGGTAATACTGCGTTAAATTCAGGCAACAATAGCGATGAAAAGTCTTTTGTTTATTATAAATGGAACAGTGATCACAAGGGGTTGTTTAGAAGAGGTATTTTAGGTAAATTGCCTGAGTTTAACCGTATCATCTCTGATACTGTATCAAATGATAGTTATAGCATAAATAGTATGGTCCAACAGTTTTCTGATGTTATATGCAGTGTTGCAGATCCTTTATTTAAACGTTCTTTTAACGGTAGTAAAACTAATCGCCATTGTGATAATAAATGGTTCGACAGTGAGTGTATAATTGCTAAGCGTGAATATAAGAATGCTTTACATATTTTCAACCGTAATAAAACGGACGATAGTCGACATGTTCTTTGTAGTTATAAAAAGGTATATAAGACGTTAGTTCGCAAGAAAAAGCATGAGCATCGATTAAAACGGTCTGCTCAACTACAGGATATGAAAAGAAGCAAGCCTGCCGAATTCTGGAAGTATTTTAAAAAGAAAAGACAATCTTCCCCAAATATTGATATAAATGACTTTAAAACCCATTTTGCCGAAATTTATGACGATATTAGAATTACTGCCATTGAAGAGATAGAATATTTTAATGAAAATAATGATTTTAACATTAATGACCCTACTTTTGTTGAGTTGAACACACCTATTACGTACCAAGAAGTTGAGAAGGCAGTTAAAGGGTTAAAGGCAAATAAAGCATCTTCCCCAAGCGATAATTTGATTAATGAATATTTCATTGAATCACTTGATATACTTATAGGTCATTTGACTGATATTTTTAATAAGATATTTGACGCTGGTTATTTTCCTGAATCGTGGTCTCAAGGGTTTATTATACCATTACATAAGAAAGGTGATAAAAATGATCCAGGAAATTATCGCGGCATAACGCTGCTTAGTAACCTTGGCAAATTATTTACAAGTGTTTTAACAAATAGAGTAGAAAGGTGGTTTGAGGAAAATAACTTTTTGTCTGATGCACAATTTGGGTTTCGCAAGGGCAGTAGTACGGTGGATGCAATATTTGTATTACATAATTTAATACAAGATGTACTTAGTAAGCGTCTACGCTTACCATGTGCATTTGTAGATTTTAAAAAGGCCTTTGACTCGGTTTACCGAAATGCATTATGGTTCAAACTTTTCAAGATGGGATTGGATGGTAAAATTCTTTTAATGTTTAAAGCAATGTACGCAGTTGTTAAATCATGTGTTAAATTCAACAACTCGCTCTCGGACTTCATTAATGTATCTATTGGATTACGACAGGGCCAAAACAATTCACCGGCAATGTTTGCTCTATTTTTAGAAGATCTTGAGTTGTTTTTACAGGGCGATACGGAAAGCGGTTATTCACTTTTTGAGTTGAGTATTATAGTGCTGTTGTTTGCTGATGATATGGTCATTATAGGCTCATCTAATCAGGATTTGCAAGAAAGTTTGAATAAGTTAAACGAATATTGCAATAAATGGGGTCTTGAAGTGAACACATCAAAAACTAAAGTTGTTGTATTTAGACAAAGGGGTCGGGTAAAACCCAATGAGCACTGGTACTTTAATGGTGAGCTTCTTGGAGTAGTAGACGACTTTAATTATCTTGGGGTTGTTTTCAATTACACTGGATCTTTTGTTCTAAACAATCAATATTTGATCGGTAAAGCTCTTAAAGCCTTAAATATCTTATACAGCAACATCACCAAGTTTGAAATTAATCCACGTATAGCTATGCAACTATTTGATGCCTTTGTAGGGTCTATTCTCAGTTATGCATGTCCAGTTTGGGGCTTTTCCAAGTCTAAAGATCTAGAGAGAGTGCATTTGAAATTTTGTAAAATGATTTTAGGTGTAAGACAAAATTCTTGCAATGATGCAGTCTATGGTGAGTTAGGTCGCTACCCGCTTTACGTAAATAGGTATGTGCAAATAATTAAATATTGGTTTAAGTTATTGAATTCAGATAACATTATTTTACAAAGTATTTATCGCTATGCTTTTGAACAAAGTCTAAAGGGGAAAGATAACTGGGTTAAAAAAGTAAAGTCATTATTGGATGAATTCGGGTTTTCACATATTTGGACTAATCCATGGAATATTAATTTTAAATCTTTCATTTTGCTTTTTAAACAACGTGTAATTGACAGTTTTTGCCAAAAATGGTATTCTGATGTAGAGACAAATAGAGTTCTCAGTTCTTTATATATACATATTAAACCCAGCTTTTGCTATGCGACTTACCTCAATGTTATCTCCTCAAAACGCTTAAGACAATGCCTTACAAGAATTCGCATATCTGCGCACAGCTTACGTATCCAGACTGGTAGATACGGTAGAGATAGATTAGACCGGAACTTAAGAATATGTCAGCTGTGCAATGTATACGATGTTGAAGACGAGTATCATTTTATTATTAAGTGTCAGGCGTTTGAAGAGTTAAGAGTAAAGTACATAAAACCCTACTATAGAGTTAGACCAAACATGCACAAGTTTGTCGAATTACTTTTGACAGACAGTAAAACAAAACTTACGGATCTATGTAAATTTATCAGTTTTGCAAATGTTAAACGGAATGAAATGTTACTAACAATATAAATATTAATGGTATTTGTTAGCTGATAACTCATTGACTTCTGATTCTTTACTGCATTTAGTCTAGTATCTTATTGAAAACCTGTGAGAGGGTATTATAGTGTTGTTTGTGTTTTGCAATGTGTTTGCATAATGTCAGACATTGCAGATCCTGATCGGATGCTCATGTGGGAGTTATCTGGTCTGGATCTGCACTGTTTGCATCAGACAAACTATTTGACAAACGATGTGTCTTTATATATTTGTTCAGCTGAGCAGGGCAATACTGTACTTATCGTCTGCAAGTGTTATTATGTACTAAATGTTCAAATCTGCACGTGCTGACCGTGAAAGAAATGGACAAAATTCCCACGGTATCTGTCAATAAAATGAATTACAGTGTAGCCTACTTCCCTCGGACCTTACGCCACATACCTCGCACTTGTGCATTTCGTCGCCAGAACAGGATCCAAACAGCCTGAGGCATTCCGGAGGCAGCGCCTCACTCTGTTTTCTTCTTGTTCTTGGTTGACGATGCATTTGTCTCAATTTGACTTCGATTTTTTAAATGTCCGGTTGGGGAGGGCTACACTGTACTTTTCTCTTCTCTCTTGTCAACTATGTTATTTACTGTTAGACTACATTAGCACGTGCTGCAATTACATGTAGAATAGTCTATTTTGATATTTAGGTTTAACTTGAATATACGTATTTTGAAAAGTACAAACAGTGCATACCCAGATCGATGGGCTACATTAGGAACCCCACGACCAGGGTATGCACTGTTTGCATAGGACAATGACAAGCTTTACAAGTTCACTGTTTGTTAACGACGAATATACATGTCGCTAGAATCGAATGTGCTTCCCTTTTAATGTGCTCCATGTCGCTTTCATGAAACACGGTAATTAAAGGGGGTCCATTGCTAATTTGCTTTACCCTCTTTATTTGATGTTTCAGCCCTTTAAGTGGTTTCATTTCGCTTATGATGATACCTACTTGAACGACTGTTACTCTTGTTGATATGTTTGTATATATTAAGTACAGTGCGAAACAATTATTCTTTCTTAATATGGCGGGCAAACAGGCCAGAGCCCGATCAGACGCAGAGTTACTCGACGTCTAATTTGGACAATAACTGGTTGCAATTGGCCTACCTGATTTTGTACGTGCGCTTTTGAGAGTGAATCGTATAGTCCGCTGTGCGTAACTATGTTGTTACTTTGTTACTATAAGTTATATACATATACATGTACATTATATATAATGCAAAATGTGCCATCGCTTTAACCTTTTCCCTAGTTGTGAGCTTTCGGGGTTTAAAACAGATGGATACCTGAGCAGAGATGGGCTGGGCCGTGAATTCCGTTAGGAGTTTTCTGCTTTGCTTCGCTCTGTTCTAGACGTCCACTATTTACAAAATTACAATAACGTGATTCACTTGAAAATAGGTGTTCATTCTCCTCATATTTCATCCGAGGAATCTTTTTCTCTTTTTCTTTCTGTGATTGATCTCAATCATATGATCTTTTTTGTTTGGATTTATACATAAGAAAATAGTTTTGTCACGTGCTATGATTTGACCTGTTTAAACAATTTGATTATATATGCTGATGTAACGAGATACAATGTGTATAAGTTACCAAATAAACTATGTCTATGTCTATGTCTATGATAATATTTCCATCTGCAACTATTGTCATCTGCTACTGTTCTAAAAATAGATTTTTCAAAATTACTTTTCAAAACAGGGTCAGAGTGTCAAACAGTTTGGATCCAGATGAGACGCTGCATTATGCGGTGTCTCATCAGGATCCAAACTATTTGCAAAGGTAATCACTGTTGCACATGTATCCATCACTAGCATGCAAAGAGTATTTAGGTAATTGTGCAAATCTAAAATATCCATTGTAAACTGTTTGCCACTTAGATTTAACCCATTACCCCATAGACTGTTCAAGTTATGAAGGCAAATGACCTGTTAAAGCAGGTTGAATAAAGCAGAATGTGCCAAATTTATAAATTCATTGCCACAAAGTACCGGTAGGCTAATAATTATTCTTTATGTTGTTGTTGTTGGCGTACCTGTGCTTAACACTCACAGGACAGCTTGGTACAGACGTTATTGTCTGTCAAGCTGGAGGATTACGTGCATACCTGTTTTCAATTACCTCGCCATATAGGCAGCCATGCTCCATCTTCAGAGGATTTTAAATACCCAATAAAGGGTATAGAGCTGCTATTGAATGTGATGAACCATATTGGCGCACTCCACTAAACCAGGCCAGTAACAGAGCTGAACATAGCTTCCCATGAGCAACTCCATTCTGACAAAGTAAATCTTTAAGGATGCTTGATCTCGCATAATCCCTAAAGATGATTTGAGATCGGTTCTCTCTGCTCAAAAGGATAACATCTTTTTTTCTATTGGCCCCATTGGTTTCATTTCTTACCTATTGTGTTAGTGTGAAGCAACTGAACACTGTACAATGCCCAGTGAAACACACAACTAAGGTAAGAACTTCAGCCAAGGGCCGGATTATTCTTTATAATTGAGCTTTATTCATTTAATTGTATATTAGAAAGTTCAAAGAAGCTACACATATGAATTGTTCCATTTTTTGACTTGCACAAATACAATTATAACTCTTAGCAAGTGATAGGCGAAACTGTGATTACCTTTGTGCAAAACAGTCTAGATCCAGATACGATGCTGTGCTATGCTGCATCTCACTAGGATCTACACTGTCTGACTGTTTGGAGGCAAGGCTTAACCCATTACCCCATAGCCTGTTTCAAATATTGATGAAAGGTGACTACTTAAAGCAGGATGAAAGTAAAGCAGAATGTGCCGTAAGGCGCACTCTGCTTTACTTTCAGCCTTCTTTAAGCTACCATATGCTAGGATATAGAAAAACATTTGTGATGGTGCGTAATCATAACTGTGAAAAGTGAAATTATTTTCTTTAATGGAGGAATAAAGTTAAGTGGTAAAAAGGTACATATATGGAGTAATGGCTTAATAAATAAAGGGATATTGCTTACCTTTTCTTGATGCTATACTGACAGTCACAATCTCTTTGTCAAAGTACCCGGCGGCCTGGGCGGCTGCACATTTCTGCTGGGAGTGAGCCGCAAAGTCATCCTGCTGTTCACGTGACACACCCCACTGCTTGGCAACATTCTCAGCTGTAAGAATATTCATAACCCATTACTCGATAGCATTTTAATTCATTTAATTGATTCCTCCACTGAGCAATATAGTTCCTAATTTATCAATCATGAATATGCACCAAGAAATATTTTCTATATCCTAGCTAATAGTAACTTAAAGTAGAATGAAAGTAAAGCAGAAAATGCCTTTAGGCATATTCTGCTTTACTTTCAACCTACTTTTAGTGGTCACCTGTCTTCAAAACTATAAATAGGATATTGAGTAAAGGGTTAATAGGCCTGTCAGACATTGTTACATTAATGAGAACATCGCAAACGGGTGCTGGATGCTCCGCTTTCTCATACTTGAGATGGCTACATGTTCCAAACTAAAAGCATGAGTATGGGTGTTTGATGCTTTCCTGATCAAAGAAGTTTGTAAGCAACAACAACTCATACATACTTGGACATACATGCAAGTTTTTAATAAATCTAATTTCTAATTTAAAAGACATGATACCTATGTCTGCATCCATTAAATGTAAATTCTAAGTCAAACAAAGGTACTAAATCTGCAAAAACATTCACAGGGTTACCTTCCATGTTGTAATGAGTTTCCCTTTCAATACTGAAAAAGGATTGAAAGTTTCAAATAAACTACTTTGATAGTTACTGAGAAATTTCATTTCCAAGTTCAAAGTCAAAATAAGAGCAATAACTCTGGAATGACATATCCCAGGGTTACCCATCTTGTTGTAATGAGTTGCCTTCTGGAAAGACAAATCCCAGGGTTATATGCCTTGTTGCAATGAGTTACCCTTTTGATACTAAACAGGTGTTCCAAGTTTAAAATTGATACCTTTGATAGTTACATGTATTGAGAAATGTTGTCTTACAAAAGCCTTAACGCAAAAACTTAACCAAGGCAGACGCAAACGCAGACACAGATGACAAGGTGACAAACAAAACCCCACTTTTCGAAAAGTCATGCTAAAAATGTAATATTTTGAACCTATTATACCATAAATAGTTAGTCAGTTGTTTAATATGGGATTTCCCATAGACAGCATTCCCAGTTTAATGTAGATCTGGGAAGTAATAGCAAATCAATACGGAACAGCAGAAAATAAAGTAAGGCACACTGGTAAGGGGATTGCATTTTTGAAATTTGTTTTTGGGTATTATTTATTCAAAGTTATCTCTTTTTTCAATGCAAAGGAAGGTACAGTGCCAAAGAATGATTCTCCAAAATTATGGACTTTTGTTCCTGATTACTTTTCTAACATTGCTGCTAACTTTCAAGAGAAAACCATCTTGTTTATGATGTCATTATGCAATATGAGTGATAAATTGAACCATGCAGGCGTGGTTTGCATCCTTAATGTATGACTAAACTTTTTTCGCTCAGTATATATGTCCCAGCAAATGAAAGCTTAACCCAATACTCCATAGATATGCATTTTTAAACATTTAATTTATTCCTCAACCGAAGAAATTAGTTCCAATATCTACAGTCATGAATATTGACCATAAGAAATAGTTTCTGTATTCTAGCAAATGGTGGCTTAAATCAGGCCGAAAGTAAAGCAGAATGTGCCTTTCAACCTGCTTTAAGTGGTTACATATCTTCAAGACAATACTAGAAACATGCTTTGAAGTAAAGGGTTAAAGCAGGCTGGAAGTAAAGCAGAATTCACATCAATGCATATCTGCTTTACTTTCAGTTTCAACCTACTTCAAGTGATCACATGTCGTCACAATTAGAAATAGGTTACGGACTAAAGTGTTAAACACAAACAAGCTTAGGAAAGAATCATGTATCATCCCATACCTGTGATACCCATATGGTAGTTATTGAAGGCATCAGTTAGACCATCTTTAATCATTGTGTCAGTAAGAGTTATGTCTCCAAACCTCACCCCTTGTCTCGCATGCACGCAGTGACAAGCCTAAAATCATCAGAGAAGACATATTTAACCATCTGAAGAATCAAACAATAGCAAAGACTACTAAAGCAGCCTATCTCACACTCCTTAAGGTGTGTTCTGCTTTACTTTCATCCTGCTTTAACCCGTTACCCCATTAATAAGCCTTTTTACCCCTTAAATTTATTCCTCCACTGAAGAAAATAGTTCTTATTTATAGAGTTAGGAATTTGTATCATAAGATATATTTGCTATATTCTAGCATATGTTAGCTTATAGCAGGCTGAAAGTAAAGCAGAATGCACCTTAAGGTGCATTCTGCTTTACTTTCAGCCTGCTTCAAGTGATAACTTGTCTCAAAAATTAGAAACAGGCTATAGGGTAATGGGTTAAGATACCATCTGCTAGAATATAGAAAATATTTCTTATAATACATATTCATAACTGTGTAAATTGGATCTGTTTTCTCTTCAGTGGAAGAATAAACTAAAGATTTAAAGAACAAGAACTGGAAACTGCCATTATATAATATGTTACAGAACTAAAGAGTACTGTAAAACAGGTATTTTTAGCATCATGAATATTTCGCGTAATGCGATTTTGTATTAATTCACGACATCATATAATATTTCTAGCAGTTGTTAGCTTAAAGCAGGCTGAAAGTAAAGCAGAATGTGCCTTAAGGCACATTCTGCTTTACTTTCAACCTGCTTTTAGAAGTCACCTATTTTCAAAACTAGAGACACGAGGCAACACATTCGCGAATTAACGCGTGAATTATATTCTCGGGAATAAAATCGGTTTTACAGTACCTTGCTCATACTCTCCTGGCCTCCAGCAATGATGACCGAGGCATCGCCCATCTTGATAGACTGGTATCCCATAGCAACAGCCTTTAGCCCAGAGCCACATAGCATATTTACCCCATAGGCTGGCACAGTGAAAGGTATGCTGGCCTTCATACTAGCCTGACGAGCTGGATTTTGTCCTTCACCTGTAAAATGAAAACTGAAAAACTGAAAAGTAAACCTAAATTATGCTTTACAGCGACTCGCAACCAAATGGTGTATTTGCAAAATTAAAAGAAAATACTCAAATAAAAGCAAATTTGTAGCATTATCTTTCATCTGGCATTAAAAAAATTTGATCAGTCTAAAAATATCCTCAAGAAAACTGAAAAGTCATCAAATTTTAGCTTTTTAGATATTTTCCATCGCTTTCACTCCTCTGTCTGTAGAAGGTACAGACTGAGTGAATCCATTTCAACTCGGCTTTCAACTCAATTGAAACCTTGGCGCATGCCAAAGCAAAAGCTGAAACTAATACTGTATGCTACATTGCTATATATTAAATATATGACTATCATCTGATCATCAACTGGACAAATCAGAAGCTGCAATGACTTTTAGAATACTACATAAGACTAGTATAGTAGAGTACATCAAAGGCAGATAACTAGAGCCTAAACAATACCGAAATGAAGCCTTTTTCTAGCATTTCAAAGTATATCAAGGGCAGGTAACTATTGCCACAATGATTAGATTTCAACAATAATTGCACTCCTTCGAGAACGTATAGCTATATACTTTGTGTACAAGTATAATCAAAATCCATTGAAAACTGTAGTTGCAAGAGTGTAAACCCTGTAAAATGTGGCATTTTCAGCAATTCAAAGGTAGATAACTCTTGATCTATTTGTCTGATTTCAACCATAATCACCCTTTTTCGAACTCTTATGGTCATATACAATCTAATCAAGTTTGAGAGAGCTTGGATAAATATTGTTGCCTCTAGAGCATAAACACTGTTAAATATATCATTTTCAGCAATTCAAAGGTAGATAACTCTCGACCTATTGATCTGATTACAACCATAATTGAACTCGTCCCAAGTCTTATAGTAATATACAATCTGAGTCAGTTTGAGAAAGATTGGATAAAATGTGTGGCCTCTAGAGTGTAAACACCCTTAAATATGGCATTTTCAGCAATTCAAAGGTAGATAACTCTCCGACTATTAGTCTGATTCCAACCATAATCAAACTCATCTGAACTCTTATAGTAATATACAATCTGAGCAAGTTTGAGATAGGTTGGATAAAAATTGTGAACTCTACAATGTAAACACCCTTAAATATGGCATTTTCAGCAGTTCAAAGGTAGATAACTCTTGATATATTTGTCCGATTTCAACCAAACTCATTCGAACTCTTATGGCAATATACAATCTGAGCAAGTTTGAGAAAGATTGGATAAATATTGTGGCCTCTACAGTGAAACACTAAAATTGTTGACGCCGCACGACGGACGACGGATGCCGGACATTCAAGGATAGCAAAAGCTCACCCTGAGCTAGCTCAGGTGAGCTAAAAAACAATTAACAGGAATATGTAGCACAAATATCACATCTAGAATTTAATCATATTGATTTAAAAACAAGTTATAAATAATAAATGTAGAACTGTACAGGTCAAAATTTTAAAACAAATCAAATTACAGTTCTTTTTTTAACTCCATCTTATTGAGAATCTGCTCATAGGGAACCATTATGCCAAACATCAGCTTCTAATTACATAATATTTTTATAATAATGATGAGTCATGCATGATCTAGACCTAAACCCCTTACCCCATAAATAAGTCTTTTTACTCATTTAATATAAATTTTCCTCCACTGAGGAAAATAGCTCGAATTTATACAGTCATGAACATGTTCCAAAAGAAACATTATCTATTATGATATATATATCCTAGCAGATCATAGCTTAATGCAGGCTGAAAGTAAAGCAGAATGTGCCTTAAGGCGCATTCTGCTTTACTTTCAATTTGCTTTAAGTGGTCACATGTTTCCTAAAAACTAGAAACTGGCTATGAGTTAAAAAGGTGCTGACCCAACTAATACTGAAACAATTACCTGGTTAATACCAGACTTAGAACTCAAATAAATCGACCTTTCCCCTAAATCGATTTAGCCTAAGTCGAACATACCCGTTTTTCAAAGTTAAAACGTGAATATGCCACGTTTTCAATTTGAAATATATGTAAGCTCAACAGAAAGTAGTGAGTTTCGACTGTATATACACAAAAATATGTTCGATATATTATAGACTAAAATATTTCACATGTATTGTAAGGTGTAGAGTGGGATGGATCTCCGACCCACATACACCTATTCACGGAGATAATTGGTTAATTGGTAACAATTAGAAACTGTGTATTAATCATTACTAATCACTAACCAGTAAATCTGACTACTTATTCCCCTTATCTACAATCAATAGCTGATATAAATTTGTAAAACAATGGCGGAAAGAAAACATTTCAAACTAGTGTTTATATTTTTCATTAGAAAAACTAGAAGTAAGTCTAAACACTTAATCTTAACACATTAAACCCTAGCAAAGTATACTCGTTATGAACAAACCATACACCTATCAAGAGTGCATGACTGTGTCCTATTCAAACAGTGTAGACCCTGATCAAAGGGCTCCTTAAAGAGCCCTCTGATCAGGGTCTACACTGTTTGTCTTTTGTATAATATTGATAACAACCACCCTAACTATTAAAAAATGGACTAAATTTAATTGTAAATTGGAATTGCCCATTTAAAGTTTCAGGGGTGAATGAGTTAATCAGTTTGGATATATGTTACAGGCAGACCCAGCAACATAACATTCTTTTAATGTGAAGTCTTATGAATGCATATTTATATTTCATATATCAAAAGATTTGGATGCTGGCATATGGCTTCCTTTCATTTAACGGATTGATCCTAGTAAATAAGACCAATTAACAGGGATAGAAGTTCAACACTATAGTCTATAGACCCAACAAACACAATCATAAATGGTCAGGATGATACCTTCCTATACAAACTAAAAACGGAAAACATGGAGATCCTACCCGCCGTCAGAACCTGACCCATGATGACCTCAGATACAGAGTCTGGTGACACACCTCCTCTTGTAAGAACTTCCTTGATGCATTTTGCACCCAGCTCATGCGCTGGAATGCTCGACAGACATCCATTGAGGGAGCCTAAAATGATAAAAATACAGTTGAGTTAAGAGACTATTGATTGAAGGTTTTTATATATTACTACAGACAAGCGAGTGCTTAATTCGTTCTGAAAATAATGCTGAAAGCTCCTACAGTTTTTAGCTCACCTGAGCCTTCAGCTCAGGGTGAGCTATTTCTGTCGTCCGGCGTACATCGTACATTCACATTTTCAAACAACATCTCCTCTGAAACCACTGACCCGATTTCAACCAAACTTTATCAGAAGCATCAGTGACATGGGGGAACGAAATCTTGTTCAAAATTTTTGGCTAGAGTTATTCCCCTTGCTGTGGGACTAGATTTTCTAACATGACCTTATAATATAAACAACTTTTAATGCATAAGAAAATCTTTAAAAATCTTCTTCTCAGAAACCAAATGGCCCAGACCTTTGATATTTGGTATGTATCATAACCTAATGATCTTCTAGCAAGATTGTTCAAATTTTTACCCTGGGGCCAAAAATGGCCCCGCCCTGGGGCTTATCAGTTTTTCTTAGGAAAACCT
The DNA here is from genome assembly GCA_922989275.2 of Gari tellinella. Lineage (NCBI taxonomy): Eukaryota > Metazoa > Mollusca > Bivalvia > Cardiida > Psammobiidae > Gari > Gari tellinella. Next base: position 79,703,767 of record OV277860.1, on the reverse strand, counting down.
TTGAAAATCTTCTTCTCTGAAATTGTATGGCCTAGATCATTAATATTTGACATGTAGCTTTGCGTTATGGTCCTCTACCTAGATTGTACAAATAATGACCCCTGGGTCAAAATTGGCCCCGCCCTTGGGCTTATCAGTTTTACATAGACTTATATAGGAAAACCTTTAAAAATCTTCTTCTCTGAAACCGTAAGGCCCAGATCATTTATATTTGACATGTAGCTTTGCCTTATGGTCCTCTACCAAGAATGTTCAAATTATGACCCCTTGATCAAATTTGGCCCCGCCCCGGGGCTTATCAGTTTTATATAGACTTATATAGGAAAACCTTTAAAAATCTTTTTATAGCTATATACATGTATATCACAATATTGTCTTTCCCAGTCAGCTTAGATACAATGTTCTCAGGTGAGCGACTTGTGGGCCATGGCCCTCTTGTTTCTGAATTATTTTTATCTTACAATTTGAAAATGCTAGTGTTTAGTGTGCACATGGTCTATTTTAAATAGTAATACACAATAATCCAACCCAAATCCCAGCCATGATCGATGGACAATATCCACCTAAATAAATATAACATGTAACAATAAAACTTGATACCCAGTAAGCTACAGCCAGGTGCATACCTGTCAAGCCTCACATACTACGCGGATGTCACACACCTTTAAGACCCTAATCATGCTCACATGATCAAATCTCATGCATTTCCAAAATTTAAAGAAAAAGTTGTGAAAAAAAGACAAAACAACAGTTGAAATTATAGCCAAACAACTGCAATACAGTCAACATAGACCGGTATGATATGTAGGTGACATAATCATGCTATGCTTAATAACAGCCACACACGTGGACTGGTACAGCAAAAGTTCTTATTTTCGGTAAAATCGCACTTTTGCAACTTATGTAAGACCTTCGTAGTAAGTATTCATAGACATAGGACCTATTCAGATAATAATGCCTAAAAAAGAATGAGATTAAACCAGAGACAGTGTATACCAGAGATACACGGCTCCCTTATTTTCCTTCTTTCCCCATATAACAGGTGTCCGTTGACCTGTATGGTCTGCTTGGATAACTGCTCAATCCAGGATAAAAGTTATGCGGAAGGCTTTTTCAGGAGCTTTCTGTGTTGCTTTTGACCTGCATTGACAAACATTATATATAAAGCGTTTTTATCAGCTTTCTATGTTGTTTTTACCTGTATGGTCTGCCTAGATAACTGCTCAATCCAGGATAAAAGTTATGCAGAAGGCTTTTTCAAAAGCTTTCTGTATTGCTTTTGACCTGCATTGACAAACTTTATATGTAAAGCTTTTTCATCAGCTTTCTATGTTGTTTTTGACCTGCATGGTCTGCCTAGATAACTGCTCAATCCAGGATAAAAGTTATGCAGAAGGCTTTTTCAGGAGCTTTCTGTATTGCTTTTGACCTGAATGATCTGTTCTGTTCTGTATTTTATTTTATGTATAGTGGTATGATCTTTTTCCAAAGTTTCAAGTATGGATTTAATAGATCTTAAGGCGGATTACCAGGATGCTTTCACTACTACACATGTTTATATATGTACATTTGTATATATCATCTTGTGTATGGGCCGGTGGCCTTAGTACAATAAATGTTGAACTGAACTGAACTGTTGAGAGGCAGTGACATATGTCGATGCGGTCACGTGACCAGCACAGGTAATGACTGCGTCGCGATAATGGAAAAAAATACGCATATCGACCAGTTGACTTATAAATATTGACTTTGTTTCGTTTTTATACGATATTTTGTGATTCTAATCGAGTGAAACCCAAAATATATGAGTTGTGGATTAAACCGAGAGAGTGTATTTCTGGCTAAACGGAAGATACGTTGCTGGTAAGTTCCAAGCAGTCCCGTGGATTTGCCCAACAGAGTGTGCCGTAAACGCCTAGAACCTCAGTTTGAACTTTCAAATAATCAAGAATGTGTTTACCATGTAGATCAGACTTAGTTTAAGTTGTGGCTTAATTTCCATGTCAGGATGTCTATGCGTTTTGCTACAAATTGAATTTTAATGAGACTATCCACTTGTGCTTAGATTGTAAAAAATGAAGATCAATTCAATATCGTATTGCCGTAAACGCTTAAAACTTCAATATGAACATTCAAACATGAATATGAATGGGTTATCCATGTAGTTCAGTCGATGATACAGTTATGGCACAATTTTCATGTCAATCTGTCCACGTATTTTGCTATAAATTAAATTTTTATGAGGCCACCCACTGGTGCTTCGATGGAAGATCGGTGCAATATCGTCTTCCCGTAAACGCTAAAACTTCAGTTTAAACATTCAAACATATGTAAGAATTGGTTGTCCATGTAGCTCATATTAAGATACAGTTATGGCGTAATTTTCTTGTCAATCTGTCCAGGCATTTTGCTATAATTTAAATTTTAATGAGGCCACCCACTGGTGCTCCGATTGAAGATCGATGCAATATCGTCTTGCCGTAAACGCTTAGGCCTTATCTAGTTTGAACATTTACACAAATTAAAAGAATGGGTTATTTATGTAGCTCAGACTGAGATTAAGTAGTGACATAGTTTTCATGTCAATCTGTCCAGGCATTTTGCTGCTAATTAAAACAAAATGGGTCCATTCACACCTTCGTGCAAACTGCCTTCACTTTTCATTCAATCGGCATTATCCAAACACTAATTAACATGTGTGCGATGCGCGTAGGGGTTAATTGATGCTCAGACTTTATTCTTGTTATTCTTTTGTGTTAAACCTCGAAAAAGAGGCTTTTTTAAAGAATGTTTGTATTGTAAAATAACCGTAGACCGTATAAACGAAGCAACTGATAAGTAATTCCAAATATCCACTTTTTTCCCGATCGTCGCTAACGCTTATATAACTACCGCGGACCTGTTCTCTCGAAATCTCGCTCAACGGTCTCGTATGTATAAATCATTTGAGTCGTGTATCTCTGTATACACTGTCTCTGGATTAAACGTGCCGCTGCACTAGCTTATGTAGATTTCGTGTTTGTTGTCCCCGAGTGCGCGTTCTCGCTAAGTGGTGTAAACAAACAGGGTATGACATAGCACTGGAAAATAGAATAAACAGTAATAAGAGTTAAGTTTATTTATTAATTGGCCGAGTTGGACCATGGCCGAATTGGACATTGGTCGCGTTGACTCTTTACCATAAATATATTGTTTGAATAAACGGGATGACACACACTTTGGCATTCAAATACAAGAATTTCGCCAAATGTGAAATTATGTCTTTCTTACCAACAGCTGTCCTTGCAGCAGAAACAATTACAACATCGCTCTGATTCATGCCTGTAGAAGTTGAAGTAAAACTGTAAAGCTGGGTGAAAATGTACTGTAACACCGCCCCTTCGTTGTGTTCGAGAAGGTATAATTTTGTCCGAGAATATGCGGATTCTATTTTAATGCGTAAAGAATATCAAATAAAGACTCTTTACATTTCAACTTCTTTAAAACAAATATGCATTCGATTTAATCTTTCATACGAGAAACAAAAACCAGTTCCGATAGCATAAGAAGAAGTTCTAGATATATTATTATCTAAGGGCGGAAAGCCCATAGTGCGCTTATTTGCGATTCAGCTTACCGAGGACTTCCAAATGAGTAACTTCCTTTTCCTACACCGTCAAAATGGTAAAAGAAATGTTTTCATACCACTGGTCATATATCGAACTCCATCTTACAATTTATAGATTTACTACACCATTACAAACACAAAATAAGACTCAATAATCATTATCCATACCCTGGTGTATGATTGAGGTAGAAAATACCGAATCATCGTTGTGAAACTGAGTCGTAAAAACGATTATACTTTAGTTGCAAGATCCGTTCCCGATAATACTGCTATACTGAACGTTTCTAAGCAAGGAGGACTGTACTTTTAATAAATAGCCATGCTTTGATAGTTTCTGGCGTTTTTTCCCCGTAATTTTACAGTATTCATTTATTCAACTTGTTAGGCTGTGTAGTAAAGAAATGCATTCTACCCTCAAATCCATTTTCGATGTTTCATATCCCATATCGTTACTATCTATAAAAACGCCTGTACAGCTCAGACAGTGGTAGAGCGTCCGCTTGCAGTCAGGAGGTTGTGGGTTCAATCCCCGGCCGGGTCAAACCAAAGACTTGAAATAGCAATGCCAAACTTGAAAGGATTTTTTTTAATCAAACCTAAAAAATTCACTGACTTCACAGCTAAAAACATTGTAGACAGATCCGCCAATAATAACAGCAAGTGTTTTCAGGTACAACATGGCCATAGTGACTAACTGCAAAAAACCTCTTTCTTTTATAGAACCACTGTTGAGTGGAACCAGCTTGAAGAAGACATTGTATGTGCAGACAGTGTGGAGAGCTTTAAGTCAGCTCTCCAACAGTGCTACTAAAGCACCCCTCTCTCTCCCGGTGCATAAATGCCGTAACAGGCCCTGCACTGTATTTAATCAGATTCAGATTTTAAAAAAACAATATCTGGGAGATTTTGTGGTTATTGGGTAGATCTTGACCTAAACATGTATTAAAGAAACAAACAATGATGTTAAAGCACAACACTGTAACATAAAAGGAAAAATAAAATGACACAATTTGTGCCTCAGAAATCGCTTTTTTCATTACTGATACTCTGTAATATTTATAAATGTCACATTTAACTTTTTTTTTCGTCAGTTTTTTAGTATTGAAAACTTCAAGTGGCCTCGTGATAAACTTATTTCCAGTTATTTCAATCATTGGGAATGCTATTTCTTGTGGTTTGATCCCGATCTGTAAATAAAGGGTGTTCAAGCGCGAAAAAAATTACGCATATTGTTGGTTTGGAAGCCATGGGTCATGCATATTAATGAGATCCCTGACGGCCACGTCCCCTTACGGCGTTTGGCATTGCTACTTGAAAACTGGTAGTAATGGCTGCCCTCCTTGGCCCTTAGGATTTCAGGTTAGCATTACGACTGGTTCGTCGGTGTCGGGATAAAGTGACCGGCCGGGTACAGTCTCAATGGTGCACTTAAAAAGTGCCCCTTCTCATAATCATCAGAATTGATGGCGTAGATACTAGAAGTAATAAATAGAAAAATAGATCTACGGTATCTATTCATACTGCCATAACGCCTCTTTCGAGTATTAGCGGCAGGTGCAAGAGTTAAAAGGAAATAAAAGTAACAAGAGGGAGACCTCAAAAGTGATAAGATAAGAAATACTATTTCTATTTTCAATAATTCGGTCATGGCTGTTCCTTATAGGGTACACATTATTCGTATAATCAACCTCTAATATGGGTTAAACATACATGATTATACATGTGTACTAGTAACAAGTTGTTCATTTGATATTAGAAATTACAGCAAATGTATTGTAAATGTAAGATATGAATTGATTTTTTTCGGCGTTCATGCGAAAATATTTACAATCGCCCCATTCAATTCCATAGACAAAAACAGTGTTCATTTCATATAAACACCACTTTTCAAGAGGGCGCGACTTGTGGAAAAGTTTCAAAGGGGAGACGGGGCATATGGAGTTTTCATTTGCGAATTAATCTTTGGAACTTGGGAAGCAAACATTTGGCAATTTTTTTCAAAATTTGTTCTTAACCTATACATGTATATGCCTTCCTATTAGTGGAAACCATGATTCCCTACTAATATTCTTCTTTATTAATGAAATAAATTGCAAGAAAATGGACATACGTTATAAACTTCGGCTATCTGCGTATCTTTATGACAAAACCCCGATAAATTTATCCTACTTTAAAATGGCGTCACTTCCAATGACGTCAAAAATCTGCATTTTTCGCGCCAAACTGTCAAGTTGTTGACTTAGAATGTAAACAATGGGACTTAATTTCTGCTTTTAAATGTACACAGCTTCAGTAAATCGATCATGGCTGTTCCTTATAGGGTACACAGTATTCGTGTTATCTACCTCTAATATGGATTAAACATACATGCTTAATGACAAAATGTTTATTTAATGTTAGAAGTTACAGCAAATATATTGTAAATATAAGAAATGAACTGATTTTTTCGGCTTTCAAGCGAAATTGATGACAGAAAATCATCGGCAAATTTACCATGAATCGCTAGCACGATTCAAGGTATTTGCTGATAATTTTCTGTCGTTCATTTCGCTTGAACGCCGAAAAAAATCAGTTCATTTCTTAAATAAACCACAGATAATTATGGGCAAATTTACCATGAATCGCTAGCAGTTCATTTCTTAAATGTTTCAATCAAAATGAATTTTAAAATATACATTTTCAACTAATAATATATGACCATATAAAAATCAACCTAAAAAATAATGGTTAAGATAACTTTAGAAATACTGGGTAGCGAAACAACTTCCCGGTAGGTTACAAAACGTCCCGGGTAGGGAAACGTCAGTAAACCTTTATATTTCGCGTGTGTATTCAACTCAAGAAGCACTGGGTCATGAATGTCGGACAAAGGTCAAGGTCATTTAGAGCTCAAATAGGGTTAATTAACATTATCGTAAACTATGATACTTGGCATGTCTGCTCAATGCAAGAAGTTCTTTAGCTCAGAACAATTTTGGTCATTGCAGACAAAGGTGAAGGTCATTTGAGTTCATTCAGAGGTCAAACAGGTGGAATTTAACATTGGCTATAACTTTTGAAATGAATGTTATGGAGACTTTACATTAGGCATGCATGTGAAGTTTTCAACGCAAGTAGCCCTTGAGCTCAATACAAGTAGGGTGATGTCAGACAAAGGTCAAGGTTATTTAGAGCCCCACAGCAGACAAAGGGACAAATAGTCCAGACAGACAAAGGCAATAAGAATTCTTAATCTATTAGGATAACCAAACAGACAAGCATTGACACCCGCTTGCAGTGCCCTCGTTATGCATACAAATTGTATGAATTATGAAATGTTTTTTACTACTCTATACTTCACTAAATTTTGCAGGTGAATATACCTAAACAGAGAAAGACCTTTTGCAAAGGCAAAAACTGCAAAAGGCACACCATGCATAAGGTGACGCAGTACAAGACTGGCAAGGCTTCTCTGTATGCCCAAGGTAAGACATGAGTGTTTCATGGCTTCTGAATCTCTGCATAAGTTAACTACTGTGATGGTTTCGATACTCGGTTATAAGATCTTCCTCAGTGTAGCTCCTGAAAGAGTTTTCTGCTTTCATTTTGCTTTATGCCATCCATGATCGCCCATTCTTTCATACGGTTACCATAAATAACTTTTCTTATAGTGGTTGTAATAAAGGTTTTACTACATATATAAATTTATGTGACGATACACACTACTATGGGAGATAGGGTTAATGGCAAAAGTTACACCAAATGTTCTATTTGAATTGTTTCCCCTCAAATGGATATGGAAAGTTACTTTTCACCATACTATTTAGAAGACCCAGATATTATGTCACACCATGAAGTGGTGTCAAGCCTGTAGTGTTACCCTTGTTGTTTATTGGATAATTTCTTGTTATAGAGAACTAATATTTTTCAGGTAAAAGACGTTACGATAGAAAACAAAGCGGTTATGGTGGTCAGACAAAAGTCATCTTCAGAAAAAAGGTAAACTAAAGTTTATTACAGGAAAACCTTTCTATTACTACTACTAAAACGTAGACTGATGTTATTGAAGACAGATGGCAGCTTAAAGCATGATAGCAATGAAGCAGAAAGCTCCTGCAGAAATAGTCCAATTACGATAGTTCAGATCACCTTGCTTTGTAATGACGACTCAGTCTGGATTGGTTTTGTAGTCCCGTCCTATCTCTATGCATTTTATATGTATAGAAATGAGACTATTTAGATCTGGGCTCTTTAAGTTCAGAAATTCATTTGCTCGAATGCTTTACCTGTCCTCTTCAATAATAATTACCTTGTTTTCATCGCGTCCGGTCGGGTGCACCGTCAGCCCGACATCAGAATTGTTTGCACGTTATATACTTTTCACACCTATCTGCATAGGACGTTTTAAATCTCTACTAATGTGTTGAGAAGTACTCACAATTGATAATTATCGCATCATAGATACTCAGCCAAAAAAGAAAGTACCCACTTTTATATCCAAAATTATCATCGTCTCGTACGTTAACTGTATTTAAATTTTGTTTTATAGAAAGTTGCAGACGACATGAAATCATTGTGGCTAAATTATATTGAAAATAAAAGGTCATTTTCGCTAAGAACTGTTTTCCATAGAAGAAAAACAATGGTGCTCATATTCAGCAGCTAGGACTTTTTCTTAAAGAAAATTAAATCCCATTAGACTTATATTCATTACAATGTTCAGGGTGTTATCAAATTACCTCCCTTTGATTTATGTTTCATTTCCATTACATGTAACCTTTAGTCTGAATGTTTTTACTGGAATACATTTGTAAACTTGAGAGCTTTTAAAATCTGAAACAAAACTAGAGTTGATAAGGTACTTTAAAAGATATGGAGCTTTAAAATTTACCTGATATAAAGTCAATGTAAAAAGAGGGTACTTTCTGTTTTGGCTGAGTATACAAAGACTTATTTGATCTAGTTGTATGATTAATAATATGAATTGCTTAAGGATCAATTAGATCTAGGTCTAACTCGTGACGTTGGTCATTTTTGCGTATTCAAAACAAAAGTAGGAGAAATATACAACAAATTTTTTCTGGATGCGATATCAACATGGTTTCGGAAAAAATAGTGTGTTAGGCAATTGCTTGGCACAATTCTGACCTGGATGGGCTATAAGAGCTCTGTATTATTAAAATTGACGTCACAGTGTAATAAATCCGAAATCTATCAATGTTTGACTGGTAAGCCATTTTTGTCCTTTCACACCATCACTCGGCTGTTTTGTTCCGTAGCCTCTGCATTGCAAATATCAACTCAGTCAGAGTCTAATTGTTTCATATGTCACATAGCGTGAAGTAATCAAATTGACAATATTCATTTATGTTAAACAGACAATCGTCTTTTCAACCAATCATATGTCGTAAAAGAAAATTCTATATTCATAAAAAGTTCTGTCGATAGCTACTATGCAGTTCGGCTGCTTTTTAAACCGGAAGTTTATCAAGTTGCACAATTTAATGCAATAAACATTGGTATTCGGCCTGTTGTTCGGATATTCAGCCTGTAATACAGTTTTTGAACTTGCTAGAGTATAAACACTATCAAATATGGCCTTTTTTCAATGCATCAAGGGCAGATAACACTTGACAATAATTGAAGTCATTTGAGAACATAAGTTATTACAAGTGACAAACAGCTTGAATCCAGATCAGACGCTGTGTTACGTGGCATCTGATCTGGATTTAAGCTGTTTGCAAATGTAAGCCAATTTCCCTCGCTATAACAACTCCCTCCGAACATTGAACAAAATCTGTCTCACATTGGGTGGTATTGTAGAGAGGGAGTAATAAAAATTGATAAATGCATACCACACAAGAGTGCAAGCACATTGATTTTAGATCAACCAACTCAAATGTAATCTATATCATGTTGTTTTTAGGCTAAGACCACAAAAAAGATTGTGCTGAGAATGGAATGTACAACATGCAAGTACAGGAAACAACTGCCCATTAAGAGATGTAAACATTTTGAGTTGGGCGGAGACAAAAAGAGAAAGGTAATTCACTGCTTGTAAAAGTTCTAGTGTGCAAGTTGACCCTTTCAATACTAAATACCTGTATTGGTGACCTTTGCAAACACAAAACACCAGGGGCCCTTTTCATAAAACTTTTTAAGGGGCCTCCGTGGCCTAGTGGTATAGTCAGTGACTTACATCACTAAGCTCCTCACCGCTGTGAGTTCGAATCCCAGTAGGGTCGTTCAGACTTTTCATTTGGGGAAGCCTTCCAGCTGGCTTGCGGAAGGTCCATGGTTCTGCCCAGTTTTCGATTTATGCCTGAAACAGTGCATAAAGGACTTCTGGGGTCTTCCTCCACCTGTAATTAGCTGGACGTCGCGATATCTTATATCTGAAATACTGTTGAAAGTGACGTAAAACAAATCAAATCATTAAACTTTTTACGACATGCTGTTGTAAGTCAGATTATAAAAGTCACAATAATTGTTTATTTCTCTGTTAGTTCCTATCTTGTGACATCTCTTTGGAAAGACGACTCCAGAGATGTCACAAGACAGGATTAGATTGAGAACTCAGAAATTAAATGTATTTTTAAAGTTTAGACTTACGACCGTTTTTGTCGTACAAAGTTTTTTGAAACGGGGCCTCACATAAGAGTTTCAAAAATTAAAATCTTAATTTATTGATAAAAACTTATGGTGTCCCTACTCATTACTACAATAGAATCGTCTCTTCTAGACAGTTCTAATGTGTAGTAACACCAAAGGAAATGACTTCTACTCTGAAACAAATTGCGTATAACCAAACTTGTTCAGATACATACTGTTGGTTTGAGCTTCAAAAGCTGTTCAAAAAAATCGTAGGGGCTAATGGTCTTCTTGTTGCCATGGCAACTATGCACAATGTCTACAAAAAATTTCTCCGAAACCTGGTCCTATTTCAACTTGGTTTTTAACAAAATGCTTCTCAATTGATAGACTTTAAAAGATGTTCAAAGAGCTATGATTGTCAAAAAAGCATGGCCGCCAGAGGGCGTGGTCATTTTCTGTGTTGGTTAATATCGAATGAAAAATGAAAGAACCTTCTAGTGTCAATGTCCTTGATTAAAATTGGATCATGCATGGTCATGTCGCTTCATAAAGTTGGTCAAAATCTGCCCTGATTTCATGAAATTTAATTTCTCTGGAGAGCGCTACAGGGTCTCATGGCCCTATTGTTTTTAGCAATCATTAAGCAGTCACATATCTTGATCCCGGCACTACTTCCGGTAGTTAGTTGTCACTTAACCCTTTACTCCATAGCTACACCATTTAATACACATTATTAAATCCTCCACTAAAAAAAGAAATATTTTATTCGGTTGTGATTTTATGATTAGGCAATGAAAAATATATTTTTTATTCGGGTGTGAATATATGAATATGCAACATAAGAATTATTTCCTACATCCTAGCATATGGAAGCTTAAAGCAGCCTGAATGTAAAGTGGAACGGGCCTTGAAGCACATTCTGCTTTACTTTCAACCTGCTTTAAGCGGTCGCCTGTCTTTAAAACTAAGACACAGTCTGTGAGGTAGAGGGTTAGTGTAAGATTTCTGTTAATTTACAAAAACTCTTTTTAAGAGTGATAGCCGTGAATATTTGCAAATTGTGCAAATAGTTTGGACCCATATCAGGCACTGGATGACATAATATGATTGCACAATTAACTATTTGCCTCATGACCTGTATTTCTGAAAATATGCAGTTTAACCCATTACCCCATTGCCAATTTCTAGTTTTTAAGACAGTTTATCTTGTAAAGATTGTTGAAAATAAAGCAGAATGTGCCTTAAAGCATGTCTGCTTTACTTTCAGCCAGCTTTAAGCTACCAGCTGCTGGAATATAGAAATTCTTTAGTTTCAGTGGAGTGATAAGTAAGAGACGTAAAAGGGCATATTTATGGGGTAGTGGGTAAAGTTGCTTATATACTATATAACCCTTTACCCCATAAAAGCGACTTTTAGCGTATCTCATTTATTCCTCCGCTGAAAAAAAAGATTTCCAGTTTATACCCTCATGAACAATTACCATAACAAATATTTTATATAGCCTAGCAGATGGTTGTTTAAAGCAGGCTGAAAGTAACGCAGAATGTGCCTTAAGGCACATTCTGCTTTACTTTCAACCTGCTTTAAGTGATCACTTGTATTTAATGTTATATACGGGTTATAATTATTGGGTAAAGGGTTAATTGGAGAACTTGATAAGTGACAATTTTGAAGCAAGAGGCATTTATAGGTGAACATAGAGAGACAATTCAGATTATTATATGGTATATACTTACACTTGTGTTTTTCTTCTATTACAGGGACAGATGATCCAGTTCTAGTTTGTCGGTTGTCTGTACATACAAATAAAAAAAGGAAAAAAGAAATAGTGTTATAATTGAAGTGTCCCTATTGAAATGAATTAACTGCTTTAACTCCGTCACTGCTTTACTGTCCACAGTGCACTGGAATAAAAAAACAGTTTTGTTCTTGGATTGATAAATTGGTGTCTGACCAGGATCAAAACTGTTTTGACATTTCATCAATGTATCATCAAATTGCAAAAATAAAGGGAAGAAAGAAATCTTAAACAAAGTTAGCAAATAAAAGCGGACAGTGTCCAGTGCTTAATTCATGCCTGCCATTTACATAAAACTTGTTCAGCCCGCCAGACGAATTGGAATGTCCCAGAGAGCTCTTGTCACCCAGATGCTGGCGTCGGCATTGCCTTTTAGGTTAGTACAGTTGTTGGCCATAAGTAAGTTCCCACCCTGGAAATCTGTCATAATTTTTGATGTATCAAAAACTTTCGACATATATCCAGGGTGAGAACTTATTTGTATGGCCCACAACTGATCTAAAGGGCTCACAACTTCTATAGCCTTTGACATATGTGGACCACACATACCCTGGGGATAATACCTTTCCATTCATGTTAAAATTTTGACCTTGACCACTGCATTTCAGTTTCGAAATGAACATTTAAGTTTAAATGCAAAGGTCCTCATCGAAACCCTGCCCTGCCAGGTCAATAAAATCGGCCTTTATCACCTGTTCAAATCAATTATAGCATGCGTTTTTTAAAATAGGTCGCAATAGAGGTTTAATATTGGCTAATTCAACGCTAGCGATGGGTGTTCTCATCATTTACAGTAACAGTGTAGCTGGGAAGAGTAAATGTGTCCTCAAAATATCTTTCAGGCATTTTCCACATTATAATTGGCAGGTGCGTCGGGTGTAAAACTGCTTTATGAATTAAGATACATATCTTCTGAACGATTACATTGGCCAATAACATAAGGCAACTTTTCACTGTGAAAGTGAGCACATTAATATTAGGAAACCGTGCAGACACTGGTCAGAAAGCTATCTAGTATGGGTTTTCAAATAGTGTGATTTACGCCTTTAACACGAGATTGGTTAGCCCTTCCATGATCAAATTATTCGGGAGATTTTTAACCCTTCACCGTTTCATTGTCTGTTTCAATTTTGTTGTTTGCAAGATCGTTTCAAAGTAAGATTCAATGCAGTATGGCTTTAAACATATCGATACGAGTGTCAAACAGAGTGGGTCCTGATCAGACGCCGCGTTTGCAAACCCGCTTTAAGGCGTTATTGAGAGTGAACGGGTTAAGTATAGTGGATCACTACGTACTGGACTAAGCTCATCAAAACAACCACGAAGAAATACAAGGACAGACTTTCATCACCGACAATATCTTTGTAATTTGGTTTGCAAGGACATTAAAGTGACGTTAAACCCCAAATCTAATAAGACTTTAATAAAACAAAAAAGCGCTACTGAAATAAAAATTCCAATAACTGAACAAAATTAGACCTGCTTTCATACTTGGATACAAAATTAATCTACACGCCAACACTAGACTCCAATATCACCACATGTCACTCGTGTTGGTGGTGGTGTTTGTGTGTCTGGTTTTAAGCCCAACTGTTTGCAAGAAGTGCACATTGACCATGCACCGTGTATAGAGTGCAACCCATGGGGGAATTGCTCCAGAGTGCCCTTGTTTTTCAAACGCCTCGGCACAATGTTCGTGGTCACAGCTCTCGGATTAAATAGACACTGGTTTGGGTATTTTTCTTTTCCGTTTTAAACATGTTATCGGAAATAAAGGAGTACTAGGGATATTATATGATATATTCATGTTGATTTAGTGAATAATTAAACATGATTAATGATTGACAGAATTTTGGAGTCTCTCCCCATGAGCCATTCACAGGAATGTGAGACATTACCTTGTGCTGAAGTGTTTGAAAAACCACGGAGGACACTCGAGAGTTATTAAATTGACAAGATGAATGATTGATGCATTCCGTGCGATATAGTATTTACAACTATAGCAGGGGCCCGTTTCATTATACTTCGTACGACTAAAACGGTCGTAAGTCCAAACTAAAGTACATTTGATTTCTGATTTCTCTATCTAATCCTGTCTTGTGAAACCTTTGGAATCGTCTTTTTAAGACGATTTCAAAGAAGTGCCAAAAGACAGGATTAGATGGAAAAATGAATAATAATAGAGACTTTTATAACCTGAACTTTGTCGTACGAAGTTTTATGAAACGGGCCCCTGTTCTGTAAAAGAAACGAAATATTCGGGATTTTCTAGCCGAATGCCGCTGAAACACCACGTGTTACACAGCACCGCTTCCCAATGTTTAGCGCGATGAAACGATATTGTAGGAGTTTCAGATGCTTTTCGAGACATTTATTCGTAAATTGTCAAACGTAAAGAGATCCAGATCAGTCGACGCATTGAAATTGTTGACTGAACAGCTGCCTGTTAAGGTAGTACGCCAATAACGCAATCAGGTTAATGTCGATCAAATTCGTTTCTCAACTACATTGTACAATAATAATGGCGCGTACAAAACTATGTTGGAAATCGTCAATTTTTCGCGCACCTGAGCAAAGCTCAGTGTGAGTTTTTGTGATACTTGAATCTCCGGCGTGTGCCGTCTGCCTTCATCAACTTTAGCGTTTACATTCTAGAGGCCACAACGTTTTGTGTCACCTGCTGTAAGCAATGGTGACGCTTAGGGATCACTTTTCCGTCTGTCTGTCCGTCATACTAACTTATTTCCGTCACGCTTTTCCCCTCCCAGTTTTCTACAATGAAGTTTCTTTTATGGAAAGAGCTCGACAAGTGAAAATGTGAATTTCCCAAGGTTGATAACTCATGCATCAATAATTCAATATTATGAGTTATCAAATGTATGTTTAAATCGCGTAATTTCTTATATAAGAACATTTTCTATGTATTAAAACTAAGCGAAATCCGTTGTCAGGTGCCTGAAACATGCCCCCCCTTCTTTAAGAACCATACATAAATGTGCCGATTTCTTATCGAGATGGTTGGAAAAATAAGCTTTTTGTTTACATAACAAATCCGAGAATTTCCGCATGGTCGAATAAGAGTCACGTGATCGATCCGATTTTTCTGACTTGTCTAAGTTACTTTAGAACAAAATAGCGCCATGCTAAATGCGAATTGCTAAATGCGAAATGCTAATTAAATACAAAACTCTTTTAGGGGTGCTAAATGCTATTTGTAAAATGCCGAATGCTGATTGCGAAATGCGTTTTACGAAATGCCATTTGCGAATTGCAAAAACGCTAAATGCGAATTGCAAAAATGCTATCCCCAAATTCCAAAATACCAAATGTGAATTGCTGTGCCTTACTAAGGCCAAACAAAAATATACCTGTTTCCGGTAAACCGACCCTAGTTTAAACGTTTTTGTTCTTCATTTTTCGAAAAACCTATCGGCGAATGGCGCATGTGACAGTTGTTTTTGAGCAACGTGTAATAGAAGCTATTCTTCAATTAATTGTTTAAAAAGCTGCTTTATAGTCATTTTAGTGTTTTAGAAATTGGTCGAAGAGAATTTTTTGATCTAAATCTGTCATAAAATACCTTCCTTGCAGATATGATTTGCTAGTGAATTAACCATTGACATAATTAACATGCAGACAACACTTTTTATTGACATATTTGGCAAGCATACAGCACATTTCGAAATATTATTAATTCCACCTATCATATAAAAGCCACTACTTTTCCGATTTGGTATACCAATATAGATTAACAATCAAACCAGTTTCAATTTTTAAGGAAATTTTCGTTATGGGACCTATCAATTAAGTAAATAATTTGAAATGATTGTTTTCAAGGTATTTTATGCTATGGCACAGGGCTCTGCAAAATAAAATGCATTCATATGTTTTCATATATAAATATGATTATATAAAATACTCCATGAAAAGTTAAATAGATCTACATGTATATCAATATATGATTGTGTCCCTCGGAAACATGGGTATTGTTTTATTTGGCCTTAATTTGATTTGCTAAATGCGATATGCTGAATGTCAAATGATAGAGAAAAACCGTCATTTGAAGAAACCTCCAAAGCATTTGGCATTTAAATAAGCATTTCGAAAATAGCATTTCGCATTTAGCAAATAGCATTCGATATTTCACAAACAGCATTTGGCATTTAGCATTTGGCATTTTACAACTAGCATGGCGCACCTGCCTTCCATAGCCATGGACGAACTCTGTAACATTTGTACCAAAACAAGTTCTGAAGCGCACCCTATTGTAACATAGTTGTAAGCGGATGGATTCTTTTAAATTGAAATTTCATTGATGGAAAGAGAGTTTTGCATAAGGGTCATAAATTAACCAACTCTTGCTCCAATACAGTAAGAGTTATTCCCCTTTTCAACATTTAGGGCGTGTTCGATTATCAGTCCGGAATTGACGGAATCGAAATCGAATGGTCCGGAATTCAATTCCAGAACTGTTCTATCGAGGTGGTGTGAGCAGAATTGTGACGTATCATCATGGTTCCCGGCACAATTTACGAACGCTTCGACAGCAAAGTTGTAATAAGTAGGGAACCAGACTGTAGTATTTTCGTTGTCTTAATAACACTAATGTATTACTTTATAACGATAAAGGATCTCAAATGAGAAAGACACAAATGTGCTGTTGATCAATCTATTTCTACAAGCTAAGTGATGTATATGAATGGTACAGCATACCGAACTCTGACCTATATAAACTGAGCCTGCGCACTGGCTAGCTAGGCTATAGTCTATTTCATTAAATAGGAACTATGATAATACAACATCTCCCTTCTTTTAAAATTGATTTAAAAGAATCAAGTTGCTTTTTAAATTTTAAGCTCAGCGGCTAAATTTCAATTTCCGTTAGATGAATGGAAGTTTCATAAACAAGCGTCAAAGCAATTATGAACCAATAAATGTAACATAAACAAATGCAGGTTAATGCGATAATCAACTGTGGCATTTACGCTTAGGATAGTAAAATAAACAATGTGCGGTCTGCTCTACTAAAAACAAATTCATACATGTAATTATTTACAGACAGTTTCAATACAATATACTAACATAGAACACACAGAACTGTTTCTATTTTCATATTAATATGAGGTTGCTTTTAAAAACATGTTCTTAAAACATTTGATCTGGATCAAAAACATTTACAGTGTGTATGATCTATGTAGTCCAATCCTGGCTGTCGAAGCACTTTTTCTTCACCACTCTCCCAGACCGTGTAACATAAGGGGTACTTGAAACGCTATTAGGGGAATTGTCAGGTGTTGGAGGTTTCTGCTGGGAATTCTGACCATGTTTATTATCTGCCAAAATATTTGGATTGAATGGTGAGATATCAGTCACATTCTCATTAGTTTTGTGGAGGGCCAACCTATTTCTGCGATAAATACCCCCATCATCAGTTTGAACTGTGAATGATCGTTCTCCGTGTGTTCCCATGACCTTTGCTTTCTTCCATGTTTTTCCAAACTGAACTCTAACAGGGTCATTAATCGAAAGCGGTTTTAAAGGCTTGGCTGTCAAGTCGTACCTTTGTTTTTGCAATGATTTTGAATGGATCATTTTACCCTTAACCTTTTCAGGATTTACAGTCTGGGGTTTCAGGGCCTTATTGCTAGTTGGTAAAACAGACTTTGTTCTACGGCCTAGCAAAAGCTGTGCTGGTGAATATCCACATTCAAGTGGCGTATTTCTGTACTCTAGAAATACTAAATACGGGTTTTGACCAGATGTCTTTGCCTTTTTCATGAGCTTTTTGGCTATTCCTACACCTTTCTCCGCCATACCATTACCTTTAGGGTGCAAAGGTGAGGAAGTATGATGCTCAAAATCCCAAATCCTAGCAAAGTTTCTAAAGTCGTCACTGCTAAATTGAGGACCGTTGTCAGAAATCAAAGTCTCTACAATCCCGTTACGTGACATATGCACTTGTAATTTGCGAATTACAGTAGTCGACCGCGTGTCCTTTAAGTAGTCTACTTCAAAGAACCGACTGTAGTAGTCTACAGTTAAAAGGTAATGTTTACCTTCGAACTGAAACAAATCCGCGCCTATCTTTTGATACGGGCGATCAGGAAATTCGGTCGAAATCATCGGTTGTTTCGCATTCGAATCTCTATGCGTGAGACAGGTTGAACATTGAAGAACATGTTCAGTGATTTGTTTCGTCATACCTGGCCAGAAAATGCTGTCTTTTGCTCTTTCTAGCGTTTTCGTTACCCCGAGATGACCAGTATGTACCTGTTGTAACATGTGTTTACGCAAGTTTCGCGGGATAATCAATGTTTGACCTCTGAAGATTAGATCATCTTCTACTGATAATTCATCTCTGTGATTCCAGTACTCGCAAATTTCCGGTTTGCAGTCTGACCTCTCGTTAGGCCAACCGCTAACTATAGTCCGTTTCAACAGCTGCATTTGCGGATCAATTGATAGTTCGCATTTCAAGTTTTCGATTCGCCTGTCGGTAACAAACAGCTGCTTTTTCACTGTATGTACATGGAGATCAAGTCCTTCAATAAGTGCTGGATACGTTTGATTCAAGTATTGCCGCGAAAGACAATCACTGACCGGAATGTTTTTTCCGCTAACATGACGCACGTTTATGCGGTATTTCTGCAACTGCAAGAGCATTCTTTGCAGACGCGGCGGTGCAGCATGCAAAGGTTTGAGCATGATTGAAGCGATGGGTTTATGATCGGAATGCACAATAATGTCGTTTCCGTATGTGTACTGATGAAAACGTTTGCAGCCAAACAAAATCGCCAGTAACTCTTTTTCTATCTGGGCATAGCCAATTTCTGCCTGCGTGAGACTTTTCGAAGCGAATGCAATCGGCCGTCCGTCTTGCATTAAGCACGCACCTATCCCAAATTTGCTTGCATCGACCTCTAACGTAAGAGGCTCCGATGGGTTGTAATACCCGAGAACTGGGGCTGTTGTTATGGCATTTTTGACCTCGTTAAATGCCTTTTTCTGAGGCTCGTCCCACAGAAATTCGGTTTCTTTCTTCAGAAGTGCGCGAAGAGGCCCTGTGACCTCGGACAGATTTGGGGCAAATTTCGCTAGATAATTCACCATACCTAGGAAAGTTTCCAGTTTTGCGCGCGAATCTGGGGCTTCTAACTTGACAATAGCCTCAATTTTACTTGGGTCTGGTTTCAAGCCTGTGTTGCTTATAATGTGCCCAAAAAACGGCACTTCCGGCACCCCGATTACGCATTTATCAGGATTGAACCTAATCCCTTTTGCGCGAGCACGGTCTAGTGCGTTTTTCAAGTTTCTGTCGTGTTCCTCCGTCGTGCGACCGTGTATGAGGATGTCATCGACTATCGCGTGTATGCCTGGGCTAGCGCTAAATGTCTGTATTCTCATGTCTGACGTCTCAATTTTTTAGGTAACGTGACGTCAGAGATTTTGTGGTAACATGAAACTCCTGTAATTGTGCAAGTATTTCCATGTCATTGTAGTACTTAAGAATCATATGACTATCCATAAACTTAAAAACGCAGAGGCAAATATTTCCTAGGGAGAAGGCATCCGTGGGTATGCTCGCTCGGGAATTGTTTGATTCGAGGGTACAATTAGGCGTATGTTTGGGGTGAATTGTCTTAACAGAAATTGCATAGATGTCTACTTTAAATTTTCCGAATTTCTTGTAGTATCTAACTGACTAGTCCACTATGTGAACAGTAAGAGACGGCGAGCTTATTTTAGACTTCAGGCTCTGTCCTCGGACGGCACCCGTCAACAATTATCTTGTCGTCACAGGGGTTCATTGATGAGACTACTAGTTAACTGACGAAATCTAATGCATCTATGGACACTGGTTAAAATAAAAAAAGTCGTAACTAGACATGTCATTCATCTGAAATTATACGACATTAAGGCTAAAACCATTCTTAATTTGTAATAAAGTCTTTTCGAGGGTTCCGGAACACGTGACAGGGATCTCATGTCACCTCGGGGCTGCACTAAGTTGACATAAAAGATTTCCAAATTTGCATTTTTCAAGTGCGATTTTACGAATCGTACCTTTTCCCAATCGCCTGTTTCTAGTTCTGTTGACACGTGACTGTTTAAAGCAGGTTGGAAGTAAAGCAGAATGTGCCATAGGGCGCATTCTGCTTTACTTTCAGCCTGCTTTCAGCTACAATATACTAGAAACAATCCGCAGATTTCGGAAAAATCCGGAGAAAAGGCAGCCCTGTCACCTCAATGACCTCATGGTATAGAATACTATATAGTGACATGGAAATCCATGCGTTATGCCAGGAATCTCATGTCACCTCAATGTACGTGGTAAAGAATACTATAATGACATGGAAATACAGGCATTGCGACAGAAATCTCATGTCATCTCATTGTACTTACTATATAAAATACTATAGTAACATGGATATACATGCATTATGACAGGATCACGTCACGTCACCTCAGTTTACATAATATAGAATACTATAGTGACATGGAAATACAGGCATTATGACGGTAATCTCATTTCACTTCAGTGTACATCGTACAAACTACTATAGTGACATGGAAGTGCTTGTATTATGACAGTAATCTCATGTCATCTCAGTGTACACGGGACCGAATACAATAGTGGCATCAATTGCATTCAGGCCCGTAGGAGCAGGACGCAACCCCCTCCCCACTCCCCCACCCCCAAATAATTTTGCCAATATTGGTTGCAGATATTTTACATAGATTTATGTTAGTATTTTACTTCTTTTGAATGAGCAAAACACCCACAGAACGCACAAAAGACCATCTAGAAGTAAAAAAATCCCCGGGGAGCATGCCCCGAACCCTCTAGTAACAGCGTCTACACAAATCGGACGGGTAGGGGTAGGATTTTAGGCTAATAGCCGGAAGACAACGTCAAAACTATCCTATATTATTTATAATTTGTTATTTAAAGTTGAAAATTTACATGGATTTTATTAGTATTTTACCTGTTTTATAGGATTGGGTAGGATAGGAGTTAGAGTTTAATAGCTGGAAGACAACCTGCTTAAAAAAGAGTTTAATAGCTGGAAGGCGACCGGCCTAAAAATGTTATCTTAGAAGTTAGATTAATAATTTGTGGTCATTTGGAGTCATTTTTTTACATAGATTTATGTTCGCCTTATACCTGTTTGGAATGCTGGAAACACCCTCAGAATGCAGCAGAGACCATCTAGAAATAGACCCCCCCCCCCCTAGAAAGGGTGCGTACACAAATTTCCTTACAGTAACCCCCCCCCCCCCCCCCCCCCCAATTTCAATTTGATTCCTACGGGCCTGTCATTATACAATGCAATATTACAGGAATCTCATGTCACCTCAATGTACATGGTAACGAATACCGTAGTGACAAGGACATACAGGCATTATGACAGGAATCATATGTCACCCCAGTGTACATAATATAAATGTTATAGTGACATGGAAATACAGGCATAATGACCGGAATCTCATGTCATCTCAGTGTACGTAGTAAAGAATAATATAGTGGCATGGAATACTTGTATTGTGACAGTAAATTAATCTCATGTCACATAAGCGTACATAATGTAGAATACTAAAGTGGCATGGAAATACTTGTATTATGACAGGACTTTGATCTTACCTCAGTATACTTACTATAGATTACTATAGTGACATGGAAATACTTGCATTATAACAGACATTTGGTGTCAACTCAGTGTACATGGTATAGAATACAACAGTGACATAAAAATCCTTACAATATGACAGGAATCTCACGTATAGAATACTATAGTGACATGGAAATACAGGCATTATGACAGGAATCTCATGTAATCTCAGTGTTCATAGTATAGAATACTATAGTGACATGGAAATACCTGCATTATTACGGGAATCTCATATCACTTTATTGTTCATAGTATAGAATACTATAGTGACATGGGAATACATGCATTATGACACGAATCTCATGTCACCTCAGTGCACATAATATGGAATACTATAATGACAAGGAAATACTTGCATAACGACAGTAATCTCATGACACCTCAGTAGCCATAGTAAAGAATACTTTAGTGACATGGAAAAACAGGCATTTTGAAAGGATTTTGATGTCACCTCGGTGTTCTTACTATTGAATACTATGGTGACATGGAAATACAGGAATTATAACAGGCATTTGATGTCAACTCAGTGTACATAGTATAGAATAAAACAGTGATATACAAATCCTTTCATTATGACAGGTATCTCATGTCACCTCAGTGTACATAGTAAAAAAGACTACAGTGACATGGAAATACGTGTATAATGACAGTAATACAATGTCACATCAGTGTACTCAATATAGAATACTATAGTGACATGAAAATAATTGCATTATAACAGGAGTTGGATGTCAACTCAGTGTACAAAGTACAGAAAACTATAGTGAAATGCGACTACTTACACTATTACTGGAATATCATGTCACCTCAGTGTACATAATATAGAACACAATAGTGACATGGAAATACAGGCATTATGACAGGAATCTTATGTCACTTCAGTGTCCATAGTATAGAACACTACAGTAACATTGAAATACAGCCAATATGACAGGAATCTCATGCCACCTCAGTGTACATAATACAGACCTCTATAGTGACATGAAAATACAGGTTTTATGACGGTTATCTCATGTCACTTCAGTGTACAAAGTAAAGACAACTTTGGTGACATGGAAAAACAGGCGTTATGACAGGACTTATCATGTTTCCTCAGGTTACATAATATAGAACACTATAGTGACAGGAATATACTAGCATTATAAAAGGAATGTGATGTCACCTCAATGTACATGGTATATAATACTATCGTGACATGGAAATACAGACATTATGACAGGAATTTCATGTCATTTTAGTATACATATTATAGAATTCTACAGTGACATGGAAATACTTGCATTATTACAGGAATCCCATGTCACTTAAATGTACATAGTATAGAAAACTATAATGACACGGAAATACAGGCATTATTACAGGAACTTCATATCACTTTACTGTTCATAGTATAGAATACTATAGTGACATGGGAATACATGCACTATGACAGGACTCGCATGTCACCTCATTCTTGAACACTATAGAGTCTTGAACACATTACAGTGACATGGAAATACTTGTTTCATGTCACCTCAATGTGCATAGTACAGAATACTATAGTGAAATGGACAAACTTGCATTATAACAAGCATTTGATGTCAATTCAGTGGACATAGTATAGAATACAAAAGTGACATAAAATATTTACATAACGACAGAAAGTTCATGTCACCTCTGTGTACATACTTATAGAACACTATAAAGACATGGGAATACAGGCATTATGACTGAAATCAATGTCAACTCAGTGTTCATAGTATAGAATACTATAGTGACATGGAAATACAGGCATTATGAAAGGAATCTCATATAACCTCAGTGTACATAATGTAGAATACTATAGTGACATGAAAACACTTGCATTATACCAGTAAGAAATACAGAATTATGACAGGAATTTCATGTCACCTCAGTGAACATAGTATAGAATACTATAGTGTCATAGAAATACAGGAATTATGACAGGGATCTTATGTCACCTCAGTTTACATAGTATAGAATACTATGGTGACATGGAAATACAGGCATTATGGCAGAAATCCCATGTCAACCCGATGTACGTTGTATAGACTACTACAGTCATGTGGAAATACAGGCATAATGGCGGAAATCTCATATCAACTCAGTGTACAAAGTATAGAATACTATAGTGACATTGAAGTACAGGCAGTATGATGACTATCTCATGCGCATTCAGTGTACATAGTGTAGAATACTATAGTGACATGAAAATACTTGTTTTATAACAGGTAGTCGATGTCACCTCAGTGTACATAGTATATAGTACTAAAGTGGCATAGAAAAACTTGCATTATGCTAATATAGTACCGTATCATTTAAACAAGAATAAATTACGTGCTTTCCGTGGCATTGCGTAGTATTTTTTATTTCATTAAAGACATAATTATTACAGGAATCTCATGTCACTTCAATGTACATGATATAAAATACTATAATAGCATTGGAATACATGCATTATGACAGGAATCTCATGTCACTCAGTGTACATAGTATATAATACTATGGTTGACATGGAAATACAGGCATTATGACAGAAATCTCATGTCACCTCAGTGTTCATAAAATAGATTACTATAGTGACATGAAAATACTTGTTTTATGACAGAACTCTCATGTCACCTCTGTATACACGGAACAGAATACAATAGTTACATCCAAATCAATACTATATTAAAGGAATCTCATGTCACTTCAATGTACATGGTATAGAATACTATAGTGACACCGAAAGACAGGCATTATGACAGAAATCTCATGTAACCTCAGTGTAAATGATATAAAACACTATAGTTACGTGAAAATACTTGCATTATAATACATGTAGGAATTTGATGTCACCTCAGTGAAAATAATATATAATTATATAATGTCATGAAAATACTTGCATTATGATAGGAATTTTATGTCATCTCAGTGTACATATATATTACTACAGTGATATGGAAATACAGGAATAATGACAGGAATATCATGTCACCTCAGTGTACATAGTATATAATACTACAATGACATGGAAATACAGGCATTGTGACTTGGATCTCATTTCACCTCCGTGTAAATAGTAAAGAATACTACAGTGACATGGAAATACAGGCATTACGACAGGAATCTCATGTCACCTCAGTGAACAAAATGTAGAATACTATAGTGACATGGATGTACATGCATTATGAGAGAAGTCTCATGTCAACTCAGTGTACATAGTATTGAACTCCATTGTGACAAAGAAACTACAGATATCATGACAAGAACTTCATGTCACCTCAGTGTGCAAAGTATAGAATATTACAGTGGCATGGGCATATATTCATTATGACAGGACTCTCATGTTATCTCAGTGTACATAATATTGAACACTATAGTGACATGGAAATACAGGCATTATGACAGGAATCTTATGTTACCTCAGTGTACATAGTATAGAACACTATAGTGACATGGAAATACAGGCATTATGACAGGAAACTCATGTCACCTCAGTGTATCCAGTATTGAACACTATTGCGGCATGGAAATACAGGTATTATGACGGTTATCGCATGTCACTTCAGTGTACGTAGTATAGAATACTTTAGTGACATGGAAAAACAAAACAGGCATTATGACAGGAATGTCATGTCACCTCAGTGAACATAATATAGAACACTATCACGAGATGCATACACTTGCATTATAATAGGAATTTAATGTCACCTCAGTGTATATACCGGTAGTATATAATACTATAGTGACATGGAAATACAGACATTTTGACAAGAATTAAATGTCAACTTAGTGTACATGGTATAGAATTCTATAGTGACATGTAAATACTTGCATTATTACAGTAATCTTATGTCACTTTAAAGTACATAGTATAGAATACTATAGTGACATTGGAATACATGCATTATGATAGGAATCTCATGTCACCTTAGTGCACATAGTATAGAATACTATAAAATCATGGAATACTTGCATTATGACAGGAATGTCATGTTACTCAAAGGTACATGGTATAGTATATTATAGTGACATGGAAATACTTGCATTATGACAGGAATCTCATGTCACATCAGTGTATATAGTATATAATTCTATATTGTCATGAAAATACTTGTACTATGACAGGAATCTCATGATACCAATGTAAACATAGAATACTATAGAGACATGGGAATACATGCACTGTGACAGAAATCTCATGTCACCTCAGTGTACATAGTATTGAATACTACAGTTACATAAGAATCCTTACAATATGACAGAATATCATGTCACGTTAATAAACATGATATTGAAAACTATAGTCACATTTAAATACATACATTATAACAGGAATATCATGTCACCTCTCTGACATAGTACAGAATACTATAGTGACATTGAAAAACTTGTATGATGATAATTATCTTATGTAACATCAGTTTACATAGTATAGAATACTATAATGCCATGGAATTACATGCATTATGACACGAATCTCATATCACCTCAGTGTACTTAGTATAGAATATTAAAGTGACATGGAAATACTTGCATTACGGTAGAAATCTCATGTCACTTCAGTGTACGTGGTATAGAATAATATAGTGACATTGAAATACTTGCATTATTACAGGAATCTCATGTCACTTCAGTCTACATGGTTTTGAATACTATAGTGACATAGGTGGCATTAAAATAACTTGCAATATGACAGGAATTTCATGTCACTTCAGTGTACGTGGTATTAACTACTATAGTGACATGGAAACTACTTACTTACTTACTCGTCCCTTGACCGAGAACTCTGTCGGAGGGGGTCTGCTGTTGAAGAAGCTACCACTTGTTTCCATTTTGGTCTGTCTGTCGAATGGGTAAGTAGTTCAGGCATCTTTATTGCTGGCCAGTATTTAATGTTATCCGACCAGCTCTTCAGTTGCCTCCCTCTTTTACGCCCACCCTCAACTGTGTCTTGTAGGATTGTCTTACTTAAACTGTCATGTCTAGTAACGTGACCGAACCACTGGAGTTTTCTTCTCTTAACAGTGGCGAGTAGAGGTTCCTGTGGACCGACAAGACTTTTCACTCTGTCTCTTACAAACTCGTTGGTTTTTCTGTCGAGGTAAGAGATTCGGAGCAACTTCCTCATGCATTTCATTTCAAATGCCTAGATCCTTCACTCTGTGTCTTCAAGTATCGTCCATGATTCGCATCCATATAGGAGGATGGATAGAACTTGGGATTTGTAAAGCTTGTACTTAGTTTGGAAGCTAATGTCGATTTTCCATAACTTTTCCAAGCCAACCTGATTTTTACTTCAGCTGTGCAGGTGCCATCGTCGGACAGAGTTGCTCCTAGGTATTTGAAGTTTGTTACTACTCCCAGAGGCTCGTCGTTCATTGTTATGTGTGCCGTGGTGTTTGTAAGGCTGTTCACCATCACTTTTGATTTCTCGGTACTTCCATTCCAAATGCGCTGGTTGCCAGTCTGTCAGTCAGGTCTTGGAGTTCCTCATTGCTGCCTCCCATGAGATATTGCATTTTAACATAAATCTGATGTCACCTCAGTGTTTATGGCATAGACAAATATAGTGACATTAAAAACATTGCATTTTGACAAGAATCTCATGTCACCATATGTACACGGTATAGAATACTATATATATACATGTATATATATAGTGTCATTGAAAATCATGCATTATGACGGAATTCTCACGTCACCTCAGTGTACATTGGTTAGAATTATTATGGCAATATGGAAATAATTGCAATACCGGTATTACATCAATTTAATGTCACCTCAATGCACATGGTATATAATAATATAGTGACCTGGAAATTCTTGCATTGTGGCACTAATCTCATATCACCTCATATTACAATGTACATCACATGGTATAGACTACAATAGTGTCATACTAATCCTTACAATATGACAGAAATATCATGTCACCTTAATGCACATAGAACATAGTACTATGGCAACATTAAATACTTTAAATGTGACCGGAATCTAATGACACCTTACCAGGATTCTGAATTATAATGCATTAACCATTAAAGTTCAGTTATTTCCCCTTGGAAATGTTGGAAAAGAAAAGCATGTCTTCATGGTATCTGTAGATGTTACTTAATCAATCTGTGAATTCTAGTTAAAATCAAATGGAATGTGTAAGAGGAGTTGAGCTAATACGAGTGATTTGACCTAGGCTACATGATACATTACAGTTCAATTATCTCCCCTTTGAAATAATGGAATGGAGGAAGAAGATTTCTTCATGCATATTTGTAGATGGTAATCTATAAACCTGTGAAGGCTTAGTGAAATCCAATGAACGATGGAGTAGGAATTGCGCTTAAGAGTGCTTATAACATATTTTGCCTGAAACATTAAGTTAAATTATCTGCCCTTTTAATACTCTAACTTAGGCAATGGGGGGATTTAAAAATATTTCTTCATGCATATCTGTAGATAGTATTCTATAAACTTGTGAAGTTTTGTTAAAATCAAATGAACAGTGTAGCAGAGATATCGCTCATGAGTGCTTATAACCTATAATGCATGAAAGATTAGGTTAAATTATTTCCCCTTTTCATCATCTCCAGCTTGGAAATAGTGGAATGGAAAGATCTGCCTAAAGATCTATGAAAGCCATACTTGAATTTTGGGGAATAGATCATACCATTATGGCATCAAAAGAAATAAGTCATCTACATGTCATGGCATGTCTTCCATACAAATATGATAACAAACTCTAGGTTGAAAGAAGGGTAAGTTATTAATCTGAAACGATCGGGTTTAAAACAGTCATGTTTCATTACTGGTTGACCATGACCTTTGGCATCCAAATAAATATGGAACATTTAATAATCATGACTAACCTCAGTACCAAATTTAAGATTTGTAGGTTGAAATAAGAGTGATTTATTGGTCGGAAACTTTTGGTTGCGACAGACCGACATACACGAGCAAAGCAATATACCCCTTCTTTTTTAGAAGGAGTCATAATCACAACATAAACTAACAGAACTTTATTTTCTTATTCCCAGAATCAAAATTAGAAAATAAAAGACTTCGTCTATGGTGGCATATTTTGACACCAGTTACCACTTAACTCTTTTGAAGAAATCCAGGTAACAATGACAGTTCTTCAATTTGATGCACCCACAAAAAACTTGTTTTATCATTCTATACGTCTTCATCATTTTCATCGCCTTCGTCATCGTCTTCTTCTGATATAAAAACCCTTTTCTGCTTTCTTTAAGTTGTGCGCTCCCCTTACCGTATCACCAGTACATTGATTATAAAGAAATGGTTATACGGATGAGCCTTCTTCCACTCATTTGTTTTGAACTCAAGATATTTTTGATCGAACCCTGAGTATTGGCCTGCTACAAGAGCTTTGTGGACAGCATTTCGTATGTCGCGGTTGGTTGGGTGATATGCCCTATCATACGCTGATGGCTTGATATTAAATTCTGTGGTCAAGTTGTTTTTCTACAAAACTATCTAATACCTTCTTAATGTACGGGACAGATGTTATTCCCATTCTTACATGAGAGAAAACCTTCCCCCTGCATTTTTGATGCATTCTGTTGGAAAAGGCACTTTTATCAGTTATGGCATTCTTTCATCGGCAGTCGGACAAAAATGATATCCTTTGCTTTCAAATTCCCTGTCTTTAATTCCTGACACGGTGTATCTAGTTTATACTGTCTTTTCTTTCTTCAAGTATCTTCAAGTATTGTCCGGAACATAGTATTTCTCGTATCTGAAAACAACCACGAAAACCAGATAGTATACATTTTGTAAAAGAAAAGGGCCCTATAACGAACATTTGAATGAACCTCAAACTGGACTCAGCTTAAGATCTCCATGCATTTAACATTTGTGTGAAGTTTCATTAATATCCTTTGTATAGTTTTCCCGAAAAAAACCGGACAAGCTTTTTAAAGCATACTTTAGTACATCAAGGGCACATAACTCTGTCAAGAAAATTCTAATGAACATCAAACTAGACTCAGCTTCAGATCTTAATGCATATAACATTTGTGTGAAGTTTCATTAATATCCTTTTGATAGTTTTTCGGAAAAACTCCGGACAAGCGTTTTATAGCATATTTGAGTACACCAATGACATATTACTCTGAAACGAAATTTTAAATGAACCTCAAACTCAACTCAGCTTAAGATCTTGTGATGCATATAAGAGTTGTGTGAAGTTTCATTAATAACCCCTGGATAGTTTTCTGGAAAAACTCCGGACAAACGAACGGATGGACGAACGAACGGACGTTCTCACAGTTGGACATTTGTTGGGTATATTTTTTGTTTAAAAATACCCAACAGTACACTAAAATACCCAACAATAACAATAGGGCAATCACGGAATGAATGGAATCTATTGTTCTCCCTACCCAACAAAGGACATTTCGTGCGCTCGAATGGACGATCGTATTCACGGACGGACGGACATGCAACGCCAATATACTTGTACGACCACCTTTAAAGGTGGGTATATAAACAAGTAAAGTCCGCCACAACGATTAAAATGACATTAAAACCCTGTGAAACTTTGAAAAATCAACTCCTGACGTTGAAAATATAGAAAATAATCTTAACTCCTTTTGAAAAAATGTTCAATCATATCAGTAATTCCTGAATATATGTACCTTGTTATGTAACGGATATGTAGTCTTGCCATGCACCCGACTTTCCGTGTGTCCTGTACATGCAACCGTTCCCTTTTGATGTTGTGCTGGTCCCCATTTCCTAAAATTATTACATCACAATTAAGATAGGAAAACCTTTGACAATACATAACTATTTCCTAAACATGTTAATGGCACATAAGTGTACATGCTATGGATAGCAGTTTAAAGTCTCTTCAATGAACATGTTAAGTACTACGATAACTTAAAATCCTTGCATAATGACTGGGCATTCATGGCATCTAGTTAAACATAATATGGACATGAGATAAGTGTCAAAACGCATGGATTTCCATGTCATTATAGTATTCAATACCACGTACACTGAGGTGACATGCTATTTCTGTTATAATGTTTGTATTTCCATGTCATTGTAGTATTCTATACTATTTACACTGAGGTGATATGAGATGCCTGTCATAATGCCTGTATTTCCATGTCACCATAGTATTCTATACCACGTACATTGAGGTGACATGAGATTCTTGTCATAATGCCTGTATTTCCATGTCACTGTAGTATTCTATACTATTTATACTAAGATGACATGAGATTGCTGTCTCAATTTCACTAAAGTATTCTATACTATATATACGGAGACGGCATGCCATAACTGTCATAATGCCTGTATTTCCATGCCACTTTAGTATTCTATATTATGTACACTGAGGTAACATGAGCTTCCTGTCATAATGCAAGTATTTTTATGTCACTAGAGTGTCTATATTAGATACACTGAGGTGACATGGGATTCCTGAAATAATGTCTGTTTTTCCATGTCACTATAGTATTCTATATTATGCACACTGAGGTGACATGAGATTTCTGCCATAATACAAGCACTTTTTATGTCACTATAGCATTCTATTCCACGTACACTGAGGTGACAAGAGATTCTTTTCAAAATACCAGTATTCCTATGTACACTTTATTATCTATTTTACATGTATGTACACTGAGGTGACATGATATAACTGTCATAATGCCTATCTTTCCATGTGACTATAGTATTATATACTATGTACACTGAGGTGACATTAGATTACTGTCGTAATTCAAGTATTGCCAATTCACTATAGTATTCTATACCACGTACACCGATGTGACATGGTATTCCTGTCATAATGTCTGTATGTTCATGTCACTATAGTAATCTATAGAAAGTAAACTGAGAGGACATGGTATTCCTGTCATAATGCCTGTATTTTTCCATGTCACTGTAGTATTCTATACTATGTCTACTAAGGTGACATGATATTCCTGTCGTAATGCCTGTATGTCTATGTCACTGTAATATGATATACTATGTATACTGAGGTGACATGAGATAACTGTTATAATGTCTGAATTTTCATGTCACTTTAGTATTCTATATTAAATACACTGAGGTAACATGAGATTACTGTCATAATGCAAGTATTTTCCTGTCACTATAGTGTTCTATATTATGATACTGATGTGACAAGAGATTTAAGTCATTAAACAAGTTGTTCCATGTCACAATAGTATTCTATAATATGTACACGGATGTAACACGAGATTCCTGTAATAATGCCTACATTTCCATGTCACTATAGTATTATCTACTATGTACACTGAGGTGACATGCGAATAATGTCATAATGCATGTATTTACATGTCATTATAGTATTTGATATTAAGTACACTGATGTGACATGAGATTCCTGTCATAATTCATGTATGTCCGTGTCACTGTAGTATTCTATATTATGTACACTGAGGTGACATGAGATTCCTGTCATAATACAAGTAATTCCATTCACTATAGTATTCTATATTTTGTACACTGTAGTGATCTGATATTACTGTTACAATGCCTGTATTTCTATGTCACTATAGTATGCTATACTATTTATACTGAGGTGACATGAGATTTCTGTCATAATGCCTGTATTTCCATGTCACTATAGTATTCTATACTACGTACATTGAGGTGACATGAGATTCTTGTCATAATGTCTGAATTTCCATGTCACTTTAGTATGCTATACCATGTACCCTGATGTGACATGAGATTTCTGTCACAATGCCTGTATTTCCATGTCACTGTAGTGTTCAATACTAGGTACACTGAGGTGACATGAGATTCTTGTCATAATGCCTGTATTTCCATGTCACTATAGTATTCTATATTTATTACACCTTGCTTTGAGTTACAACGTTAATTTCCCATAGACCTACAGTTAACATTTTGCATGTCTTTTACATCTATCCAAAATATACTGTCACTCTTTATGATATTCTTTTTGTGACGTCACTCTAAAGAACATTACTTTTTTCTCCGTTCTAAAAAATACTGTCAGCATTGACATGAATTCGCTTTGGGCGATAATAGAACGATTTAAAAAGTGGTAAATTCTAATCAACTTTTGGCATGTTCTGTACAAGTTGCTTCCTTTTTTACCATTCCTTAACGATTTGCCACAATTTGAGAAGAGGATAGTTGCCACCTAGACAATGTAAAGACGCTGTTTCTTCAATTTACTTATCATAACGTTCTTCTTTCTTTCTAGTAATATAATTATAAACAATGTGACGTCTTAAGACGGCGACGTCATTTCCCAAGTTACGTACATGTTCGCGATAAATTGGTATTCACAACACATTATATAAGATACGAATAAAACGATTCCAAAGCCAGGGTTGATAAGCTCGGTGTAATAAAATAAATATAAGATGTCAGTTGGCGTGACATTCAAATTATCAACCCTCGAAAACAACAATGTCATCCTCGGCTACGCCTCGGGTGACATTCTGTTTCTCGTGTTGACAATTTGAATGTCACGCACACTGTCATCTAATATTTATATAATATACACTAAGGTGGCATGCGATTCCTGTCATTATACAAGTATTTCCATGTCACTATAGTATTCTATACTATGTACACGGAGGTGACATGAGGATTCTGTAATAATGCTTGTACATGTATGTCCATGTCACTATAATATTTAATACTATGTACACGGAGATGCCATGAGATTCCTGTCATCATACTCGTATATCCATGCCACTTTAGTATTCTATACTATGTTCACTGATGTGACATGAGATTCCTGTTATTATACAAGTATTTTCAAGTCACTACAGTATTCTACACTATGTAAACGGAGGCGACATGAGATTCCTGTCATAAAACAAGTATTTCCATGTCACTATAGTATTCTATACTATGTACACTAAGGTATCATAAGATTCCTGTCATAATGCCTGTATGTACATGTCACTATAGTATTTTAAACTATGTAAACGGAGATGACATGAGATACCTGTCATTATACAAGTACGTCCATGTAACTTTAGTATTATAAACTATGTACACGGAGGTGACATGAGACTCCTGTCATTATACAAGTATTTCCATTTCACTATAGTATAATTTACTATATACACTGAGATGACATGAGATTCCTGTCATAATGCCTGTATTTCCATATCACTCTAGTATTCAATACTATGTTCACTGAGGTGACATGAAATTCCTGTCATTATACAAGTTTTTCTATGTCACTATAGTATTCTATACAGTGGTAAATACGCTATTCCTACACATTTACGCGTTAATCTATGCGTAAGAAACGCATAGTGAACGGTTAACGAACGCTTAACGAACTGTTAACGCCGAACGATCTTAACCCGTTTAAACGCGTTAATAAACGATTATACCATAGATGCTGCGATTGGTGCTTCAGGTATCCGTTTCACGCGGAGATTTCGGATCTTATCGACAGGCACTGACCTCCAGCCTGTAACCAATCTATTTAGGTAACCCGCCTATATATGCCACTCAGATATCGGGGGATTAACAGTGTATTTCCAATTAAAAATAGCAATGTTATCGGCGATACCACCTAATGTTCTGTAATAAACATGTCATAAAGTTGATGTGTAAACCGCTAAAGCTAGGGGGTCCGTCGGCTAAGTGATGCCCCTTTCATCCGAGCTCTTTTAAACGCGTAAATAAACGCGTAACGAAACGCCTAGGAAAGGCGTTTAACGAAACGGATATTAGACGCATAGTGAACGGTTAACGAACGCGTAAGAAACGCGTAGAGTGGGTAGGAATAGCGTATTTTCCACTGTACTATGTACACGGAGGTGACATGAGACTCCTGTCATTATACAAGTATTTCCATTTCACTATAGTATTCTTCACTATGTACACTGAGATGACATGAGATTCCTGTCATAATGCCTGTATTTCCATGTCACTCTAGTATTCAATTCTATGTTCACTGAGGTGACATGAGATTCCTGTCATTATACAAGTATTTCCATGTCACTATAGTATTCTATACTATGTACACTGAGATGACATGAGATTCCTGTCATAATGCCTTTATTTCCATTTCACTATAGTATGCTATACTATGTACACTTAGGTGACATGAGATTCCTGTCATAATGCCTGTATTTCCATGCTTCTATAGCATTCTATACTTTGTACACTGGGGTAGCATAAGATTCCTGTCATAATGTCTGTATTTACATGTCACTATAGTATTCTATACTATGTACACTGAGGTAACATGATATTCCTGTCATTATACAAGTATTTCCATATAACTATAGTATTCTATATAATGTACACGGAGGTGACATGGGATTCCTGTCACAACGCCTGTATTTCCATGTCACTCTAGTATTCAATACTGTGCACACTGAGGTGACATGAGATTACTGTCATAATGTCTGTTTTTCCATTTCACTATAGTGTTCTATACTATCTCGTACACTGAGGTGACATGAGATTCCTGTCATTATACAAGTATTTCCATGTCACTATAGTATTCTATACTATGTACACTGAGGTGACATGAGATTCCTTTCATGATGCCTTTATTTCCATTTCACTATAGTATTCTATACTATGTACACTGAGGTGACATGAGATTCCTGTCATAATGCCTGTATTTCCATGTCACTATAGTTTGCTATACTCTGTACACTAAGTTGACATGATATTCCTGTCATAATGCCTGTATGTCCATGTGCCTATAATATTATATAAATATTAGATGGCAGTTTGCGTGACATTCAAATTGTCAACCCGAGAAACAGCATGTCACCCCGAGGCGTAGCCGAGGGTGACATTCTTGTTTTCGAGGGTTGACAATTTGAATGTCACGCAAACTGACATCTAATATTTATTTTATTACACCGAGCTTATCAACCCTGGCTTTGGAATCGTTTTATTCGTCTTTTATAAAATGTGTTGTGAACACCAATTTAGCGCGGACATGTACATAACGCGGGAAATGACGTCGCCGTCTTACGACGTCACATTGTTTATAATTATATTACAAGTAAACAAAGAAGAACGTTATGATAAGTAAATTGAAGAAACAGCGTCTTTACATTGTCTAGGTGGCAAATATCCTCTTCCGAAATTATGGCAAATCGTTAAGGAATGGACAAAAGGAAGCAACTTGTACAGAAAATGCCAAAAGTTGATTATAATTTACCACTCTTTAAAACGTTCCAATGTATCCAATAGCGATTGGCATGTCAAGGCTGACAGTACGTTTTCGGACGTAGTAAAAAAGTAATGTCCTTTAGAATGACGTCACAAAAAGAATATCATAAAGAGTGACAGTAAAGATGTAAAAGACATCCAAAATGTTAACTGTAGGTCTATGGGAAATTAACATTGTAACTCAAAGCGAGGTGTAATAATCTATACTATGTACACCGAGGTGACATGAGATTCCTGTCATATTGCCTGTATTTCCATGCCACTATAGTATTCTAAACTAAGTACACTGAGGTGACATGAGATTCCTGTTATAATGCATGGCTGCCCATGTCCTTATAGTATTCTATAACATGTCCAGTAATGTTACATGAGAGTCCTGTCAAATTATAAAGATTTTAATATCACTGTTGAATTCTATATACCATGTACACTAAGTTGACATCAAATTCCTGTTACAATGCAAGTATTTCCATATCAATATAGTTTTCTATAGTAAGTTCACTGAAGTGACATCAAATTCCTGTCTTAATGCATGAATTTACATGTCACTATAGTATTCTATACTATGTACACATTGGTAACATGAAAGTCATGTCATAATGCGTTGATTTCCATGTTACTATAGGATTCTATACCATGTTCATTTCGGTGACATGAGATTCCTGTCATAATGTAAGGATTTCTATGTCACTGTTGTTTCCTATACTATGTTGACTGAGGTGACATCAAATGCCTGTTATAATGCAAGTATATTTCAGCCATTATAGTATTATATACTATGTAGACTGAGTTGACATTAGATTACTGTAAAAATGCAAGGATGTCCATGCCATTAAAGAATTATTTACAATATACACTGCTGAAGGTCATAATGCAAGGAGTCCGATGTCCCTAAAGTATGCTCGACTATGTTCATTTAACTGACATAAGATTCCTGTCATATTGCAATAATTTCTATGTTACTATAGTATTCTATACCATGTTCCCGTTGATGCTATGAGTTTCCTGTCATTATATATGGATTTCTTTGTTCCGAAAGTATTTTATACTTTGTTCCCTTAAATTGACGTTAGATTCCATTTATTTTGCATGGAGTATATGTCACCAAAGTAGTCTATACTATGAACACTGAGTTGACATTAAGTTCCTGTAATATTGCAAATATTTCCATGTTACTATAGTATTCTACATCATTTACTTTGAAGTGACATTGGATTCCTGTCATGTTGCCAGAATGTCCGTGACACTATAGTGTTTTATAGTATGTTCCTTTATGTAACATAATATTCCTGTCATTATGTAAATATTTCCAAGTCCCTATAGTATGCTGTACTACTTACATTGAGGTGAAATGAGAATTCTTTCATATTGCAAGGCTTTCCATGTAAGTATATATGACAATGACAATGATTTTAAATGCATCAAGGTCTAAGCCCCGTGCCATAAATTAAATTCATGTTATAATATTAGGATATTTATGTCTCCGTAGTATTCTATACTATGTACACTGAAGTGACATGAGATTTTGTCAAAATGCAAGGATTTCCATACTTTTGGTATTAACAAATACATGGCACACACCAACTATTAAAGCCACGAGCTCAGCAGTGCAAAAGTTATAAGCACTGCTAAGGTTTTTGGACAAAGGCAGGCAGGTTGATGTTTGTTAATATCAGTGTCTGCCATCTATGGGCTAATTGGACCCATGTTTGTTTGTCTTTTGATACTGCTTTACACCTCTTTCGAGTATTACTAGCAGAGGCACGTATGGGGTACATTAGAGACTGGACCTGGACGGTGACTTTATCCCGACACCGACGAACCAGTCATAATGCTAACCCGAAATCCTGAGCGCCAAGGAGGGAAGCCATTACTACCAATTTATAAGTACAGCGCTCCCTCCCTACCATGACCCTCCTAACAACGACTCCCTCCTTTCAACGACACTTGCTGCTGTTCCCTAAACAGGACAAATATGTCCAACCTATTCACGGCTGACATGTCGTCTGCTTAAAATTATCGTCTGTTGTTTTTCTCAAATTTACATTAAAGGACAATTCGACAGATAAAAACTTCATGAATAACGAGTGACAAACAGCTTGAATCCAGATCAGACGCCGCGTAACGCGGCGTCTGATCTGGATTCAAGCTGTTTTCAAATGAAATCAATGTTCCTCCCTATAACGACTCCCTCCGAACAACGGACACATTCTGTGTCTCCCACTGGATGTCGTTGTAGAGAGGGAGCGCTGTTTTTTTGTTTGAACACGCAACCTCCCGCACTGTGCAAATGTAACATAGATCTGGTGAGGAACAATGTGCATCCAGACCTTGGCTCAAACATTTCGGATCGAGGGCTCTCCATTCTGAGCTATTCAGGCCGCTGACATAAATCTCTCACTGTTCAACTATAAACTCAACCCGGCTACACACCCTTCTCTACACAGAATTGGTCCCGAATTCTTAATTAATGAACACTCCAAGAGTTTATCTTTATATATATATATATATATATTTGTACTCTCTGTGAGTTTCATACTACCCTACGTTGATCGTCAAATGTAACTTGGTGTTCATAGAAAGAAACATATCCCCTCAAACCTGGGATCGAACCCGAGTCGCCATGTTCGCAGTCATACACTCTACCACGTCGCCATAAAACACTTTTGTACAGCAAGGGCTGAAGGCCGTACTTGTAAGTGATAATAACCTATACATACTGTGATATAAAGGGTTTCTGTCAACTTAAACTCCAAAACAATGTATCAATACATTTATATCACAAGTCTCGTCCTCGTCTCTACTTTCAATTTCATTTTCATTAATCTAAGCCCTTAATTAATGGATTAGCCCAATTCGTCAACAAGAGAATACATAAGCAAACAGGGAATATTCTGATCAGACACCGTAGTTGCAGCGTCTCATAAGGGTACTGTTTGAAAGTTCATATGAAACATTCTGATTTATGGGCAATCACCGTGAACAGTATAGAAAAACCTCATACGAGCGTAGTTCATCCTACATCTGTTGTTAGAGTCGCTTATTAAACTAATAAGACTTCCTCGTGTGTCATGGCATGATACCCAGGAATTTATTATACATCTATAAGGACATATATTACAGCAAGTTTCATTGTAATATTAAGACAACCGATAACTTACCTATGATTCTACATTCCTCTCAGTGGCTAAAAAGGTGTAGACGACGAGTTCAGTGTTTACACACGAAAGCGTTACGTCAGCAGAAGCGCAAAAATTGTGACGTCAGACATGAGAATACTGACATTTTATGATTTAGCGCAAGCCCTAAATAATATCATAAGTAAAACCTGTAATAATGGACCACTGAATACGGTAGCCTGTAGATCTTTAAAGACAGGTTAAATCACTGCTTAATGCATGACAAAAGTAATGCATAAAATATCCTTTAATTTTTATCATTTAGCATTACTTTTGTCATGTGTTAAGCTGCCATCTGTCATATAGGCTATACATCCTTACAAAGTTTAGTTGTCACTTGACTATACTTGCATCTGATATTGTTCATCATTACATTAGAGACTAAACAATTTATTGTAAAAAAATTTTTGTAGCGAATGGAACTCGATCCTAGAATATTTGGATTGCTAGTCAATCACTCTACCAACTACGCTAGCAAAGAAGACACTGAAGTTTATCAAACTTTTCTTTATGTAAATGTTCACTATAAACACATGCCGAAAAAGATCATGTGAAAGTCATCAGCATTTCCGGAACTCGAGATGCGGGCCGCCCGCTGTCAAACCACCTTAAACAATCTGAGTGGCTGTAAACTAACAATTGTTGTGTTTATATTTAAAAGTTTTTTTTATATCATGATAGGTATTGTATCACGACTTAAGTATTGCAATACACATTTTATTCTCACAGGCAATACGTATCATGATATGTATCGTCGTTAAAATGAAATATCAGGATAGGAATCGTGAAGGAAATAACTGCCGATGCACAGCTCTAGCTGAAAGTAAAGCAGAATGCGCCTTACTCATTACCCCATAAATACGCCTTTTTATGACTTTAATTTATTCCTCCACTAAAGAAAATAGTTTCAATTTATTCAGTCAGGAATATATGCAGCATAAGAAAAATTTTCTATATTCAAACAGATGATAATTTAAAGCAGGCTGAAAGTAAAGCAGAATGTGCTCTATTTGGTGCATTCTGCCATACTTTTCGTTAAATAAAGTCTTTATTATTATTATTATACTTATACTTTCAACCTGCTTTAAGTAAGTCACTTTATTTCAAAATTAGAAAATGCTATTGGGATAATTGGTTAAGGAACTTTTTTGTAGTGGAGGAATAACTTCAAGGCATAAAAGGCATATATATTGGGGAATGGGTTAAGTGACCACTCAACAGAAGGTCCCTGTGTTGAATCCAGGGCTGCCATTTCTCCGGATTTTTCCTAAATCTTCGGATTTTTTTCTAGTACATGGTAGCTTAAAGCAGGCTGAAAATAAAGCAGAGTGCGCCTTAAGGCGCATTCTGCTTTACTTCCAGTCTGCTTTAAGCAGCCACATGTCAACAAAACTACATGTAGAAACAGGCGATGGGGTAAAGGTACGATTCGTAAAATCGCACTTGAAAACTGCAAATTTGGTAATCTTAGGATTTGTCATGTCAACTTATGGCAGTCCTGTGAATTTGATACATGTAGTTGCTGAATACAGGATGAAAATAATGCAGAGCTCCCAAAGGAGCTATCATTTCTATTATTTCAAGCTAATGGTATTATTTCTATCCAATGGATTTAAAGTTGACATTTGCTAGACGACATATCCACGCTTCACTGGGTGCTTAAATTGCTAATAGTACAATATTTATATTGACTGTATAATTATTGCAACCCAGAATATTCCATTCTGTACAACCCATTAACCCCTTGAATAGAGTGAATGGATTTGCCCAAGGTTTTCTTGACCAGTGCTCATGATGCCCTAAATAAGCAGCCCTCTAGCTAACTTGATAATGCCATCTCTAGGTTCTAATGTGTGAAAAAGCATTGAAACTCAATGTGATTGTTATAGTATACAGTTACGCATGTATTAAGTTGCTGTTTTGAAAAGTTGGTGCCCTAGACAAGTGGCTTCTTTCTGCAAGACAACTGTAAATTACATAATGCATCTTTTGAGATTCTTTTCACCTAAATTTGAAACACTTCTCTCTATGAAGTTGCATCCTTCTGCATTGACTGGCAGCTCAATAGGTTTGACTGTACAATTATTTGTGAGAGGCATTGCTCAAAGATTAACCCTTTGCCAGCTGGTCGCGACTTTATTGATGTTTGCAAACAGTTTAGATCCAGATCAGACACCGCGAAACGCGGTGTTTGATCTGGATCCAAACTGTTTGACACTCTTCTTTAGGTTTCTTTACTTAAAAATGTATAAATCTAAATTTAACAAACTTTGCAGACGATAATTTCGGAGCAGACGAGATCACCGCAGGATAAGGGTTAAGTACCGGTGGTCTGTACCTGTTTTCAGTCCAGCTGACTGAAGAGTTCTGCTTGAGATGGTGGTACGTTTATACACATTCATGAATATGACTCCAGATAATGGAATATCTTGAAAACTAAAATCTTTATACCTGCTCAAAACGCTATGGTGTGGCTACTTCTTTGAAACATATTTCAAAGATTCCATTGGATTTAGTCTAAACATGAATGAGAAAAAGTGAGAAATAGTTTGGTTACTCCCTCTTATCTTTCTTTCTTTCTTTCTTTCTTTAATGCCGACCACTCATGAATGAGGATTTTGACATGTGTTGGTCTATTCATTTCTAACTCTTGCTATTTCTATGATAATGTTATATCATGTTTTAACCCTTACTGAGCTCGGACCAAGCAAAAACTGCATGTACTTGTGAATAGTACACTTGTCTTGTGCAAACAGTGTAGACCCTTATCTGAGGGCTCCTTTAGGAGCTCTCTGATCAGGGTCTGCACTGTTTGCCATACTTTTATAATATTTTTACGATATTTTTCTTTGAAGGCACATTAGTAGTTATGGTAATTTATATAAGATAACTCAATGGGTTTGATCAATTCTAGAGTTTTGTAAGGATTAAACTGACACTAGGTTTACAAAGATTAATTGACCGTGAAGTCAAATTTTACTTTCATCATATTTTAGCAATTCATGAGTTTATTTAATCATTCAGGAAGTACTGAAGATGCCAGATAAATGAGATACTACGGCTCATTATAAATGATAAAAAAAGAAAGTTAACCAATGATATACAGTGGAGAATCTGTTATTCTTTCCCAATAAACGCATTTACGCTAAAACTATTATTTGCAGTGCAAACAGTTTGGAGCCAGATCAGACGCCGGGTAACCCGGCGTCTGATCAGGCTCCAAACTGTTTGCCACCAAGATAAACAAGAATTATCAGAATTGTCCAAAAGTTGTTCTTTTCTACGTTTTAGTGC
This sequence comes from Gari tellinella, assembly GCA_922989275.2. Classification (NCBI taxonomy): domain Eukaryota; kingdom Metazoa; phylum Mollusca; class Bivalvia; order Cardiida; family Psammobiidae; genus Gari; species Gari tellinella. Next base: position 79,661,466 of record OV277860.1, on the reverse strand, counting down.
TTTGCGTTTGCGTACGTTTGCGTTTAAACGGGAAAGAATAACAGATTCTCCACTGTACACATGCACCATGAGAAATATGCTAGCAGATAGTTGCTTAAAGCAAGCTGAAACTAAAGCAGACTTTGCCTTAAGTAAATATTTCACTTTTATATGGTCATGAATATGTTCTTTATCCTTGCAGATGGTAGCTTAAAGCTTATTTTCTGTATTCTAGCAGATTGTAGCTGAAAGCGTGTTGAAAGTAAAGCAGAATGCGCTTTAGGGCACATTCTGCTTTACTTTCAATCTGCTTAAAGTGATCATATACAGTAGTATCACCATAGGATTTGATGCTGAAATGAGTGAGAAAATGTTGGATTTGTTCCGTTTACTCCACCTTATCTTGAACCCTGGTACAGTGGAGAATCTGTTATTCTTTCCCAATAAACGCGTTTACGCTAAAACTATTATTTGCAGTGCAAACAGTTTGGAGCCAGATCAGACGACGGATAACACGGCGTCTGATCAGGCTCCAAACTGTTTGCCACCAAGATAAATATGAATTATCAGAATTGTCAAAAAGTTGTACTTTTCTACGTTTTTAGTGCTTTGCGTTTGCGTACGTTTGCCGTTTAAACGGGAAAGAATAACAGATTCTCCACTGTACTGGTGTTACAGTTCTGTATTGTTTGTTACAGAATGAGGCTCTCAAGAAGAAGATTTCAGACAAGGATGAGCAGACGAAGGACATGAAAGGCTGTAAGTAATGGTGTTTAAGTTCCAGAGCTCCAGATAAGGAGGGTATTTCAAAGACTAAAATCTTTATTTCTGCTTTAAACCCTATGGTGTCACTACTCATTAGAATCGTCTCGAAGAGACGATTCTAATGAGTAGACACATCATAGGATTAGATTTAGAAAAAAATGGATTTGTGCAGTTTACTCCTTCTTATTTGGAGCCCTGGTGTTAACCTTTTGGGACCCTGTATTGAAGACCTTGCAAACAGTTTGGATCTAAAATGTATTCCTGGGTTAGTCGGTTAAGCTTTGTAATACACTTCTTATCTTGGGCCCTTTTGATTTATACTCGATGTCATTTTCCTTATAGGCTGGAAAGAATGTTGAATAACTCTGTATTCTTATATGAGGCATAGTATTCTAATACAGACTGGTGGTAACTGAAGATAGGAGAAAAGTAATAAAGAAAGCCTTCTATTGGAGCTTTCTGAATTACTTTTGTCCTTGATTAGACAGTCACCTGTCTACATGCTGCTTCATTTAGTGATTGCTTAGCCAATGGTCTGTTTTAAAACTGAAGACAGGTGACTACTTAACCCTTTACTCCATAGCGTATTTCTTGTTTTGAAGATAGATGATTGCTTAAAGCAGGTTGGAAGTAAAGCATAGAACACCTTAAGGCACAGTCTGCTTTACTTTCAACATGCTTTAAGCTACCATCTGATATTAAATATAAAACATGTATAAGGATTGAAATTCATGAGTGTATCAGATGGATAAATTTATTAAGTAAACTTGTTCTTAGTCAAGATGAAATAAATAATATGTCTTAAATTGTCTATACCCCATAGCCTGTTTCTAGTTTTGAAGACAAGTGGCCACTTATAACAGGCTGAAAGTAACGCTGAATGCACATTAAGTCAAATTCTGCTTTACTTGCAGCCTGTTATAAGTTCACACCTGTTAGGATACAGAAAATATTTCTTATATTGTACATGTTCATGACTGTATAAAGTGGAGCCATTTTCTTTAGGGGAGGAATAAATTTAATATGCTTAACCCATTACCCCATAGTCTTTTCTTATATTGAAGATATGTGACCCCTAAAGGCAGGTTGAAAGTGAAGCAGAATGCACCTAAAGGCGCATTCTGCTTTACTTCAACCTACTTTAAGCTACCATCTGCTAGAACAAAGAAAAAACAAGAGCCTCATGGGACATATTTCGCTCACCTGAGAATAGCTGAATGATTTATGTCCAGGACTTTGTCATTTTTTACCCGAGGGCATAATTTGAACAATCTTAATAGAGGACTTGTAGATGATGCTATATGCCAAATATCTAAGATCAGGGTACTAGGGTTTTAGACAAGAAGATTTTTTAAAGTTTCCATTGAACAAATCTATTTTTAGCTCCTGTGACCTACATATGCAGAAGGTTTGGCTACTCAGAGTGTTTTTGATTTTATTCTTGATGATTTGATTTTGTTTGAAAATACGTACAGTAGCTCATGTCAATTTCTGCTTACTGGTGATTTTAATGGCAGGGTGGGGGAAAGACCAGATTATGCTGAAAATGAAGATTTGGTAAACTTAAACCTTTTACCTGATGATTACATACAGGATACATTACTTAGTCGGTGTTCGGAAGATAAAACAGTAAATGAAATTGGCATTGAGCTACTGGATTTCTGTAAACAAACAGGTTTGAGAATTGTGAATGGTAGAATGTTTGAAGATGAAAATGTTGGAAAGTTTACATGTGTTAAACACGCCGGTGTAACGAAGTATTTTTACCCCCATCGAAAAGTGACCCCCGGTCAAAATTTGACGTCGTATAATAACCCCCTGTCGTCGAAAAAGGACCCCCATCGTCGAATATTGACCCCCTTCTGTCGAAAAATGACCCCCTTTATACTTACCTTTATATTTGGTGTAAAATTAGTTTTGCACGTGCTAAATGTGTATTTATACCCCAAAGCTCAATTTTGGGCGTATGTAATGACAAAATTGCGCGTGTCTGGAAGTGATTTCGTCTTCATATGTACCTTTGTTTAGAACATATTTTCTTTATTACATCAACAAGATTTACCAAAGTTGGTGTGTGAGTACGTTTGCCATGGCAAAGTGGCCTATAACATAGCCTGTGATTTTTTCACTTTTCAGGTCACTGTGACCTTGACCTTTTACATTATTTTTCGATCCACAACTTTTATGGCATTTATTTGGTACCACGGCGCTCATACATGTACGTTCTATTGGTTTAGAAGGACACCTGTCAGTTGGCAAGTCAATACGTTAGTGCCCAAAGTTGGGAGATTTTGAGGGGGCTCCGTGACAAAAGCTTTGGAATTTTCTTAATGCATTTCTTTTTAAACATGACTAAAGGTTTACGTTTATTTTTTCGAAAACACAACAGTACTGTTGAAACGTATCTCAGATTGGCCAACAAACTTTGATCTAATCTGGGCTTTTGTTGCGGGTTTCGTTTCAACTGTTCTAGTCTCAAGACACTGACTCGAGCTTGATCTCGTTCGTTAAATCTGAAGTAAAGTTGGTATCAAAACAACTGTAAAACCTTTATTAAGCTGCACATACAGGTATAGTTTGGTCATCTTTTTATTACCATTACTTGTGTTTTTAGTGTTCTCCGGCTTTACATTTTAATAAGGTAGTGTCACTTCGAATGACTTAAGTATTATAGTATTGTTTACTTGTAAGACTCTTTACCTTGCATAACTTAGCAACTGCGAAATGTACTATTGTCGTATTTAGCAAGTGACCAATATTGTGAGTATCGTGATATCTGTTGCCTCAGTTTGACCTTGAATTCTGTAGTGACCAAAAGCTCAAGATAATAAAGAGTTTGAGTTGAGTCTGAGATCGTTGTCAGGTATTTGATTGGTCAGATTAGCGCAAACGCCCAGACTCAACTCAAACTCTTTATAACCTTGGGCCCTGAAGTACCTATCAAATTGTCATCATTCAAATAAAGCCACTACAAGCGGGTTATGTTGTGTTTTGCCAACTCTTGCTGATATGATTTAACAGTTTATCATGTTTATGTGTACATTTAACACCATCTGCAAACAAATTATATCCAGATCGGACGCTGCGCAACGTTGCCTCATTATCCTTGTCATCAATCAGTGTCGTAGAATAACTCCGGTCATTATTCGATGACGTAGAATGACCCCCGGTCTTTATTTGATGTGGTAGATTGACTCCCCGGTCATAACTCGATGTCGTAGAATGACCCCCGGTCTTTATTCGATGTCGTAGAATGACTCCCCGGTCATTATTCGATGTTGTAGAATGACCCCCGGTCATTATTCGATGTCGTAGAATGACCCCCTGATATTTTTCTATTTCATACAATGACACGCCCTGTCCTGGTATGGTAATTACCGTATTTGATGTCAAACAAAGGCCCCTTCTCATTATTGAATGTCGCGAGCAGCACCCTGATGATTAATTCATGTCAGATTGCTAATTACTTTTAAAAATCTTTGGATGGTTCTATGTTGTACAATATACTGTCAATAATCTAATCAATATTTTCATAGACACATGTTGCGACACATTGTAAGAAGACGAATGCCATTGGAATCGATGTAAATATTATATATACGAGGTACATGTAAAAGGGGGATAAATAGTTTTACTTGTTCACGTTTATTGATATCGAGTACCACTGATGTACTTTAAACTACGTTCAATAAGTGGTCATATATCTTCAAGAATAGAAACAGGCTATGGAGTAAAGGGTTAGTATTCATGTTTGACTTTATGCATCTAACAGACAATGCAGAAACTGTAATGGTGTTATATGCAGCAGTGACATTTATACATTTTGTCTGGGTACCCCTCTATAGCAGTAATTCAATCAAGAAGTGTACAGACAAAAAGGCTTTGACTTTACAAACTGTATACTTGCATACATGTATTCTTAAGTTTGCATCTTTGATTATGTAGTTGACATTAACTTGTAAATGATAACCTATCAGTTATATATGATATGCTTATTAGTCTTTTTTTAGTAATGTTTTGGACTGTAATGTACGATGTAATGCATTACTTTGCCAATGTTGTTGTAATTTAATGCATTACAAACTTTTATGTAAACGTTGCGTAATGGTAATTGTAATATAATGCACTCTTAAGCAATGTGATTGTAAACTTGTAAAGTAATTTATAACTTTTTCAAGTAATTAACACCCTGCCTGCCCCGGCCACACCGACCTGCATACTCCATGGCTGAATTACACCCCTAACTTATTTATAAATAAGCTGTTCACGAATTATACCTCAGACCCGCAACCAGCTTGTATCAAAGAGATCGGGTAATCCCTACCATCAGCATCCAACATATAAGCACCAGGTTACATGTAACGGTATCCATCGGGAACAGCATTTAGTATACTGTACGTTCCCATGGCGTGCTTATCATGTCTGAATTTTAACTTGTTTACAGTAAAACCTCTCTATAACGGCCACTAAAGTGTGCTAATTTATTAGTTGTTTTTGACAGGTGACTGCTTAAAGCATGGTGACAGTAAAACAGAAAGCTCCTGTAGGAGCTTTCTGTTTTACTGTCACCTTGCTTTAAGCTGTCACCTGTCATTTAAATAACCAATTAGTCCTCGTTTTAGTGGCCGTTATAGAGAGGTTTTACTGTATTATCTAAATTTTATGTATCTTTTAACTCATTCACACCTGAAAATGTAAGTGAACACTTCAAGTTTTCTAGTTATGTCAAGTCAATTTTCGACTAGCTAGAGTTGTTTTATACAATACATTTCAAAACTGACACATATCAGAGGGCCCCTGTGGGTAAAGTCTGACTTGGGTCTACACTGTTTACAAAGGACAAGTGTACTATTAACATGAACACTGTTTGTAAATATCTAATATACTCGTCGCTAGGGTCCAATTGGTTAAACTGTGTCGCTTAATTGCTGGAGAGGGTATGGGTCACTATTCGATGGGGGTCGATATATTTCAGGAGGGGTCAAAATACTTCATGAGGTGAGTCATAGTACTATGACCGGGGGGTCAAATTTCGACGTCGAATTATGACCAGGGGGTCATTGTACGCTATCGAAAAATGACCGGGGGTCATTCCACGTCGTCGAATTATGACCGGGAGGTCTTTTTTTGATGGGGGTCAAAATACTTCGTTACACCGGCAGTAGTGTAGTAGATCTTGTAATGTGTCGCACATCTCTCTTTGATAATTTTAAAAGTTTTTCTATTGAGGATCCAAATTTGCTATCTGATCATTGCGTGGTAGAGTTTTCACTTAGCAAACTTCCCACACAAAGTGGTAATGCCGATCAAAGGGATACAACCTTTACACAAACAGCAAATTACAAATACAAATGGGATAATTCTAAGCTTAATTCTTATAAAGAAAAAATAGAAAATCAAGACCTTCGAGATATGCTTAATACATTATCGAATAAACTAGATACGATTGACAATAATGAAGACCTAAATAGGAATCTAAAGGAATTTTACGAGTTACTAGGCGATGTTTGTGACCCGTTTTTTTAAAAAACACACATGTATAAATACTGATATACACGGGAATAATTCACCAAAAAAGAACGAGCCATGGTTCAACCAATGCTGTAAAGAGAAAAACGTAATGTATTTTATGAAAAATTAAATGATTACAGGTTAAATCAAACGGAAGAGACTCGCACCTTGATGACGTCAGCAAGAGCAGATTATAAAAATATGATACGTAGTAAAAAAGTAGAATATGATAAAAATCAGACGAGAAAATTAGAAGCAATGAGGTTTAAAAACGCAAAAGAATACTGGAAAATGTTGAAAGGCGTAACATCAGAAAGATAATCGAAACACTTAACAACAAAAGATTTCTCGGAGTATTTTAAAGCAGTTAATGATCCAAATTCTGTATTCCTTCAGCCTGATGAAGATATTTTAGCTTTTAACCCTTTCCCTTATAGAAGCGACTTTTAGCACATTTATCTTATTCATCCGCTGAAGAAAATAGTTCCAAATTATACCGTAATGAATATGTGTCATATTAAATACTTTCCTTATTCTAGCAGTTAATAGCTTAAAGCAGGCTGAAAGTAAAGCAGAATGCGCCATTGGGCGCATTCTGCTTTACTTTAAACCTGCTTTAAGTAGTCACATATCTTCAATACTAGAAACAATGCTATCAGGTAAAGGGTTAATGAAAAATATTTAAACGTAGAACTCCAAGAAATGTTTTCGGAACTCAACGTTAATATAACCAGAGAAGAAATCTTTAAAGCCTGTAAAGATATGAAGTCGGGCAAGTCCGGTTATAAATGAATTTTTTAAACATGGTATACATGCATTAATCCCTTTTATAGATAAACTATTTAATACTGTTTTAAGCACAGGTTATTTCCCAAATAGCTGGTCAGAAGGACACATTGTACATATCTTTAAAAAGGGCGATATTAACGACGCTGGTAATTATAGGGGGATAACTCTTTTAAGTGCATTAGGCAAACTTTTCACCAGAGTGATTAACACTAGGCTGATCGAATGGGCAGAACAATGTCACGTTTTATGTAGAGGCCCAAGCAGGGTTTAGGAAAAATATTAGTACTATTGATAATGTATTTATTTTACAGGGCTTAATCTCTCATACGTTGAATGATAATAAAAAGTTATTTGTTGCTTTTATAGACTTTAAAAAAGCTTTTGACTATATTGTGCGAGATGTATTGGGGTTTAAACTTATCAAATACGGAGTTAGAGGTAAAATTCTTAATATAATAAAGTCTATGTATAGTAACCTTAGATCTATGGTTAAATATGACAATAATTTAAGTGATGGCTTCTTCTTTACACTGGAGGTAGCTCAGGGTGAGTGTTTATCGCCATTTTTATTTGCCATGTGCTTAAATGATCTGGAAGAGACCTTTATTTTAAAGGGCTATGAAGGAATAGATATAGGTGCAATTAAGCTTTGTTTGCTGCTATATGCAGATGATATAGTTTTATTTTCGAGCACTGAAAGTGGATTGCAACAAGGTTTAGATATTTTGTATGATTACTGCCAGCGATGGAGGCTTGTAGTAAATGTTGATAAAACAAAAGTAATGATTTTTAAAAAGGGTGGAAGAATACGAAAAGGTACTAGATTTACTTACAATAATCTTGAAATTGAAATTGTGCAGAAGTTTACCTATTTAGGTGTAGTATTTACTAGTGGGGGTTCGTTTTCTGAAACACATTCTGCATTAGCTGGCCAGGCATTAGAGGCACTTTTTAAACTAAAGACATACTTGTATAATTTCACAAATATTTCAGTTAAACATAATTTGGAGCTGTTTGATAAACTTATATTGCCAGTACTTAACTATGGAAGTGAGGTGTGTGGTTTTACAAAGGCAGATAAACTAGAGAGAGTCCATCTTAAGTTCTGTAAACAGCTACTTGGAGTTAGACCTAAAATAATTTTATATATGGAGAGTTAGGAAGAACATCGCTAAAACAAAATAGATTAGTGTCGGTTATACGATACTGGCTTAAGATTATTCAGTCTTCTGATTTGAAATATATTAAATATGTATATGATATGATGTTAGAAGATATGCAAAAGCACCCCAATAAGGCTTCTTGGCTGTTCAATGTAAAACAATTATTAGAATCACTAGGTTTTAACAATGTTTGGTTACAACAGGGGGTTGGGAACCCCGAACTTTTCCTCGGGATTTTTAAACAAAGAATTAATGATAATTTTATCCAAAACTGGTACCAAGAAATTGAAAATTCACCAAGAGCCGACAGTTATCGTTTGTTTTCAGATTTTGGTTTTAAAGAATATTTAGATGTAGTCAATATCAAAAGATTTAGACAAGAGTTAACTAGATTAAGAGTATCAGCACATTATCTTGAAATAGAAACGGGAAGATGGCATAAACCAAACCCAATACCTAGACAAGCTAGAAAATGCCAATATTGTAATACTCTAGAAGATGAGTATCATTTCTTATTAGAATGTCCATTATACCATGAACTGAGATGCGCTTATATTAGACCATATTATTGGAGACACCATAATCCTCAGAAGTTTGCTGACCTTTTAAAGTCGAGAAATGTTGAAGAAGTTAGAAATATGTCATTGTTTGTATATAAAAGTTTTCAATTAAGAAGCACTGCACTATACGTGAACCGATAAATGTACATAAATTACCCCCTTCTTTTCCCCCCATTTATCTATAGGAGAAACAACACTCAGCGCTGTCTTGTTTTCGAATTGGTAAGGTGAATCTAAATAAATGTAGATTTACAGTACCAAGTCATTACCAAGACGTAGAAATATAAAATGAATTTATTTATTACTTTAATAATTGTTAATTTGAACTCGAAAACTTTTGTATTTGATATATATTAGTAATACAAAAATTAAGTGTATTTACCTCCCTTTAATGGGCATTGTATCAATATGTTGTAAAACTCACGCTTAGTGAATATACAGGCATACACCTCTGAGGCTTGCGGCCACTTAAATCATGGTTAAAAGCCAGTTCTTGTTGGTGCAGATAGGGATCAATGTGGAAAGTTCATTAAGAGGCTTCCTACTTTGCTCTTTGTCTGCGGTGAGCATCCCCTGCCCCTGTATTATATACATGCCTCTTAAAGAGGGACAACCTGATAAAGGGTTTGACTACTCTATATGTTAGCTACTTATACTTTGAAAGGTAGTAGCCTAGTCAATATGTATTTCATCATTGTAGATAAAAGTAAAATGTATATTTAACCCTTCCCTCCCTTATACCACAACTGGTAAATTCCAATTCCAATTTTACCCCAGTCCACTTTCCCATTTAGGATAGTTTCTGCCAACATATTGCAATATGTAAGACAGTGCAGACCTTGACCAGAGGCTCATTTAGAAGACCTCAGACCTAGAAGTCCACTGTATACATAGGACAAATGTACTCCTCATTTATACACTGTCTGTAAATGATGCATTTGTGCGTGACTGGGGTCCAAAGGGTTAACGTTCCGGTGCTTGACCTTACAGATTTCTCAGTAAGACTTCGCACTGGAACATGAACTTTGATTTGATACATGTATTTTATTTTACATGCTAATTTACTTTTGCTTTCTGTCTTTTGTTTCTTATCGGAAAGGCAAAAAGCATTGGTAAATTAGCGAAACAAAGAACGGTATTGCTGTCAGCACATGAAAGTGTATTATAAATATGTGAGGTATCGGATGAGTATTCCATGGAATATTCCAGTGTTATACTGGTATAGGTAGTAAATATTATACACAGACATGTTTTATTGCTTAAATGTATATATTTCTATGTAATTCATAACAGGTAAACGCGCACATGCTTATACAAGAACTGATGTCTTCGCCTTTTGAGCATTAAATAGATACTTTAACCCATTTGGTGCACACAAGCCGAACACATCTGTTACACAAAGTAGAAAAATAAAAATATTTGGACAGCGAAAAGAGATTTAGCAAATGGTACGGTCTCTTGTAGAAAAGTTTCACAACACACTTCTTATAAATTTATGTAAAGATAAATCCTTATGTGAATATATCAAAAGCTACGTCTCATTTTCTCCTCGTATACATCGCTAACATACCTTTGTCTTTGACTATGTATTGCATGATTTGTATGCTTGTGTACTGTTGGGCCTCTGGCCTTATGTATGAATAAAATATCTATCTATCTATGCAATAGACTGAAATCATTTGAACAAAATAGGTCAAGGACATCTAGAAGTGTCAACATGCCAAATATAAAAGCTCTGGCCATATTAGTTTCACAGGAGAAGACATGTGTAAATTTCACAATATAACTATATGTAAATCTGTGACCCCCGGAGCGGGGCCAATTTTGACCCAAGAGATATAACTTGTACAAACTTGATAGCGGACCTGCAGATGATGCCATGTGCCACATATCTAAGCTCTGGTCCTTGAAGTTTTTTACAAGAATATTTTTTAAGATTTCCTTATTTTTTCACTTTGGTTGCCATGGCAACCAGAGTTCTGCATTGTTTTTTAATTCTTTGAACAAATTTGAAAGAGCTTGACCCAAGGAACATTTCTGCAAAGTTTGGTTGAATGCTGCCAAGCGGTATAGGAGGAGATGTCATTTGAAGTAATTGTTAACGACGGACGATAGACGACGCACAGCGCCGGACGCCGGGCACAGGGCAATCCCAATTGCTCACCTTGAGCCTTTGGCTCAGGTGAGCTAAAAATAATGCATATCCAAGACTGTTGAAAAATGGTGATATTTTCTTCAGTGGAAGAATACATTAGAGGTGTAAAATGCATATTTTAAGGGGTAATGGGTTAAAGGAGGAAAGAGTTAAACTAAGAGATGGTTCTGCCCCTGAGATGTACTGTGTGATAAGAGAATACAGTAAAACCTCTCTATTACGACCACTAAATTATGTTAATTATTAGAGTGTTTACGGTAGGTGACCGCTTAAAGCAAGGTGCTTTAGGAGCTTTCTGTTTCACTGCCACCTTGCTTTAAGCTGTCACCTCTCTTTTATACAATCATTTAGCCTTCGTTTTAGTGGTCGTAATAGCGAGGGTTTACTGTACTTGTTTATTCCAGTGATTCATCCTGCTCTGGTGGAGTATGACACTCTTAGAAACAAGTATGAGATTTAGAAAGGCTGTCGGTATGAGGCCCAGAACTACGCCACACAGGTAAATATAAAAGACATATGACACTCTCAGAAACAAGTATGAGATTTAGAAAGGCTGTCGGTATGAGGCCCAGAACTACACCACACAGGTAAATATAAAAGACATATGACACTCTCAGAAACAAGTATGAGATTGAGAAAGGCTGTTGGTATGAGGCCTAAAACTATGACACACAGGTAAATATACTACTGCCAAATGACACTCTCAGAAACAAGTATGAGATTGAGAAAGGCTGTCGGTATGAGGCCCTGAACTACGCAACATAGGTAAATATAAAATACATTTGATACACTCAGAAACAAGTATGAGATTGAGAAAGGTTGTTGGTATGAGGCCCAAAACTATGCCACACAGGTAAATATACTAGACATATGACACTCTCAGAAACAGGTATGAGATTGAGAAAGGCTGTCGGTATGAGGCCCAGAACTAACAAATATGTTACATGTAAAAGTAGCTTGATTTGGTTGTAATGGGTTTTAAATTAAAAAGAATTAAAGATTGAGAAAAGCTGCCGGTATTTAACAACCACATAGGATTGGGTTACAGGCAAAAGTAGCTTGATGTTGTCATAATGTTTCTTGTTAAACCTTTACTTTATAGCCTGTTTCTAGTTTTGAAGACAGGTGACCACTTAAAGCAGGTTGAAAGTAAAGCAGAATGTACCTTAAGGCACATTCTGCTTTACTTTCCGCCTGCTTTAAGTTTCCATCTTCTAGAATATGGAAAACTGTTTCTAATTATACATTAGCCTGACTGATTCAATTGGAACTATTTTCTGTAGTGGAGGAATAAGTTAAATGTGCTAAAAGGTGCTTTTATGGGGGATATCACAACCTTGAAGCTAGACCTGGACGAAGATGAACCTGATAGTAATACTCAGGAAAATGGCCTTACAAAGACACTGAATGCTAAACTGAAAGGTAGGGTAAAAACAGCCCTATTATTCATAGCTTGTGTTGTAAGACTGGTAACTGCTTAACCTATTACCCCTTAATCTGTTTCTAGTTTTGAAAATAGGGTCCTACTTAAAGCAGGTTGAAAGTAATGCAGAATGCGCATGAATAGTAATACTCAGGAAAATGGCCTTACAAAGACACTGAATGCTAAACTGAAAGGTAGGGTAAAAACAGCCCTATTATTCATAGCTTGTGTTGTAAGACTGGTAACTACTTAACCCATTACCCCATAGCTTGTTTCTTGTTTTTGAAAATAGGTTACCACTTAAAGCAGGCTGAAAGTAAAGCAGAAGGCGCCTGAATGCGCATTCTGCTTTACTTTCAACCTGCATTAAGCTACCACTTGCTAGATTATAAAAAATATTTTGTATGGTGCATATTGATTAAATATCATTCTGCTTTACTTTCAGTCTGCTTTATTAGACTACCATCTGCTTGAATATAGAAAAGCATTTCATATGATTCATATTAATTAGTGTATGAGGTGGAAGTTTTTTAACAATGGAGGAATAAATTAAAGGCGTAAAAATGTGTATTCATGGAGTACTGATGGTTCAGCGACTTTGAGATATTGAAATTCCACTGTATGTGATCGAATATTGTTAAGTGTTGTCAATTCTGAAATTTTGTATGGTGTTATTGCAGAATTGAGGAATGAAATGGCGATGATGAAGACAGATTTAACCCAGACCCACCAATATCTGCACTTAGAGAAAGAGAATTACAAGTGGGCTCAAGCCAGGGTAGGTTCTCATCACGCCTTCTCCTGCTAATATTGTATGTTGATGTGTTTTGAAAACAGTGAAGACCCAGATCAGACAGCTTTTGAAGGAGCTGTCTGAGCAGGGTCAGCACTGTTTTGGTATATATGCTTGTACACTTTTCTTGGGAAAGGCACACTCTGCTTTACTTTTAGGCTGCTTTAAGATACCATATACATATAATTCTAATGGTACATATTCATGACTATAAAAAAGAGAGCTATTTTCCACAGTGGAGTAATACATTAGTCGTAGAAAGGTGTCTTTATGGGGCAAATTGTTTAAAACTGGGGTATAAAGTATAACCCATTTAAAGATAACACATCCCTGAGGAGATTAAGAGAATCACTATGCATCGTACAGGAGGACATAGTCATGAACAAAGGGGGATATCAAATGAGCCCCACCTACTGGCCTCTATTTACTACGGGAAAAATGCCCAGTAGTAAACAAAGCTTATGACGGAGAGGAGAGGACTTACATAGGCAATGCCTGTTGTCCAATCCATTTCATTATTTGAATAAAATATTGTTTAAACCAAAGCTTATGACGTCTTCCTCCATCGGTCAATTTCACAGTATGAAAAACTGAAAGCCGAAACTGTCATGTAAGTTTAAACTTATTTGGATATGGGATTAGAACATAATTGTAGAATTACAATAACTGCAAAACAGTATCACCTTTGCAAACAATTTGGATTCAGATGAGATGCTAGGTAACGGGGCATCTCATCAGGATCCAAACTGTTTGACACTCTTACCCTATCTTAAAAGAATTTTTGAAAAAATCTAAATTCAGAAAAAATATTTGGAAGGGGGAATTTATTAGAGGGGATGCATTTAAATGGGAGTGTAAGATGTAGTTGTAATGTAACATTTATTATTGGTTTTGTTACCATGGTTACAGTACCAGTCGGTGAATACCCAGATGTTACAGACAGAACAGTCTCTGAAACAACACAGGGATGTCCTGAAAGAATTGTCTAAAGGTAGGCTTGTTTGTTTAGTAGGGTGTTACAGCGGAGAAGACATTATTCTTTCCCAATAAACACTTTTTAACTCATAAGCGATAAACAGTTATCAATGCTTATCTCAATACAAGCTAGTTGATAAAAGTGTGTCAAAATGAGTTAGTATGAGAATATAGCGCAATGCGTCATTATGAGTCAGTATTGCTTAAAAGTAAAAAACTAAAACTATTTATTTCATTGCAAACAGCTTTGAGCCAGATCTGGCGCTCTATTAAAGGACCTGTCTGCATTTGGTTTGGTCTGCCTTAAGCTTTTCCTATCTTGAAAGACTGTTCTAATCACATAATTATATCTAGTCATGAGTATTTCAGTGTTATATGATCACTGCTATTTCGGTGTTGTTTGTTCACTGTGTTATATGTTAACTGTTATTTTGGTGTTGTTTGCTCACTGTGTAATATGTTCACTGTTATTTATGTGCTGATTGTGCACTGTGTTATATGTTCACTGTTATTTCGATGTTTGATTATTCACTGTTATTTTCGTGGTGTTTGTTCACTGTGTTATATGTTCACTGTTACTTCTGTGGTGTTTCTTCACTGTGTTATATGTTCACTGTTAGTTCCGTGTTTGTTTGTTCACTGTGTTACATGTTCACTGTTATTTCGATGGTGTTTGTTCATTGTGTAACATGTTCACTGTTATTTCGGTGGTGTTTGTTCACTGTGTTATATGTTCACTGTTATTTTGGTGGTGTTTGTTCACTGTTTTATTTGTTCACTGTTATTTCGGTGGTGTTTGTTCACTGTTATTTTGGTGGTGTTTGTTCACTGTGTTATATGTTCACTATTATTTTGGTGGTGTTTGTTCACTGTGTTATATGTTCACTGTTATTACGGTGGTGTTTGTTCACTGTGTTATATGTTCACTGTTATATTGGTGGTGTTTGTTCACTGTGTTATATGTTCACTGTTATTTTGGTGGTGTTTGTTTACTGTGTTATATGTTCACTGTTATTTTGGTGGTGTTTGTTTACTGTGTTATATGTTCACTGTTATTTCGGTGGTGATTGTTCATTGTGTTATATGTTCACTGTTATTTCGGTGGTGTCTGTTCACTGTGTTATATGTTCACTGTTATTTTGGTGGTGTATGTTTACTGTGTTATATGTTCCCTGTTATTTTGGTGTTGTTTGTTCATTGTGTTACATGTTCACTGTTATTTTGGTGGTGTCTGTTCACTATGTTATATGTTCACTGTTATTTCGGTGGTGTTTGTTCACTGTGTTATATGTTCACTGTTATATTGGTGGTGTTTGTTCACTGTGTTATATGTTCACTGTTATTTTGGTGGTGTTTGTTCACTGTGTTATATGTTCACTGTTATTTTGGTGGTGTTTGTTTACTGTGTCATATGTTCACTGTTATTTCGGTGGTGTTTGTTCATTGTGTTACATGTTCACTGTTATTTCGATTGTGTCTGTTCACTGTGTTATATGTTCACTGTTATTTTGGTGGTGTTTGTTTACTGTGTTATATGTTTACTGTTATTTCGGTGGTGTTTGTTCATTGTGTTACATGTTCACTGTTATTTCGGTTGTGTTTGTTCACTGTCTTATATGTTCACTGTTATTTTGGTGGTGTTTGTTCACTGTGTTATATGTTCACTGTTATTTTGGTGGTGTTTGTTCACTGTGTTATATGTTCACTGTTATTTTGGTGGTGTTTGTTTACTGTGTTATATGTTTACTGTTATTTCGGTGGTGTTTGTTCACTGTGTTATATGTTCACTGTTATATTGGTGGTGTTTGTTCACTGTGTTATATGTTCACTGTTATTTTGGTGGTGTTTGTTCACTGTGTTATATGTACACTGTTATTTTGGTGGTGTTTGTTTACTGTGTCATATGTTCACTGTTATTTCGGTGGTGTTTGTTCATTGTGTTACATGTTCACTGTTATTTCGATTGTGTCTGTTCACTGTGTTATATGTTCACTGTTATTTTGGTGGTGTTTGTTTACTGTGTTATATGTTTACTGTTATTTCGGTGGTGTTTGTTCATTGTGTTACATGTTCACTGTTATTTCGGTTGTGTTTGTTCACTGTCTTATATGTTCACTGTTATTTTGGTGGTGTTTGTTCACTGTGTTATATGTTCACTGTTATTTTGGTGGTGTTTGTTCACTGTGTTATATGTTCACTGTTATTTTGGTGGTGTTTGTTTACTGTGTTATATGTTTACTGTTATTTCGGTGGTGTTTGTTCATTGTGTTACATGTTCACTGTTATTTCGGTGGTGTTTGTTCACTGTGTTATATGTTCACTGTTATTTTTGTGGTGTTTGTTCACTGTGTTATTTGTTCAATGTTATTTCGGTGGTGTTTGTTCACCGTTATTTTGGTGGTGTTTGTTCACTGTGTTATATGTTCACTGCTATTTTGGTGGTGTTTGTGCACTGTGTTATATGTTCACTGTTATTTTGGTGGTGTTTGTTTACTGTGTTATATGTTTACTGTTATTTCGGTGGTGTTTGTTCATTGTGTTACATGTTCACTGTTATTTCGGTGGTGTTTGTTCACTGTGTTATATGTTCACTGTTATTTTTGTTGTGTTTGTTCACTGTGTTATTTGTTCAATGTTATTTCGGTGGTGTTTGTTCACTGTTATTTTGGTGGTGTTTGTTCACTGTGTTATATGTTCACTGCTATTTTGGTGGTGTTTGTTCACTGTGTTATATGTTCACTGTTATTTTGGTGGTGTTTGTTTACTGTGTTATATGTTTACTGTTATTTCGGTGGTGTTTGTTCATTGTGTTACATGTTCACTGTTATTTTGGTGGTGTTTGTTCACTGTGTTATATGTTCACTACTATTTTGGTGGTGTTTGTTCACTGTGTTATTTGTTTACTGTTATTTCGGTGGTGTTTGTTCATTGTGTTACATGTTCACTGTTATTTCGGTGGTGTTTGTTCACTGTGTTATATGTTCACTGTTATTTTGATGGTGTTTATTCACTGTGTTATATGTTCACTGTTATTTTGGTGGTGTTTGTTCACTGTGTTATATGTTCACTGTTATTTTGGTGGTGTTTGTTTACTGTGTTATATGTTTACTGTTATTTCGGTGGTGTTTGTTAATTGTGTTACATGTTCACTGTTATTTCGGTGTTGTTTGTTCAATGTGTTATATGTTCACTGTTATTTTGGTGGTGTTTGTTCACTGTGTTATTTGTTCAATGTTACTTCGATGGTGTTTGTTCACTGTTATTTTGGTGGTGTTTGTTCACTGTGTTATATGTTCACTATTATTTTGGTGGTGTTTGTTTACTGTGTTATATGTTCACTGTTATTTTGGTGGTGTTTGTTCACTGTGTTATATGTTCACTGTTATTTTGGTGGTGTTTGTTTACTGTGTTATATGTTTACTGTTATTTCGGTGGTGTTTGTTCTTTGTGTTACATGTTCACTGTTATTTCGGTGGTGTTTGTTCACTGTGTTATATGTTCACTGTTATTTTGGTGGTGTTTGTTCACTGTGTTATTTGTTCAATGTTATTTCGGTGGTGTTTGTTTACTTTCTTATATGTTCACTGTTATTTCGGTGGTGTTTGTTCATTGTGTTACATGTTCACTGTTATTTTGGTGGTGGTTGTTCACTGTTTTATATGTTCACTGTTATTTTGGTGGTGTTTGTTTACTGTGTTATATGTTCACTGTTATTTCGGTGGTGTCTGTTCATTGTGTTTTATGTTCACTGTTATTTTGGTGGTGGTTGTTCACTGTTTTATATGTTCACTGTTATTTTGGTGGTGTTTGTTTACTGTGTTATATGTTCACTGTTATTTTGGTGGTGTTTGTTTACTGTGTTATATGTTCACTGTTATATAGGTGGTGTTTGTTTACTGTGTTATATGTTTACTGTTATTTCGGTGGTGTTTGTTCATTGTGTTACATGTTCACTGTTATTTCGGTTGTGTTTGTTCACTGTCTTATATGTTCACTGTTATTTTGGTGGTGTTTGTTCACTGTGTTATATGTTCACTGTTATTTTGGTGGTGTTTGTTCACTGTGTTATATGTTCACTGTTATTTCGGTGGTTTTTGTTTACTGTGTTATATGTTTACTGTTATTTCGGTGGTGTTTGTTCATTGTGTTACATGTTCACTGTTATTTTGGTGGTGTTTGTTTACTGTGTTATATGTTCACTGTTATTTTGGTGGTGTTTGTTCACTGTGTTATATGTTCACTGTTATTTCGGTGGTGTTTGTTCATTGTGTTACATGTTCACTGTTATTTCGGTGATGTCTGTTCACTGTGTTTTATGTTCACTGTTATTTTGGTGGTGGTTGTTCACTGTGTTATATGTTCACTGTTATTTTGGTGGTGTTTGTTTACTGTGTTATATGTTCACTGTTATTTTGGTGGTGTTTGTTTACTGTGTTATATGTTCACTGTTATATAGGTGGTGTTTGTTTACTGTGTTATATGTTTACTGTTATTTCGGTGGTGTTTGTTCACTGTGTTATATGTTCACTGTTATTTTGGTGGTGTTTGTTCATTGTGTTATATGTTCACTGTTATTTTGGTGGTGTTTGTTCACTGTGTTATATGTTCACTGTTAGTTTGGTGGTTTTTGTTTACTTTGTTATATGTTTACTGTTATTTCGGTGGTGTTTGTTCATTTTGTTACATGTTCACTGTTATTTCGGTGGTGTTTGTTCACTGTGTTATATGTTCACTGTTATTTTGGTGGTGTTTGTTCACTGTGTTATTTGTTCACTGTTATTTCTGTGGTGTTTGTTCACTGTTATTTTGGTGGTGTTTGTTCACTGTGTTATATGTTCACTATTATTTTGGTGGTGTTTGTTCACTGTGTTATATGTTCATTGTTATTTTGGTGGTGTTTGTTTACTGTGTTATATGTTTACTGTTATTTCGGTGGTGTTTGTTCATTGTGTTACATGTTCACGTTTATTTCGGTGGTGTTTGTTCACTGTGTTATATGTTCACTATTATTTTGGTGGTGTTTGTTCATTGTGTTACATGTTCACTGTTATTTTGGTGGTGTTTGTTTACTGTGTTATATGTTCACTGTTATTTTGGAGGTGTTTGTTTACTGTGTTATATGTTCACTGTTATTTTGGTGGTGTTTGTTTACTGTGTTATATGTTCAATGTTATTTCGGTGGTGTTTGTTCATTGTGTTACATGTTCACTGTTATGTCGGTGGTGTCTGTTCACTGTGTTATATGTTCACTGTTATTTTGGTGGTGTTTGTTTACTGTGTTATATGTTTACTGTTATTTCGGTGGTGTTTGTTCATTGTGTTACATGTTCACTGTTATTTCAGTGGTGTTTGTTCACTGTGTTATATGTTCAATGTTATTTTGGTGGTGTTTGTTTACTGTGTTATATGTTCACTGTTATTTTGGTGGTGTTTGTTCACTGTGTTATATGTTCACTGTTATTTTGGTGGTGTTTGTTTACTGTGTTATATGTTTACTGTTATTTCGGTGGTATTTGTTCACTGTGTTATATGTTCACTGTTATTTTGGTGGTGTTTGTTTACTGTGTTATATGTTTACTGTTATTTCGGTGGTGTTTGTTCATTGTGTTACATGTTCACTGTTATTTCGGTGGTGTTTGTTCACTGTGTTATATGTTCACTGTTATTTTGGTGGTGTTTGTTCACTGTGTTATTTGTTCACTGTTATTTCGGTGGTGCTTGTTCACTGTTATTTCGGTGGTGTTTGTTCACCCGGGGGTCACAAATTTTCATAGAGTAATAGAGTGAAATCTTCAAACCTCTTCTTCTCTGAAACTAATATAGCTAGAGCTTTTATATTTGACATGGTGTAACTTCTATCATATTGTTATAATTTCTCAGCTTTCCAAGATATGTTACATTTACATCAACGGTCCAAGGTAAGCGATTTAGGGCCGTATACGGCTCTTGTAAACTTTTGAATTTTATGCGTTTGTGGCTTAAGAAACATTAATGTGAGTCTGAAGCAGCGTCTGATCAGGATCTAAACTGTTTGCAAATTTCAGTGCCACCATTGGCTTTGACAGTGAAAGGGTCAGAGTATGCGAGACGGAGTTATGGATATTTAACTGTAGATTTATGTCAAAATACAAAAAAACAAATAATATGTACATGTAAATATTCAAGAATTTTATCTAATCTTTTGGCTTTTTTTTGGTACAATTTCATTAGTTGTTTATTTATCCATCTGGAAAACTTTGAAACTTTGGTGTAAATTTGGATTCCATTGGCGCATTTCCTGGACGGTCCCCACGATACGACGCCGACCTGACGGAATTGTTTGTTGGCATCAAAGCATCCCATTGGTCCGCCACTGTCACCCTGTAACATACAATATGATATGAAGTCTTCGAGTACTGAGTGCAGTGGAGAAAACGTTATTCTGTCCCGTTTAAACGCAAACGCAAATCGCTAAAATGAAGGAAATAACCTGTTTTTAATCTGAGTGACACACATTTTGGAGCCTGATCAGACGACGGTTTACCCGGCATTTGATCTTGCTCCAAACTGTTTGCACTGGACATAATAGTTTTAGCGTAAACGCGTTTATTGAGAAAGAATAACGGTTTCTCCACTGTAACTATCTCTGCTGAATATGTTATCTGTTACAGTTTATTTTTACAGAAAATCATCCTAGTGACAAACATTCTGATCTGGGTCCAAAGTTATAAAGCGTCTTTGGTGAGTCTGATATCGTCCTCAAGCATTTGATTGGTCAGATTTGAGCCTATGCTCATATCTGACCAATCAAATGCACGAGAACTACTTCAGACTCAACTCAAAAGCTTTATAACCATGGAGTCTTGACCCTCACTGTTTGCAAAGGTATTTAAATAAATTTATCTTCGTATTGTATGTTTATACGTGGCTTACTGTATCGGACTGAACCATTAATGTTCAGTCAGGCGTTTTAATCCGGGTATTTACTCGTGCCTCTATGTATAGAGGTATAAGCTCATTCGACGGTCCGACAAGGTTACAGATACTTCATAATTGACATTTTCTCACCCACCCTCCCTCCCTATGTTATTTCTTCTTTGCTGAAATAGTGTTTTATTTTTCAGACTGGTTTATGTTTGGTTGCCATAGTGAGCGAGTAGTGAGATGGTTGTTTAACTTGATTGCAGTGTGTTTGGAACAGTGGACACAGACTTTTTGTCATGAAAGAGTATCTTTCATGCAGTGATAAATTTTATCATGTTAGTGACATTTATTTAGCCATAAGTACTTATGTGGCTCTATTTTTTTGTGTGGATCCACTGTTATGTATGTGAGATTATTCGATTAAGTAAAGTGACCTTGATACTTGCCATTTGTTTGGATTCATCTAATTTATAACGATAGTTTTGTATGGCAACTGTGTAGACAACAACCACACATGTTACCTTATTGCAAAAGTATTATAAATATGATTTCTAGAATGTGTTCTTACAGGAGAGAAACGCTTTGTTCGAAATTTGGTCACATTTTTACCTACGATGTTAACCATTGTATGTTAAAATGTGATTATTTCGAACATGATCGACAACAACACATGTACGACATAAGGGGTCAGGTTTGGTCGTTCTGTTACTGCTAGGCTAAGTTTATTAGACGATGATGCTAAAATAGGTGCTTTGCTTGGCTCACCTGGCATTGATTTGTCAGTTGAATTAGGCATCCATACTAATGACTTTGTATAAAAACTAACATTACGTTTATTGACAATCTTTGATCTAAGTTTATAGATATTTAGTTTTGTGTAAGGCTCTTTGAGAACAGCATCATATAACTGCTCGACGTAGGACGGCGTAAAGCAGAAAGCTCATGCAAGAGCTTGCTGCTTTACTCTTTTCTATGTTGTGCTGGCGCATCTATTGATACAGTGGATAATCTGTTATTCTTTCCCGTTTAAACGCAAACGTACGCAAACGCAAAGCACTAAAACGTAGAAAAGTACAATTTTTGGACATTTCTGATATTTCATGTTTATCTTTGTGGCAAACAGTTTGGATCCTGATCAGACGCCGGGTTACCCGGCGTCTGATCACTGCAAATAATAGTTTTTAGCGTAAACGCGTTTATTGGGAAAGAATAACAGATTCTCCACTGTATGTTTCGCTCAGTGACGCTCAGAAGATGGAGTATTTCTTCTTAATTGTATGTAATATCATGTTTTTCTTTGTGTTTGTTTATAATCGGTATATGTTTGTTTATATTTGTATTCACAATCTTCATGTATAGGAGGAAATAAAGATCGTATATATATGTGTACGATAATGATGATTATGACTTACTGTCATCCGACACTCCCCATCCAGACACATAACACAGTCCACTTTTCCTGGATTGTTTATCAAATTTTTTATCTGAAAGAGAAAGACAGAAATCACTTGATTGCCTGTTTTGTATTGTTAATAGAAAACAGATATTTCATAGAGTGATCATTTGTGTAAATTCCGATGAGACGTATTACTGTAAAACATGTATTTTTCGCGTCATGAATCATTTCGCGTAATGCGATTTTGTATTAATTCGCGACATCATGCAATATTTCTAGCAGGTGGTAGCTTAAAGCAGGCTGAACGTATTTAGCAGAATGTGCCTTAAGTGACATTCTGCTTTATTTTCAACTTGCTTTAAAATGTCACCTTTTTTCAAAACTAGAGACATTCGCGAATTAACGCGAAAATGATATTCTCGCGAATAAAACCGGTTTTACAGTAGTTTGAAAGCTTAATACAAGTATATCAATATACAAATTCAAGGTTAACACATTTAACCCTAGCGACGAGTATATTCGTCATTTACAAACAGTGTACCTTTAAGGAGTGCACTTGTTGTATGAAAGCAGTGCAAACCCTGATCAGATGACCATCTGATCAGGGTATGAACTGTTTGCCATTTTAAAATGTATTTTAAAAATGAAATTGACTTAATTGGGAAATGGAATTTTACATTAAACGTTTCAGGGTTGAATGAATTAAATCAATTTTTTCTGTTTTACAGTGGAGAATCTGTTATTCTTTCCCGTTTAAACGCAAACGTACGCAAACGCAAAGCACTAAAACGTAGAAAAGTACAACTTTTGGACAATTCTGATAATTTATGTTTATCTTGGTGACAAACAGTTTGGAGCCTGATCAGACGCCGGGTTACCCGGCGTCTGATCTGACTCCAAACTGTTTGCACTGCAAATAATAGATTTAGCGTAAACGCGTTTATTGGGAAAGAATAACAGATTCTCCACTGTACTTATACCTGGCAATTTGCCTAATTTCACTCACCTACTGAGTGTGGCATTTTTGGCCAGGTACAGCAGAGCTATGTCGTTATCTAATGTGCGAGAGTTGTAGCTTTCATGCTGAAATGATAAATGTTTAAATACATGTACATGTATAGTCCGTATTTGTTGATATACAAAGCTTATTCTATATAATATAGAAATACGTGTTTATAAATATTTTCCTCGTTTATCAATCTATATAGTTTCAGTTTCAGTTTATTTCATAAATCCAGTGGACTTGAAAGCCCACGAGGACAACATTAAGCGTTACATAGTTATGTTATAAACATACATGTACATACAAATGTATTATAAACAAAAAAGTATAATATGGCGACTATATAAAGGTGTGTCAAGTAATTACTTGAAGCTTATATAAACCACTCTGATATCACCACAAGTAACGGTAACTTCAAACAGTGCAGCCCAAAATCAGACGTCCATTAATAGAGAAGTCCAATCGTGGTCCGCCCTGTTTGCTATTTGAAGTTTTTATTTCACCTTATTACTCCACCTTTTTCCTGAATAATTATGCTTTAATCGTAACAGGGGAAATCCCTAGAAAACTAAACCACTAACCGTTTGTTTTTGTTGGAGAAGGCATTTAAACCGTTTCTTCTAATTAATAAACAAAATTAAACAATTCTATACAATTAATTCTCTATTGCCATGCCCCTCATTTCAAACTTGGGATATACCCTAATTTCTGAAACAAATCAAGATCATCATATTTTGAAAATAAAAGGCTTTCGTTAGTAAATTTATATATACAAGACATTTCAAGATAAATTGAGGGTTCGTGGCAATAGTATGAAAACTACTAGTTACTACAAGAAACAACTACTTACAGACCGACTGACAACGTGGCGACGTAAGTGACTGAAAACATGACAGTCTAAAGCAACTACAGATTTTCTGACTCTAAAAAACATTGAAAAAATTATAAGACGTTAATATATTTCTGATTAATTGTTGAAAGCAGGGGACTGTATGATTGGGCCAATTTAGATGAAGAACAATACAAAACTGTAAAGCTATTAATTCAATTCGCCCAATCATAATATTCAAAATTGTCCATGCTCGTGTATAATCTCTTATAGCTAGTTACCTTTAGCCTGCTGATCACGCCTTTACTGCCTATACAACTCTTTAGATCCAGACAAGACTCCGCGTTTCGCGGTTTCTGGTCTACATCAATTATATGACTTACTATTTAATTCAAGTAACTGTATGTTTTGGCCAATTTCGATGAATAACAATACAAAACTGTAATGCTATATAATCCAATTCGCCCAATTATAAGATTCAAGATTGTTCATGCTCGTGTATAATCTCTTACAGCAAGTTACCCTTAGCCTGCTGATCACGCCTTTACTGTTTATACAACTCTTTCGATCCAGATAAGACGCCGTTTATAATCTACATCAAGACTGTTTGACTAATTATTTAAACAGGTAACTGTATGTTTGGGCCATTTTAGATGAAGATCAATACAAAGTTGTAATGCTATTAATCTGATTTGCTCAGACATAAGATTCATGGATTGTTCATGCTCGTGTTGTTACCCTTTGCCCGCTGGTCGTTCCTAAACTGTTTATTCAAACTGTTTAGATCCAGACAAGACGCTGCGTTACGCGGCTTCTGGTCTGCATCAAAACTGTTTGATACCCATCTTTCAGTACCATTATTTTTAAAGTTAATAAAAATTTTAATTGACAAACTTGACAATCTTTGCTGACGACATTTTCGAAGCTAACTATATTTCGGCGAAATAAGTGTCAAAATATATGAATGAAGTTTAACATAGGCATTACAGGACCTTTCCACATTGAAATGTAAATGTAAATGTAAAACGTAATATGTAATAAAATTGGGGGTGCTCTCAAAATATATAAAAAAATATATATATATTGTGAAGCGCTCCTAACTTCATACTAATAAATTTGGCCGTGCCATGACAAAACCAGACTCATTGAAATGAAAACAGTGTATGATTTGATCAGCTGCGGCGTATGTGAAGCGGCGTCTGATCAGGGTCTGCCCCGTTTGCCATTGATCAGAACACATCCAAGTTTATTATCAGGGTATAGAAATCGTGGGAATAGTCTTATGTGGCGATGGCGGCTGGTTTTGGTCTACATTCTTTGCATGTCAATAAGTCTAGTTTTGTCACGACCTAAAAATCCATTTTAGTGCACCTTACACGAATTGCCAAGCTCAGCTCCAAAACCCCAATGAACATTTAAAGTTCTGCAAGAGGTTTTCCATTTTCGCATTACTACAGCGACCCCTCTCTACAACAACACCCAATGGGAGACACAAATGGAGTGCGTTGTTCGGAGGGAGTCGTTATAGGGAGGGAAATTGGCTTTTTTTAGAGGCCGCGTAAGGCGGCGTCTGATCTGAATGCAAGCTGTGCGTCCCCAGTCATTCGTTTTTTTTCAGTCAAAATATCCATTATGTAACTTAGAGGAAAAAAGCAGACGACAATTGTAAGCAGACGATATTGCAGCAGTAAAAGCGTTACACATAATTGACCTGTTTGGGGAACTGCGGCAATGGTCGTTGTGAGGAGGGAGTCGTTGTTATTAGGGTCGTTGTAGGGAAGGATCACTGTATTTACATGTACACATGTATACACGACAATTAAAGTTTACTTGCTGTATGCGATTGGTAAACCATACAGGTATGATAAGCTGGTACGCACGGGATTTTCGTGTCGTTATGTCTACTAAACCCCACAAGGCGTTGTAGCTTGATTTTACCTGCCCCAAACCAAAAATGATCTATGCACACAGAATCTCTCTAGACCAGCCTCAGTGAATCGATAAAACTGGGTCTTCTTCTTTAAGACCTATTTTCGGACACATTTAAAATAAAAGTGGTTGGTTCGGGCCGACATTGTGTGCATATCGTCTCGTTTCTGCTATCGGGCGTTAAGTACACGTGTAATGCTTGTTACGGTTTGTTTTTTCAGAGGAATAATAATTGACGGCACCTGCTTTTAGCTTCGCTTTCTGTTTTACTTCAATGGACAGAGGACGAAAAAGATAATTTCCAACAGATTAAATCAGCTTTCATTTATTTACAAAACACAGACCCTATTCTAATGTCAGACAGCGCATGTTTTTCGAACATGCCACTGCTTTCGCTAGAAGCACCTATATCCCGGTGTAACATTAAATTTTGACCCCGTTGAAAAATGACCTCCCGGTCTTTTTTAACGTTGAAAAAAGACCTCCCGGGTCATTTTTCAACGGGAATGGGTTCATATCTCAACGTTGAAAAAAGACCCTACCCTTGAAATTATGACTGCTGAAACATCTAGTTGTAAAATGGCTGAGGGTTTTTCTCAACGTTGAAAATAGACCAGGGTCAATTCTTAACGTTGAGAATTGACCCTATCCGTGAAATAATGACGACAGTGATAATACGCCATTGAATAACAAACTGAAGAGAGGGGGTAATTTTTTGACATTGTAAAATGACCGAGGGTCAATTCTCAATTTTAAAATATGACCATACCCTTAAACTATAAATGGCTGCTACAAATTATTGGTTATTAACTGTTCCTTGTTAGGGGGGATTTTTCAACGTTGGTTATAGACCTGGGGTTATTTTTCAACGTTGAGAAATGACCTCCCGGTCATTTTACAACAGATAATTCAGTCATAATTTCATGGGTAGGGTATTTTTTCAACGTCATAATTTCATGGGTAGGGTATTTTTTCAACGTTGAGAATTGACCTCCCGGTCATTTTTCAACGTTAAAAAATTACCCGGGAGGTCTTTTTTTTAACGTTAAAAAAAGACCGGGAGGTCATTTCTCAACGTGGAAAAATGACCGGGAGGTCATTTTTCAATGGTATCCAAATTTAATGTTACATCGGTAACAACTAATAGACGATGTGAAAGAGAACGAAGGAAAGGGAGAAAACTGAACCGGATTATACATGTATGCCGGAACAGGGTCTGCGTTGAACAAGCTTTTGCGAACGTAAAACAATACAGGGATTTTAGAAGGATGCTGCTTCCAATCAGTGTAAAATTGACCGCATGCTTGACAAAAAGAAGGAAAGCACTAAATGTTATCCATTAAACCAATAAAAAGCACATGCCCTTGCGCGTTATATTACAATTAAAATAATATTGAGAAAGCCCCTCAGAAATGAAGCAAATACATAGTACATTTAAGTTTACAATTACATTTAAGTTTAATGTGGAAAGGTCCACTACGGTAAAAAGAGGAATTTCGATATGCAATCAGTTTAGACTCAGATAAACCACCGCTATGGATACACAATACAGGCAATTAGAATATCAAAATAAGGTAGCATATCAAAACTTCACTTAATTTGAACTGAAAAAACTGTGACGCTTATATTATGTATTAGACATCAAACTTGCAGTTATGCATTTGTATGGTATAACTGATTTTATAGTTGAATTATGTGAACATACCGGTGTTGCAAAGTTAAAACGTGGCTAATAATACGGATATATTCAACTTAAGATATTTGTAAATAATGAAATTAAATGGTAGTAGAATCTAGAACGGGTGTATTTGTTTTAAATGAGTTTTAGATATCGAAGCTCGACTGTTGTTTATCTCAAAGCAGTTACGAAATGATATTGCTTCAACAGGGCTGCCATAAGTTGATCATAAAAATCCAAAGATTTCAAATTTTAACGTAAAACCGCTATTGACAGTCGACTGTCACTAGCGAATTTGACGTGAACTCGCTATTGACAGTCGACTGTCAATAGCCATTCCGTTCTTTTTATTTTGGACGATTTTTATTGTTTTGAATATGAACACATTTCTCATGCTGATATACATAAACTGTCGTCATACCGGGTATTTGTATTAAGCGACCACTAAATTATATATCATGTGAGACAAGACAAGTGATTGCTTAATGTAGGACAAAAGTAATATAGAAAGCTCCATAAGAAGCATTCTGCAATACTCTTATCTTGCATTTAACCGCTACCTTCAAAAGGCCTGTCAATTCATTATGTTTATTTGACTGCTTCAAAGTAGGTTTTACTGTAATGACAATCATCATATGCATATACAGTAAAACTTCTCTATAACAACCACTAAGTGTGAGGCTAGCATTCTCATGTCTGACGTCACAATTTGTGTGCTTCTGCTGACGTAACGCTTTCGTGTGTAAACACTGAACTCATCGTCTACACCTGTTTAGCCGCTGAGATGAATGTAGAATCATAGGTAAGTTATCGGTTGTCTGAATATTACAATGAAACTTGCGTAATATATGTCCTTATAGATGTATGATAAATTCCTGGGTATCATGCCATGACCCACGAGGAAGTCTTATTAGTTTAATAAGCGACTCTAACAACAGATGTAGGATGAACTACGCTCGTATGAGGTTGTTCTATACTGTTCACAGTGAATGTCGATAAATCAGAATGTTTCATATGAACTTTCCTACAGTGTAGACCCTGGTGAGACGCTGCAACTACGGTGTCTGATCAGAATATTCCCTGTTTGCTTATGTATTCTCTTCTTGACGAAATGGATTAATTCTTAAGCCATTAATTTAGGGTTTAAACTAATGAAAATGAAAGTGAAAGTAGAGACGAGGACGAGATTTTGTGATATAAATGTATTGATACATTGTTTTGGATTTTAATTTGGCAGATAACCTTTATATCACAGTATGTATAGGTTATTTTCACTTACAAGTACGGCCTTCAGCCCTTGCTGTACAAAAGTGTTTTATGGCGACGTGGTAGAGTGTATGACTGCGAACATGGCGACCCGGGTTCGATCCCAGGTCTGAGGGGGTATGTTTCTTTCTATGAACACCAAGTTACATTTGACGACCAACGTAGGGTAGTATGAAACTCACAGAGAGTACAAATATATATATATATAAAGATAAACTCTTGGAGTGTTCATTAATTAAGAATTCGGGACCAATTCTGTGTAGAGAAGGGTGTGTAGCCGGGTTGAGTTTATAGTTAAATAGTGAGAGATTTATGTCAGCGGCCTGAATAGCTCAGAACGGAGAACCCTCGATCCGTAAGGTTTGAGCCAAGGTCTGGATGCACATTGTTTCTCACCAGATCTATGTTACATTTGCAAAGTGCGGGAGGTTGCGTGTTCAAACCAAATACAGCGATCCCTCTCTTCAACGACATCCAGTGGGAGACACAGAAAATGTCCGTCGTTCGGAGGGAGTCGTTATAGGGAGGAACATTGGTTTCATTTGAAAACAGCTTGAATCCAGATCAGGCGCCGCGTTACGCGACGTCTGATCTGGATTCAATCTGTTTGTCACTTGTTATGAATTTTTTTCTGTCGAATTGTTCTTTAATGTAAATTTGAAAAAAACAACAGACGACAATTGTAAGCAGACGACATGGCAGCCGTTAATAGGTTGGGCATAATTGTCCTGTTTAGGGAGCAGCAGCAATTATCGTTGAGAGGAGGGAGTCATTGTTAGGAGGGTCATTGTAGGGAGGGAGTTCTGTACTTATCAATTGGTAGTAATGGCTTCCCTCCTTGGCGCTCAGGATTTCGGGTTAGCATTATGACTGGTTCGTCGGTGTCGGGATATAGTCACCAGCCGGGTTCAGTCTCTTATGTACCCCATAAGTGACTCTGCTAGTAATACTCAAAAGAGGTGTAAAGCAGTAACAAAATACAAACAAACATGGTGAGACAAATATGCAGCCATACCTGGACTCTAACCCAGGACCCCTAAATTACAGGGGAGTACTCTCCCATCTGAAATATCCGTGTATTACAAAATATCTTACAATTTAACTATAAATACAACCTGGCTACACTTAACCTTAGTATTCAAAGATGATCTAATCATAGAATAATTATCTTTTATGCACACGAAATATGTGCTTTGGGTACATACTTTTTTCCCCTATCTGCATGTCTGTTTATCTGTCTGTCTGGCGTGGTGCAGTTGTAACGATACCTGAAGTCGTGAGTTCGATATCCCGCTTGACTGACCAAGTCTTTCGGATGAGACTTTCTAAGCCTATGTTCAATGTACAGATCTTAGCTTTGCACTGGTCATCTAAATTTTACCAGAGAACCCTGATAATAAGCGTATGGCATTACGCCCGGGTTTTCTGTATCCACCCCTCTCTCAATGGGATCCAATAAGCCCATAGATAGCAGAATCTGATCTTAACAAACAACAACCTGCCTTCCTTTGTCCAAAAACCATAACAGTGCTTATAACTTTTGCACTGCTGAACTCGTGGCTTTAATAGTTGGTGTGTGCCATGTATTTGTCAAGACCAAAAATATGGAAATCCTTGCATGTTGAAAAAATCTCATGTCACTTCAGTGTACATAGTATACTACGGAGACATAACTATCCTAATATTAAGACATGAATTTAATTTATGGCACGGGGCTTAGACCTTGATGCATTTAAAATCATTGTCATTGTCATTGTCATTGTCATATATACTTACATGGAAATCCTTGCAATATGAAAGAATTCTCATTTCAAGGGCACAAAGTATAAAATACTTTCGTAAAATAGAAATCCATATATAATGACTGGAAACTCATAGGATCAAAGGGAACATGGTATAGAATACTATGGTAACATAGAAATTCTTACAATATGACAGGAATCGCATGCCACCTCAGTCTTGATAGAATAGAATACAATGATTACATGCAACCTCACAGTAATCTAATGGCAGTTCAATGAACATAGTCGAGAATACTTTAGGGAAATTGGAATCCTTGCATTATGACAGGAATCTCATGTCACCTTCAGCAGTGTATATTGTAAAGAATTCTTTAATGGCATGGACATCCTTGTATTTTTACAGTAATCTAATGTCAACTCAGTGTACATAGTAATGAATACTATAATGGCTTAGATATACTTGCATTATAACAGGCATTTGATGTCCCCTCAGTCACCATGGTATAGGAAACAACAGTGACATAGAAATCCTTACATTATGACAGGAATCTCATGTCACCTAAATGATAATGGTATAGAATCCTATAGTGACATGGAAATCAACGCATTATGACATGGATTTCATATCACTATAGTTCTCTATAGTATAGAATACTATAGTGAGACGGAAATTTATGCATTAAGATCGATTTAATGTCACGTCAGTGAACTTACTATAGAGAACTATAGTGATATGGAAATACATGCATTGTAACAGGAATTTGATCTCAACTCAGTGTACATGGTATAGAATTCAACAGTGATATTAAAATCCTTACAATATGACAGGAATCTCATGTAACGTTAATGAATATGGTATAGAATACTATAATGACATGAACAGCCATGCATTATAACAGGAATCTCATGTCACCTCAGTATACATAGCTAAGAATACTATAGTGGCATGGAAAAACAGGCAATATGTAAGGAATATCATGTCACCTCGGTGTACATAGTATAGAATATTATAGGCACATGGACATACAGGCATTATGAAAAGAATCTCATGTCACCTCAGTACACATAGTATAGAACACTATAGTGACATTGAAATACTTGTATAATGACAGGAATCTTATGTCACATCAGTGTACATAGTATAGAACACTATAGTGACATGGAAATACAGGTATTGTGACAGGAATCTCATGTCATCCCCGTGCACATAGTATAGAATACTATAGTGTTGTGGAATTTCTTGTATAATGACAGAACTCTCATGTCACCTCATTGAACATAGTATAAAATACTATAGTAACATGGAAATACAGACATTATGACAGGAATCTCATGTCACCTCAGTGAACATTGTATAGAATACTAGAGTGACATAGAAATACAGGCATTATGACAGGAATCTCATGTCACCTCAGTATGTATAGTACAGATTGCTATAGTGACATGGAAATACAGACATTATGACAGGAATCTCATGTCACCTCAGTGTGCATAGTACAGGGTACTATAGTGACATGGAAATACAGAAATTGTGACAAGAATCTCGTGTTGGAAATACTTATATAATGACAGGAATATCATGTTACCTCAGTGTATATAGTATAGAATACTATAGTGGCATGAAAATACAGACATTATGACAGGAATCTCATGTCACCTCAGTGTACATAGTATAGCACACTATAGTGACATTGAAATACTTGTATAATGACAGGAATTGCATGTCACATCAGTGTACATAGTATAGAACACTATAGTGACATTGAAATACAGGTATTGTGACAGGAATCTCATGTCACCCCCGTGCACATAGTATAGAATACTATAGTGATATGGAATTACTTGTATAATGACAGAAATCTCATGTCACCTCTTTGAACATAGTATAAAAAACTATAGTAACATTGAAATACAGACATTACGACAGAAATCTCATGTCACCTCAGTGAACATTGTATAGAATACTAGAGTGACATGGAAATACAGGCATTACGACAGAAATCTCATGTCACCTCAGTGAACATTGTATAGAATACTAGAGTGACATGGAAATACAGGCATTATGACAGGAATCTCATGTCACCTCAGTATGCATAGTACCGAATACTATAGTGACATGGAAACACAGACATTATGACAGGAATCTCATGTCACCTCAGTGTGCATAGTACAGGGTACTATAGTGACATGGAAATACAGGAATTGTGACAGGAATATCATGTTACCTCCGTGTACATAGTATAGAATACTATAGTGACATGAAAATACAGACATTATGACAGGAACCTTATGTCACCTCAGTATACATAGTATAGAATACAATAGTGACATTGAAATACAGACATTATGACAGGAACCTTATGTCACCTCAGTGTACATAGTATAAAATACTATAGTGACATTGAAATACAGACATTATGACAGGAACCTTATGTCACCTCAGTATACATAGTATAGAATACTACAGTGACATTGAAATACAGACATTATGACAGGAACCTTATGTCACCTTAGTGTACATAGTATAAAATACTATAGTGACATTGAAATACAGACATTATGACAGGAATCGCATGTCACCTCAGTATGCATAGTATAGATTACTATAGTGACATGAGAATACAGACAATTTGACAGGAATCTCATGTCACTTAAGTATACATAGTATAGAATACTATAATGGAATAAACATACAGACATTATGACAGTAATCACATGTCAACTCAGTATACATACTATAGAATACTATAGTTACATTGAAATACAGACATTGTGACAGGAATCTCATGTCACCTCAGTGTACATAGTACAGAATACTATATTGACATGGAAATACAGGCATTATGACAGGACTCTCATGTCACATCAGGGTACATTGTATAGCATACTATAGTGACAAGAAAATAAAGGCATCATGACAGGAATCTCATGTCACATAAGGGTACATTGTATAGCATACTATAGTGACATAGAAATACAGGCATTATGACAGGAATCTCATGTCACCTCAGTAAACATAGTATAGCATACTATACTGACATGGAAATACAGTCATTATGACAGTGATATTAGATCACTTAGTGAACATAATATAGAATACTATAGTGACATTGTAATACAGACATTATGACAGTAATCTCATGTTACCTCAGTGTGCATAGCACAGGGTACTATATTGACATGGAAATACAGGCATTATGGCAGGAATCTCATGTCACCTCAGTGTACATAATATAGAATACTATAGTGAATGGAATTACTTGTATTATGATAGGAATCTGATTTCACCTCCGTGTACATAATATAGAATACTAGAATGACATGAAAGTACAGGCATTATGACAGGTATTGCATGTCACCTCAGTGTACATAATATCAAATACTTTAGTGACACGGAAATACATGCATTATGACACTAACTTCATGTCACCTCAGTGTACATAGTATATAATACTATAGTGACATGGACATATAGGCATTTTTACAGGAATCTCATGTTACATCCGTGTACATAGTATAGGCTTCTACATTGTCATGGACCAACTTGTTTAATGACTTTAATCTCATGTCACATCAGTGTCATAATATAGAACACTATATATATAGTGACATTAACTATTTGCATTATGACAGTAATCTCATGTTACATCAGTGTACATAGTATAGAATATTAAAGGGACATGAAAGTTCAGACATTATGACAGTTATCCTATGTCACCTCAGTATACATAGAATAGAATACTACAGTGACATGGACCTACAGGCATTACGACAGGAATATCATTTCACCTTAGTAAATATAGTTTAGAATACTATCGTGGCATGGAACAATACAGGCATTATGACAGGAATACAATGTCACCTCAGTTTACTATCTATAGATTACTAAAGTAACATGGACATACAGACGTTATGACAGGAATATCATGTCACATCAGTGTACGTGGTATAGAATACTATAGTGACGTGGAAATACTTGTATTACGACAGTAATCTAATGTCAGCTCATTGTACATACATGTAGAATAGAATACTATAGTGACATGGAAAGACAGGCATTATGACAGTAATATCATGTCACCTCAGTGTACATACATGTAATATAGAATACTATAGTTTACATGGAACTACATGCATTGTGAAAAGAATCTAATGTCACCTCAGTGTAGGTGGTATATAATGCTATAGTGACATAGAAATGCTTTGTATTATGACAGTAATCTCATGTCACCTCAGAGCGCATAGTACAGGGTACTATATTGACATGGAAAAACAGGCATTATGACAGGAATCTCATGTCACCTGAGTGTACATAATATAGATTACTATGGTGGCATGGAAATATAGACATTATTTCAGGAATCTCATGTCACCTCAATGTGACATGAAAATACTTACATTTTGAATGGAAGCTCGTGTTACCTCAGTGTATATATTATAGAATACTAAAGTGACATGAAAATACAGGCATTATGACAGTTATCTTATGTCATCTCAGTATACATAGTATAGAATACTATAGTGATATTGAAATAATTGTATTATGACAGTAATCTCATGCCATCTTAGTATAAATAGTATATAATACTACAGTGACATGGAAATACAGGCATTATGACAAGAATCTCATGTCACCTCAATGTACGTGGTATAGAATACTATAGTGACATGGAAATACAGGCATTATGACAGGAATCTCATGTCACCTCATAGTACATTGTATAGAATACTACAATGACATGCAAATAAAAACATTATAACAGAAATATCATGTCACCTCAGTGACATGGACATCCATGCATTTTGACACTAATCTCATGTCCATATTATGTTTAACTAGATGACATAAATGTCCAGTCATTATGCAAGAATTTTAAGTAGCATGTTCATTGAAAAGACTTTAAACTGCTTTCCATAGCTTGTTTACTTATGTGCCATTAACTTCAAGAAATGAATGTTATCGTGTTTAGGAAATATTTATGTACTGTCAAAGTTTTTCATATATCTAAATTGTGATGTAATAATTTTAGGAAAATGGGGACCAGCACAACATAAAAAGGGAACGGTTTCATGTACAGGACACATGGAAATTCGGGTGCATGGCAAGACTACATATCCTTCACATAACAAGGTACATATATTCAGGGATAACTGATATGATTGAACATTCTTTCAAAAGAAGTTAAGATTATTTTCTATATTTTCAACATTAGGAGTTTTATTGATTCTTCAAAGTTTCACAGGGTTTAATGGCATTTCAATCGTTTTAGTGGACTTTACTTTTTTATATACCCACCTCTAAAGGTGGTCGTACAAGTATATTAGCGTTGCATTGTCCGTCCGTCCGTGAATACGATCGTCCATTCGTTCGTTCGTCCATCCGTTCGTTCGTCCGTCAACATTTTGTTTGTCCGGAGTTTTTCCAAAAAAACTATCCAAAGGAAATTAATGAAACTTCACACAAATCTTATATGCATCAACAAATCTGAAACTGAGTTGAGTTTGAGGTTCATTTAAATTTTCGTTACAGATTAATCTGCCCTTGGTGTACTCAAATATGCTATAAAACGCTTGTCCGGAGATTTCCGAAAAACTATCCAAAGGATATTAATGAAATTTCACAAAAATGTTATACGCATTAAGATCTGAAGCTGAGTTAAGTTTAAGGTTCATTAGAATTTTCTTTACAGAGTTATGTGCCCTTGATGTACTAAAGTATGCTTACAAAAGCTTGTCAGGTTTTTCCCGGAAAACTATACAAAGGATATTAATGAAACTTCACACAAATGTAAAATGCATGGAGATCTGAAGCTGAGTCCAGTTTGAAATTCATTCAAATTAACGTTACCAGGCCTTTTTCTTTTACAAAATGTATAATATCTGGTTTTCGTGGTTGTTTTCAGGTACGAGAAATACTATGTTCCGGACGATACTTGAAGATAGAAAAGACAGTATAAACTAGAATCACTGTGGCAGGATTTAAAGACAGGGAATGTGAAAGCGAAGGATATCATTTTTGTCCGACTGCCGATGAAAGAATGCCATAACTGATAAAAGTGCCTTTTCCAACAGAATGCATCAAAAACTCAGAGAGCAGGTTTTCTCTCATGTAAGAATGGGAATAACATCTGTCCCGTACATTAAAAAGGTATTAGACAGCTTTGTAGAAAAAACTTGACCACAGAATTTAATATCAAGCCATCAACGTATACGCATATCACCCAGCCAACCGCGACATACGAAATGCTGTCCATAAAGCTCTTGTAGCAGGCTAATACTCGGGGCTCGATCATGAAAATCTTAAGTTCAAGACATATGAGTGGAAGAAGGCTCATCCGTATGACAATTTCTTTATAATAAAATGTACCGGTGATACGGTAAGGGGAGCGCGCAACTTAAAGAAAGCAGAAAAAGTTTATATATCAGAAGAAGACGATGACGAAGACGATGAAAATGATGAAGACGTTGAGAATGATAAAACAAGTTGTTTGTGGGTGCATCAAATTGGAGAACAGTCATTATTACCTGAATTTTTTCAAAAGAGTTAAGTGGTAACTGGTGTCAAAATATGCC
The DNA here is from genome assembly GCA_922989275.2 of Gari tellinella. NCBI lineage: Eukaryota > Metazoa > Mollusca > Bivalvia > Cardiida > Psammobiidae > Gari > Gari tellinella. Next base: position 79,624,034 of record OV277860.1, on the reverse strand, counting down.
ATCATAGACTAAATCTTTTATTAGCTCACCTGGCACGTAGTGCCAAGGTGAGCTATTTTGATAGTTCTGTGTCCGTCGTCCGTCGTCGTTCGTTCGTCGTTCGTTCGTCGTCAAAAGTTTCTTTAAACGACATCTCCTTCGAAACTACTGGATGGATTTTTACAAAACTTGGCAGGAATGATCCTTGTATGGTCCTCTTTCAAAGTTGTTCAAATAGTTCCGGTCCGTTCCATATCTAGGTCACAGGAGCTAAAAATAGAATTTTCAATGAAAACTTAAAAAATCTTCTTGTCTGAAACCACAGTACCCTGAGCTTAGATATTTGGCACAAAGCATTGTCTTTAGGTCCTCTATCAAGAATGTTCAAATTATGTCCCTAGGGTCAAAAATGACCCCGCCGCGGGGGTCGTAATTTTACATAGCGCTTTATAGTGAAATCTTCTCTGAAACTATTATGGCCAGAGCTTTGATGTTTAGCATAGTGACACTTTTTTATGTTTTTTACCTATATTGCTGAAATGGTTCGGGTCTGTTGCATATCTAGCTAAAAATAGATTTTTTTAATGAAAAGTCTTCCTGTCTGAAACCATCCATGTACAAAATATTTGACAGAACAGTTAAATTTCAAGTTCATCAGCAAGATTTTGAAATTATGTCTCTGGGGTAAAAATGATCTCATCCCAGGGGTCATGTGACCCTTGTGATGGTTTTTCCAGATGAGCGATATTTAGGCCCGCATGGGCCTCTTGTTTTTTTAATTTTGATTCTGTGAATAAGAAAACAAAGTTCTGTTCGTTTATGTTGTGATTATGACTCCTTCTAAAAAAGAAGGGGTATATTGCTTTGCTCATGTAGGTCGGTTTCCAAAGGTTTCCGACCAATATATCACTCTTATTTCAACCTACAAATCTTCTATTTGGTACTGAGGTTAGTCATGATTATCAAATGCTCCATATTTATTTGGATTTTAAAGGTCATGGTCACTCAGTAATGAAACATGACTGTTTTAAACCCGATCGTTTCAGATTAATAACTTACCCTTCTTTCAACCTAGAGTTTGTTATCATATTTGTATGGAAGACATGTCATGACATGTAGAGGATTTATTTCTTTTGATGCCATAGTGGTATGATCTATTCCCCAAAATTCAAGTATGGGTTTTATAGATCTTTAGGCAGATTACCAGGATAAAGGTTATGCACTAAGCTTTTTCTATTCAGCTTTCTGTGTTGCTTTTGACCTGCATGGCATGCCTATATGACTGCTCAATCCATGATAAAATTATGCAGAAGGTTTTTTTTTTCAGGAACTTTCTGTGTGGTTTTGACGCGTTTGACCTGCATTGACTAAATTTATATGTATAATTATGTTTTGCATGTTAATCTGTGTAAAGTGGTATGATCTATTTCCCAAATTTTATTTATGGCTTTAATAGATCCTTGTGCAGATTACCAGGATAAAGTTATGCAGAAGGCTTTTTATCAGCTTTCTGTGCTGCTTTTTACCTGTATGATCTGCCTAGATAATCAATCCAGGATGAAAGTTATGCAGAAGGCTTTTCTATGAGCTTTCTGTGTTGCTTTTGACCAGCATGAACTAAATTCACCTGAATAATTTTGTTCTGCATGTTAATTCATGTATAGTGGCTTTAATATATCTTAAGGCAGATTGCCAGGATAAAAGTTATGCAGAACGTTTTATCCTCAGCTTTCTGTGTTGCTTTTGATCTCTTATTCCAAACTGTTTGAAAAGGAAATAACTATTTTAGCAAACAAGACAAACGTCTTCTCCATTGCAGTATATACTTCTAATACGTAAGTTTGATTTTGAGTGCGTTCTCTTAATCCTTGCTGTAACGACTAATGCTGGAACCCTTTTCATATAAAAAACCTGTTTTCCTTTCTTGATTTGTATTTTATTGTTATTAAAGAGGCTCGCAACCGGATTTAGCATTAAAAATTGTAATTTGTAAATATATGTCAAATGATTATATAAATGGGTAAGATTTAGTTTAGGATAATAAATTCTGTTAAAAAATGCATTTCCAAAAAAAGAAAGAAGAAGAAGCTCTGGTGGGATTCGATCCCGTGACCCTCCATTGCGGAAACAAACAAGAAAAATGAGGACACGCCTTTACCGCCTCGACCACGGACGCTCTCTATATATATGGTAGCGAATTAACGTACTTCACTGGTAGCGCTTAATACTACATTATTCGGCTCCGGTTTATGTCAGAGCCCATGTAGAGAAGCAACAACAACAGCAAAACCGTCAGCTGACGCTATTGAAAAACGATGGAATATATCTAAAAAAAAAATAAGATTCGGTGACGATTCTTGAGACTTTTTTTGGACTGATCATATTTTTTTAATGTCAGAAGCCAAATAATGCCACAAATTTGCTTTTATTTGAGTATTTTATTTTATTTTGACAAGTACACCATCCGGTTGCGAGTCGCTTTAACATCAATAACCGTTAAATATGAATTAATAAATTGACAAGGCATAAGGTTGAATTAATACGCGTAAAGTATTAAACTTTTGCCAATAGTTTTGCTATTCAAAACTATTTGTGCAAGACGTCAGTACATAGATAATTTGCCAACAGTGTAGACATAGATATGAAGGTCATAGAGTAGTCCCCCGGACAAGGGTCTGTATCGTATGCTATAAATTTTACAGGCCTTTTAAATATTGGCAGAGAACAATATTGACACAGATGTAATTGCTGTATACGTGCATCGGTATTTGGATAAATCCTTTTCCATAGCCAATCGACAGACATGTATGACAACTGTCTATTCTTAATGAATCGTGAGTGACATTTAACCCATGGTAAGCGCGACTAACAGTTAAGATTAAGATCAGACGCTTCATACAGCAAAGTCTGGTCCAGATCAAACTGTTTGTCATATATGTTCAGATTTTCCTCAGTTCACAATCTTTAAAACTGTTGATTATTATCGCAGAAGGTATATTTGAAGCAGACACATTTAATTATGATTAAGATTCAGACAGTGAAAGCATAATGCAAGACAAATGGGGAATAGTATCAGTTGAATACTGTTTTAAAAATTAAAGCTGAAATTAAAGGAACCAAGATTAAACAGTCACCTTATTACAGTATAACCCTTTCTTTTAATACGACCACTATATGTGGTGCTTTCTGCTTTACTTTCATCTTGCTTTAAGCAACCACCTGCCTAAAGTAGCCACACTTTAGCACCATCTGGTGGTTATAATAGAATGGTGTTATTGTAAGTACTGTCAGACTTCAATATCTGGAACTAGCTAGATTTAAACATACCCTCTTTAAAGTTAAAATGTGGGTTAAAAATGAGTATTCCATAAAAAGACTTTATTCCATGCAATTCATATAAGATGTTTATGATGACTGATAATGATGTATTTGTTTTATATGCCAAAATAGAAGTAAATTCAAAAATATACTGCACTTGTTATTCTTTCAATTTCATATCGGCTTATTTAGGTAATGGAATGCATAAAACAATTAAAGACTTTTCCTCAGCCCATTGATGGACTACCCCAATTGTTCTCGATAGGCGAGGAACAGCATGCAGCTAATGCTGCAAATGGGTATACCAATCTCAGTTTACCTGGTGAGACCCAGATTATACTCGTGCTCGAGTGCTTTTAAATGGTTATTTCTAACCAAACTATCTAAAATAAAGGTCGGGTCTCATATAAGACGCTTCAATGGCTCAATATGCACAAGACCCATGCTTTTCGTGAAGAAATTGTCTGGCATGGCGTTATGACCAAACGGTCGTCAGAAGATGTCTTTAAGCGCACCTGAGCCAAAGGCTCAAGGTGAGCTATTGTGATCTCACTGTGTCCGCCCTCCGTCGTATTCTATACTATTTTCACTGAAGTGACATGAGATTACCGTCATTATGCCTGTATGTCCATGCCACCATAGTATTCTAAACTATGTTCACTGACCTATCATAATTCCTGTATTATTATGACACTATAGGATTCTTTACTATGTTCACTAAAGTGACATGAGATTACCGCCATAATGCCTGTATTTCCATGCCACTATATATTCTGTACTATGTACACTGCGGTGACATGAGATTCCTGTCATAATTCCTGTATTATTATGCCACTATAGTATTATATACTATGTTTACTGAGACGACATGAAGTTCCTGTCTTAATTCCTGTATTTTCATGCCACTATATTGTTCTATATTAGGTACACTAAGGTCACAGTGAGGTGACAAGAGATTCCTGTCATAATTCCTGTATTTCAATGCCCCTATAGTGTTCTATATTAGGTACACTGAGGTCACAGTGAAATGACATCAGATTCCTGCCATAATTCCTGTATTTCAATGCCACTATAGTGTTCTATATTAGGTACAATGAGGTCAAAGTGAGATGACATGGGATTCCTTTCATAATTCCTGTATTTCAATGCCAGTATAGTGTTCTATATTAGGTACACTGAGGTCACAGTCAGATGACATGAGATTCCTGTCAAAATGCCTGTATTTCAATGCCACTATAGTGTTCTATATTAGGTACACTGAGGTCACAGTGAGATGACATGAGATTCCTGTCATAATTCCTGTATTTCAATGCCACTATAGTGTTCTATATTAGGTACACTGAGGTCAAAGTGAGATGAAATGAGATTCCTGTCATATTTCCTGTATTTCAATGCCACTATAGTGTTCTATATTAGGTACACTGAGGTCACAGTGAGATGACAAAAGATCCCCGTCATAATTCCTGTATTGCAATGCAACTATAGTGTTCTATATTAGGTACACTGAGGTCAAAGTGAGGTGACATGAGATTCCCGCCATAATGCTTATATTTCAATGCCACTATAGTGTTCTATATTAGGTACACTGAGGTCAAGTGAGATGACATGAGGTTCCTGTCATATGTCCTGTATTTCAATGCCACTATAGTGTTCTATATTAGGTACACTGAGGTCACAGTGAGATGGCATGATATTCCTGTCATAAGTCCTGTATTTCAATGCCACTATAGTGTTCTATATTAGGTACACTGATGTCACAGTGAGAAGACAAGAGATTCCTGTCATAATTCCTGTATTTCAATACCACTATAGTGTTCTATATTAGGTACACTGAGGTCACAATGAGATGTCATGATATTCCTGTCTTAATTCCTGTATTTCAATGCCACTATAGTGTTCTATATTAGGTACACTGAGGTCACAGTGAGGTGACAAGAGATTCCTGTCATAATGCATTATTTCAATGCAACTATAGTGTTCTATATTAGGTACACTGAGGTCACAGTGAGATGAAATGAGATTCCTGTCATAATTCCTGTATTTCAATGCAACTATAGTGTTCTATATTAGGTATACTGAGGTCAGAGTGAGATGAAATGAGATTCCTGTCATAATTCCTGTATTTCAATGCCACTATAGTGTTCTGTATTAGGTACACTGAGGTCAAGTGAATTGATATAATATTCCTGTCATAATTCCTGTATTTCAATGCCACTATAGTGTTTCTATATTAGGTACACTGAGCTCACAGTGAGATGACAAGAGATTCCTGTCATACTTCCTGTATTTCCATGCCACTATAGTGTTCTATATTAGGTACACTGAGGTCACAGTGAGGTGACAAGAGATTCCTGTCATAATTCCTGTATTTCAATGCCACTATAGTGTTCTATATTAGGTATACTGAGGTCAAAGTGAGGTGACATGAGATTCCCGCCATAATGCCTGTATTTCAATGCCACTATAGTGTTCTATATTAGGTACACTGAGGTCACAGTGAGATGACATGAGATTCCTGTCACAATTCCTGTATTTCAATGCCACTTTAGTGTTCTATATTAGGTACACTGAGGTCACAGTGAGATGACATGAGATTCCTGTCATAATTCCTGTATTTCAATGCCACTATAGTGTTCTATATTTGGTACACTGAGGTCACAGTGAGATGAAAAGAGATCCCCGTCATAATTCCTGTATTTCAATGCAACTATAGTGTTCTATATTAGGTACACTGAGGTCAAAGTGAGGTGACATGAGATTCCCGCCATAATTTATGCAATTCCATGCCACTATAGTGTTCTCTATTTGGTACACTGAGGTCACAGTGAGATGGCAAGAGATTACTGCCATAATTTATGTATTTCAATGCCACTATAGTGTTCTATATTAGGTACATTGAGGTCACAGTGAGGTGACAAGAGATTCCTGTCAAAATGCCTGTATTTTAATGTCACTATAGTGTTCTAATACTAGGTACACTGAGTCGAAATGAGATTCCTGTCATATTGCCTGTATTTCCATGTCACTATAGTATTCTTTACTATGAACATTGACGTGACATGAGATTCCAGTAATAGTGTAAGTATTCCAAAGGCACTATAGTATCCTATGCTATGATCGCTGAGTTGACATCCAATCCTGTTATAATGCAAGTATTTTCATGTCACTTTAGTATTCTATATTGAGTTCACTAAGGTCATATGATATTACTGTCATTATACAAGTAGTTCCATGTCACTGTAGTATTTTTACTATGTACGCTGAGGAGACATGAGATTTCTGTCCTAATGCCTGTATTTCCATGTCACTATAGTATTCTATACTATGTACATTGAGGTGACATGATATTTCTGTCCTAATGCCTGTATTTCCATGTCACTATAGTATTCTATACTATGTACACTGAGGTGAGATGAGATTTCTGTCCTAATGCCTGCATTTCCAAGTGCCTATAATATTCTATACTATGTACACTGAGTTGACATGAGATTTCAGTCCTAATGCCTGTATTTTCATGTCACTATATTATTCTATATACTATGTACACTGAGTTGACATCAAATGCCTGTTATAATTCGTGTTTTTCCATGTCACTATAGTATTCAACAGTAAAAACATCGAGGTGACATCAAATTCCTGTCATAATGCCTGTATTTCCATGTCACTATAGTATTCTATACTATGTACACTGAGGTGACATTAGAATCCTGTCATAATGCATGTATTCCCATGTCACTATAGAATTCTATACTATGAACAATAAAGTGATATGAGATTCCTGTAATAATGTAGGTATTTCCATGTCACTGTAGTATTCTATACTATGTTCCCTGAGGTGACATGAGATTCCTGTCATAATGCCTGTATTTCCATGTCACTGTAGTATTCTATACTATGTACACTGAGTTGACATAAGATTCCTGTCATAATGCATGTATTCCCATGTCACTATCGTATTCTATACTATGAACAATAAAGTGGTATGATATTCCTGTAATAATGCAGGTATTTCCATGTCACTATAGTATTCTATAAGTTATGAACACTGATATATCATGAGATTACTGTCATGATGCCTGTATTTCCATGTCACTATAGTATTGAATATTATGTACACTGAGGTGACATGAGATTCCTGTCATAATGCCTGTATTTCCATATCATTATAGTATTATTTACCACGTACATTTAGGTGACATGAGATTCTTGTCATAACGTATGGAGTTCCATGCCACCAGGTCATTGAGGTGACAGGACTGCCATATCTCCGGATTTTTTCGAAATCTTCTGATTTTTTTCTAGTATATTGTAGCTGAGAGCAGGCTGAAAGTAAAGCAGAATACGCCTTAAGGCGTGTTCTGCTTTACTTCCAGTCTTCTTTAAGCAGCAACGTGTCAACAAAACTAGAAACAGGCGATGGGGTAAAGGTACGATTCGTAAAATCGCACTTGAAAAATGCAAATTTGGAAATCTTAGGACCTTTTATGTCACTTTATGGCAGTCCTGAGGTGACATGAGATCCCTGTCACGTGTTCCGGAACCCTCAAAAAAACTTTACTACAAATTAAAAATGATTTAAGCCTTAAGGTACTTCGCATATGCGCGTAGTTTCCATACGATTGTTATGAAAATTGTCATGAAAAATGATAATAGCCTAAGAAACAATGTGTGTAAATATAGGCACAATTTATCGTGTGGTTTGTCTTTAAGGTCTTTTTTCTGACAAAAACCGAGAATTTTGATGATTTTATTTTTCTTAAAAATGAAAAAAGGTAATGACTATAATTCTCGCCCAATAAGTAGTCCATAACATTCATCACAAGAAAAGCTAAAAACATTTTGAATAAAGGTGTTCAGAAAGATGTTATCAGCTATTTAAATTTTGCAAAATGCTAAAAAATTGAATTACAAAAAACTGACTCATTCAATGTATATTTATTTTCATTTTATTCAAATATATGGTTGATGAACTAGTCAGTCTGAAAAAAAAATTAGAAAATATTACAGTCAGGATTTGTTGTAATAACATATTTTCTTATTAAAATGTGGGATATTTGTTGTTTAGATACAGTTACCTACCTTAGAATTAAAACTTTGTCATTAAAATGCATTATTATTTACATTGTATTCATGGACTTGCATACAAGGTTTATTATATTGTTTGAACATAACTATAATGGGCAATATCGATCTTGAAAAGGTTAGCGTATTGATAAGCTTCAAGGTGTGGCTTTATAGTTCGATCAAATCGTTTACATGTATACCGATTTAATTGACTTGTAAGTCATTAAACTAAAACGTACAGGTAAGTGGACATATACTTGGACCGTAAACATCACTAGTACTAATCAACGAAGACTAAACATAACATGTCTCTTGATTACTGCGTTATGGATTGACAAGTCAAAAAATCGGACACTAAAAAAAAAAATTTGGATCGGATGGGTCTCGAACCTATGATCTTTGGATTGCTAGTCAACCACTATAGTCAACCACTATACTAACTGCGCTATGAAGGATTACACTAAATTATATCAACATTTCCTTTATATAAATTTTCTAGTATAAACACGTACGAAAAAAGTCTGTGTCGTCCAGACGCATATCCGCTCGCCCGCAAGACCGACTTCCGGTAGCGAAAGGCCTTAATGTCGTATAATTTAAGATGAATGAAATGTCTAGTTGCGATTTTTTTTTAACCAGTGTCCATGAATGCCTTAGATTTCGTCAGTTACTAGTCTCGACAAGATAATTTTTGACTGGTGCCGTCCGAGGACAGCGCCTGAAGTCTAAAAAGAGCTCACTGTCTCTTACTGTACACATAATGGACTAGTCAGTTAGATAATTATACTACAAGAAATTCGGAAAAATTTAAAGTAGATCTATGCAATTTCTTTTAAGAAAATTCACCCCAGACATACGTCTTATTGTACCCTCGAATCAAACAATTCCCGAGCGAGCATACCCACGGATGCCTATTTGCCTCTGCGTTTTTAAGTCTATGGATAGTCTAGTCATACTGTTCTTTAGTACTACGGTGACATGGAAATACTTGCACAAATACAGGAGTTTCATGTTACCACAAAATCTCTGACGTCACGTTACCTCAAACTTTGTGACGTCAGACATGAGAATACAGACATTTAGCGCTAGCCGTATGCCTGGGAGTCCTTCAAAGATTTCATTAACCTTATGCTGAAAAATATCGCCACTGGCAGAAATGCCAAAGGGTAACCGGAGATATTTATACCGTCCCATTGGCGTCCCAAAGCATGTAAAGTTTGACGACTCGTCGTCCAGTTTCACACTCCAATATGCATGCGTGATATCGAGTATGCTAAAACGCGTCGCACCCGAGAGTTTTGACGTGACGTCGTCAAGCGTAGGTGACGGATAGTGCGGTCGCCTTATAGCCTCATTCAGGGCCTTTGGGTCAAGACAAACGCGTAGCTTACCTGTCTTAGGTTTTTCGACCACGACAACCGAATTCACCCAATCGGTGGGTTCTGTGACTTTTTCAATGATCTTGTCGCGCTCCATTCGGTCAAGTTCGGACTTTAACCTGGACTGTAGAGCTTCCGGCACTCGACGCGGCGGGTTGACTACCGGAACCGCATTTTCTTTCAAATGCAAGTGACATGAGCCGGGAATGACACCTATTCCTTTGAACAAAGCTCCATATTCTTTCATGACTACCGATTTGTTCAGCTCGCATGTGCTACCCTTGGGTGTTTTGTTTGACAACTCTGAGTCTACCGAGTATGTCAGTCTGATCAGTTCTAAGTCTAAGGATGACTGTAATCCTATCAGACAGGGTTAAGAACTTTCAACCACATAGAACGGAGCGTTAATTGTCCGATCTTTGAATTTGCAAGCCATGCTGATTTTGCCCTTAACCTTAATGGCGTTGCCTGTATAAGACGTGAGTCTACAATCATGGGGCTCTAGGGGCTTTTGTAAGGACATTGATTTGAACAATTTTTCAGAAAGAGTGTTAACAGCACTCCCAGAATCAATTTTGAATTTGACCGGGACTTGTTTGGACCAATTTTCAAGGAAACGAATGCACGGTCTGGTGAATGAGAAAAAGTGCTTACCGTGTCCAGAAAATGCTCTTCCAACATTTCCTCTGCTTCAAAATCTCGGTCACTTCTGTTAATGTCATTCACTGTCCTTTTCGATTTACACATAGATTTGAAATGGTTATATTTCTTACAATTATAACACTGCTTCTCATAAGCAGGACACAGTTTTTTGTCCTTTTTGTGTAAAGTTCCACAGTTTGGACATTTTGTCGCATGTGGTTGTTGTTGTTGTCCCTGTTTCTGCTTCCAGCTTGGTTGACGTCGACGTTGGTGCTTTACATCATCAACGGTTGAGTGTCCACTGGCCTGCGCCCCGTCGCCTGTCCCCGACATAGTCCTGAGTTGTTCCCGAGAATATTCGAATGCCTGTGCGTTTTCAATGGCAGTGTCTAATGTCAGCTTTTCACCAATGTTAATTAACTTCTCGCGTAACCGAGCTGACGACGCTCCAAATACAATCCTATCACGGAATATGTCGTCTTGGTCTTTAAATTGACAGTCTTGTGCTGCAATTTTCAATTTTGTCACAAATGACTCAATGGCGTATGTCCCTTGCGTGATATTATTGAATTTAAACCTTGCGAAAATTGGGTTCAGCTTTGGTTGGACGTATTGTTTAAACTTAGTGTAATACGTCTCCAACAACTTTGCGTCCTCTTCGCCAATTGTCCATGTGTGTTGGACGTCTCTGCTTTTGTCCCCTATCCAGAGGAGCAGGTAAAACACTTTCTCTGCCTCTGATTTGCTCTTTAGAGGACCAGAGAACACTAGTTTGGCATGTCTTATAAATTTGTCCCATGCTTCTGGTAAATTTGAACTTTCCCAGTCCATAGATGGAATTGACACACCACACATTTCCATTGTGATTAATTCACGTGTCCAAGTATTTAGACTAATATCCAAATGTAAATAAAGGTAGTGAGCGTTCCAATTGTTAATAAATAGTTTCTTCTGACACCATGTAGTATTTTCGTTGTCTTAATAACACTAATGTATTACTTTATAACGATAAAGGATCTCAAATGAGAAAGACACAAATGTGCTGTTGATCAATCTATTTCTACAAGCTAAGTGATGTATATGAATGGTACAGCAGACCGAACTCTGACCTATATAAACTGAGCCTGCGCACTGGCTAGCTAGGGTATAGTCTATTTCATTAAATAGGAACTATGATAATACAACACAGACTACCATATATTTGCAAGGGTTCAATTCCGTTTTTATTTGATTTTCTAATTCCATGGAATCGTTCCAAACAGTTCTGGAACTGATAATCGAACACGCCCTTACTATTCTGTCTACGGTCAGTGAATACGACATCGGTTAAGGAACATTTGATCTTAGAAGACAATTCGCTAGAGATACTCTTTTTTATCAAATACAACACGCAATAGATCCTCTATTTGTCTTGGTCGTACAGATATGATCGGCTAAATAGTTGTCAATATTTGATATTAGAGGGAGATTTCATAACTGCTTTTGAATTAAAGTTGTCCTCTGTGTTCACGTGGCTTTGATATAGTATTATAGAATGTATTCTCTTGTATATGTGATTGTACATACTAAGAAAATGAAGAATAAAACTTGGAAACTTGGCTGAAACAAGTAAGAGATATCAAACTTCAACCATATATTTACCCTTTGCCTGATGATCACGACTTTACTGATTTTTGCAAACAGTTTAGATCCAGCTCAGACGCCGCGTAACGCGGCGTCTGATCTGGATCTTAATTTGATCCTTGATCTGTGGACTCGTCGTCACGTATATCACAAATGTATGTTGGCACACCGGTGGTTTGACACTCGTCTTTAGGTTTATTTACTTAAAAAATGTATAAATCCTGGTTGAACAGATTTGCAGACGACAATTTCGAAGCAGACGATATCACCACAGGATAAGGGTTAGAGGGCTGCAACTCTCCGGATATTTCCGAAATCTTCGGATTTTGAACCTTGCTGAGGGTAGCTTAAAGCTGGCTGAAAGTAAAACAGAATGCGTCCTAATGCCCATTCTGCTTTACTTTCAACCTGCTTTAAGTATTTGCGCTTGAAAAATATAAAATTTCAAAATATTAAGATTTTTCATGATCAACTATTGAATGTTAATGTTTCTCCATGTGGAGTGAGCGGGCCACGTTGAAAGAAATACCTTTGTAAAAAGATTACAATAATCCACGTCAAATGATCAATCAAAAGTGGAATTGTTTTTGACCATATCATATTGAAATCTTGGAAGCTTTTTGTATTTCTTTCAACCTTGTCTAAAGCTAATATATATATGTGTGTGTTAATCATGATAACCCCTTTCGTTCTCGGACCAGGCTCTATTTTATTCCATATAAATAAGCAGATAGTTTGCAACGTGGCCAGGGTCCAAACTGTTTGATATTTCATATCGTTGAATTTTGAGCCACTAGATTAGGGTCTTCATCATGTGTCATTGTTAAGTATTTAGTGAAAAACTGTAGTTGAATGGAATGTATTGAATATAACGAACACAGTGCGCTCTCTTTTTCTCTCTCTCTCTCTCTCTCTCTCTACAACAATACCCAATGGGAGACAATTATTACGTGTGTTGTTCGGAGGGAGTTGTTATTAGGAGGGAAGATAAAGACTTGGCTTACATTTGCAGATAGCTTGCAGATTAGACGCCGCTTCACAAGGCGTCTGATATGGATTCAAGCTGTTTGTTACTCGTCATTTTATTTCTTCAGTCAAAATGTCCACATAAATATGTTACTTTAAGAAAAAACAGCACATCTTAATCAGACGATTTGGCAGCAATACAAGCGTTAAAACTGTTGTTTGGGGTACAGAGGCAATGAACGCTGTAAGGAGTTGGTCGTTGTTTGAAGACCGTTGTAGGGAGGGAGCGCTGCACCCGTTGTTAACTTCACACTGATTTACACATTTCCTCTTGCCTTTTTACTCTTCCCTCCCTGAAACTTTAAATGGACAATTCCAGTTTCCATTTAAGTCTAGTCCATTTCTAGCTTTTAAGGGTTGTTTTTGTTCACTGTTTGGCATTATGACAAACAGTGAAGGCCATGCTCAGAGGGCTTCTTTTGGAGCCCTCTGATCTGGGTATTCACTGTTTGCCCAGGACACATGTACTACTCACATATACACTGTTTGAAAATAACACCTATATGCGGGACTAGGGTTCAAATGGTTAATGGGATAGATGAAAAACTCAAATCAACTAAAGTGAATATGCTTTATTTAATATCGTAGACATTTTATATGTCTAAATATACGGATATATATATACCGGTAGGGTTTTATTCACTAGATTTGTTCATATGAGACTAACTGTGACTTTCCTGACATTTGCAAACGGGTTACATGTATATCAAGATAATGAAGGTCTTAAGTTGCTAATTGCGTTCATTGATGAAACAGTAACCCATTACTCCATATAGATACGCATTAATACACCTTTAAGGTATACTTCGATTGAGAAAAAAAGAGTTCCTATTTACACGGTCATAAATATGTATTAAAATAAATATTTTCTAATTGCTTGCTGATGGTAGGTTAAAGCAGAAAGTGCCTTCAGACGGACTCTGCTTTATTTCCAACATACTTTAATTACTAAATATTAGAAACATACTATGGAGTAAAGTTTTAATGTATAACCAAACAGTCCATTATCGGAAGAGATGCCAAGTAACTTGTAATTTAACCCTTAGCCTGCCAGTCACGACTAGCTCCATATGCAAACAGCTTGGATCCGGATGAGACGCCGAGTAACTCGGCGTCTCATCCGGATCCAAGCTGTTTGACACTCGGACAACATTTTCAGCAATTTTGAGCAACTTTGAAGCACTTTGAAACTTGAAGCAGACGAGAAATATAGCAGACGACAATTTATTTGGCGGGCTAAGGGTTAAGATCGAACTGTTTGACACCCTGACAGTACAGTAAAGCCCCTCTATTATGACCACTAGAATGAAAGCTAATTCATTTTATAATAGACAGGTGACAGCTTAAGGCATGTCGCGATTTAAACAGAAAGCTCGTTTTACTGGTACTTGCTTTAAGCAGTCATCTGTCATAAACACAACATCGCAGCTAACTTCTGTTTTATCCTCTTTTATTTTTGATATTCATAAATGACCTACCATCTGCATGTACACATTCTGTAGCAGACATTTTTGCAGACGACACAACGCTGTCAGTATATAATGCTTCTCTCAAATTTGTAGCAAACTCGTTAAAGATCTATTTATCGTTAATGATTGGTGTGAAAAGAACAAAATGTCAATTAACGTTGCAAAAACTAAATCCATGTACATTACATCAAGATCAAAATCCGCAGGCATTGAGATATTTGCTCTGCCGATCCCATTTGGAAATGAAGAAATCCATTGCAGTGGTGAAGAAAAGTTACTCGGTGTCACCTTTGATGTATTTTTATCTTTTGATAGCCATATCAACAACATTCTTAACCCTTTCACCGCCAAATTATTTTTGAGTTTTTTACCCCTACACCGTTATTATGTCGTCTGCTTCAATATTGTTGTCTTCAATATCATTTCAAAGTTAGATTTAAGAAAGTTTGACATAAATATCGAAACGAGTGTCAAACAGTATTGATCCTGATCAGACGCCGCGTAACGCGGCGTCTGATCAGGATCAAAACTGTTTGCAAATTCGACTTCAGGCGAATCCGGCGGTAAAAGGGTTAAAAAGTGTAACTCCTTATTATACCTCCTCTCAAGAATCAAAGTTTTTCTAACTATTCCACTGAGAAAAATGTTTTTTAACTCCTACATCTTACCTCAACTCGACTATTGTTGCGTTATTTGGAGAAACTGTTCAATATCGCAAGAACAAAAAATCATTCGTTTTCAAAAACGTGCAGCAAGGCTTATTCTTAATAAAGATAAAACTGCCCATTCAGCTGATCTCTTCAAACAACTTTATTGGATGACTTTTCCGGAAAGAGTTACATTTCACAAAGCTACTCTAATGTTCAAAGTATTCAAAGGTTTGACACCTGTATATTTATATGATTTGTTCACACTAAAGTCAACTCTAGCGCATGACGATAATGATCATTTGTGATGTAAAAGAAGAAGAATAAGAAGAAGACCTTTCTGACATTACCAGCATATTTGTCCTTGTAATCATGACATCTGACCTATTTTTCTAAAATGCTTATAACATTTGAACACATTGGTATAGGGCTTCCATACTTCCGAAATTCAGGGGACCTTGCAAATTATTTCGTCTTATCCAAAGTTTGTTTTATCCATATAACGAAATTTCTTTGTGAATAGCTTGCACGAATTTTTTTACTCATCATACTTTTAGTATGATTAGAAAGAAAGGATGATAGAAAGGCATATAAATTATATTTTAAATAATTTTTTTATTGTACCTGTACCAAATAGAAAATAAATGACAACAAAAAAGATTAGCTATGACATAAGAAATGCCATTTCCCCTGTTTTGTATTAATAGAAAACTCACTGACATCCTTTTATTAATATTTAATAAGTAAACTTTATCATATAATCTACTCTGTTGATATTATAAAGCATCAAAGGTTATTATGTGTTTGCAGAATATTGGTGTCAAATAGCATGAATTCCGACCAGACATCCTGTCATTAGCATCTGATCTGGATCCAAACAAATAATATGCCCAGTGAACTAATTATTTATACTTGTTTGAATATCATATCAATAGCATATAGACATGTTGAAATCATGATGAGACTCTAATAAAGAAACAAATATAATAAAACATGTTGGTTGGGCAATGATTTGTCATCAGAACTGTCGAGGAATTATTTTTATTATGTATTAAGCAGTTTTTCGTCTTATCCAAGTTCGTTATAAGTGAGCATCAGTGTATCTTCCTTGTGTCGATATCTCTCGAACCGTACACTGTGTTTACCTTGGTGTTTGACCTTCTTAACCAACAACCTTAACCTTGGCTATATCTAATTAACCTATTTGTGCCCACGATCCCATATATGGGACAGGGGCAAACAGTGTAGACTCTGATCAGACGCCGCATTATGCGGCGTCTGATCAGAGTCTACACCTTGTACTGATAGGAATTTCAATGTTAAACAAAATGAAATTGAATTTTTGACCAGGCATCCCTTTGATAAAAATGGACTAATCCAATATATAAACATGGAAGATTCTATAAATGGGTAAACCTTGGCTATATCTAATTAACAATTGCACATTGGCCTACTGTACCTGACATATACCTTCCTTTTGTCGATACCCTTCTGACCATGCAAATATTTCCCCCTTTGACACTGACCTTGGTCTACTCATATTAAAGGATCTTCTCTGTTTTTTGGTCAGTTTGTTTTTCGGCAAAGCTTAGTATATACGGTATAAGAAAAATAAACAGTAAACCCGTATCTTCGATGTATCCCGGCCACTTGATTATGTCAAGTAGCATGGGTTTAAGGTAGGTGACTGCTTAAAGCATGATGAACGTAAAACAGAAAGCTCCTTAAGGAGCTTTCTGTTTTACGTTCATATTGCTTTAAGCTGTCACATGTCTTTTATGTAGTTCATTAGCCTTCCTTTTAGTGGCCGTAATAGAAAGGTTTTAGTCGTTTTACTGTACTAGACAATTTATTGTGGTCGGCGACGCTTTACGACTGGAATGAAGATGACTCTTGTGGACAATCAATCTTTTACTACTTTTATCTCACTACACGAGACACGTTCCTACCAATTTTCATAATTGTCTTCTCGCCCACCTTTTACTATATACTAATCTAGTTTCCTATACAGTTGTCCCTCCCAACAACGACCCTTCCACAACGACTCTTTCCTTACAACATCCCTTGCCGCAGTTCCCTAAACAGGAAAAGTTTGCCTATTGTCTTTACTGCTTCAATAGCGTCTGCTTAAGATTGTCTTCTGCAGCTTTATCTCAAAGTCACATTTAATGATATAAGTGGAAATTTTGATAGAAGAAATTCAATGAAGAGTGACAAACAGCTTGAATCCAGATCAGACGCCGCGTTACGCGGCGTCTGATCCGGATACAAGCTGTTTGCAAAATATGAGCTAGGTCTTAATTCCCCTCCCTACTCCTTCCGAACAAGCACACAGTATGTGTCTCCCATTGGGTGTCGTTGTAGAAAGGGAGCGCTGTATATACTTTCCCTCGTAGCTTTGTTTTAGTGTTGGCTGCTATACTAATTCCATTTAAATAGACCTTTCATTTCCCAGTTAATATTGTCCAGTGCTTACCATTAATTAATGGTTATTTATAGACCATATTGGCTTAAACAACTCAATGTTCCTAATCAGTTTAAAACGCAGCTGTTTAAGCCATCTGATCAGGGTCTGAACTGTTTGCACAGGGCCTGTTAACCCATCCACTGGTACACTGGTAAATAATGCCTGTTTACACAAAACTTGTCGTAAATGTGTAAAACAAAACACCAAAAGAAAAAAACGATAACATTCACATATCTGTTTTAAGGTTGAGGATCCCTAATGTAATATGAGATCGAGCCACCGTCGGTCGATACCGGAAAAAACAGCGTTCCCTATCTTCAAGGGCCCTCCAAACAACGACTACCTCCTTACAACGACCCTAGCCGCAGCCCCCCCCCTCCCCCCAAAAAAAACACCCAAAAACCCCCAAACAAAACCAGGACGAGTATGTCTTATGCTTTTATTGCTGCAATATCGTCTGCTTAGAATTGTCGTCTGCTCTTTTTCTCAAAGTGATTTAATGGACATTTTGACAGAAAAAATTAATGACGAGTGACAAACAGCTTGAATCTAGATCAGTGTTTGCAAATGTAAGCAGATGATTTCCCTCCTTACTACGACTCCATACGAGCAACGCACATATTGTTTGTCTCCAATTGGGTTTCGTTGTAGAGAGGGAGCGCTGTACATGGAGAATGATTGGATATTCTCGTCAACTGTCGGCCCATTCCGAACTATACTTTAATATGGTTCGAAACATTAGCGCGTTCAATTACCATTGTTTGCTGTTTAGGTTAGCAGTTTGTGCCCCGTATGCAGCATGCAGAGTACAGTAGAGAAAACGTTTGCTTTCAAAATAACCCCGGTCATTGCAAACAGTTTGAAGCCAGATCAGACGCCGGGCAACCCGGCGTCTTATCAGGCTCCAAACTGTTTGCCACTCAGATTAAAACTGGTAGTCTGAATCGTCAAAATATTGTCATTTTCTATATTTCATTGCAATGCATTTGCGTCTGAACGAAATAATTACGTTTCTCCACTGTATCTCAAACCGGTAGCCAACTCGCAATCGATGGCCATCGACGGCCATCGGTTTCTTTACTGAACTCATCACATGTCAACAGTAAACGAGAGAATCCGATCGCTGTATGTAGATTACCTATGCAATATTTGTCCTATCTGATTAGGGGTACTCGACCTTAAACGGTTGGTTATAATTATTTTCTCGCTTTTTGGGGGTGCTAGACCACATTTTGTTACTATAAATAGCAGTGCGGCAAACCTTGTCTGGTACGGTATTCTTCCGCCCGAATGGGTTTAAGCAAGGGAACGGGAGGTAACTCTTACAGAAATACCCTAAAATTAAAAATTGACCTCAAGCTACGTTCACAGAGAGAAATGTAATCGACAATTTTACAGTAAACTCTACACTGGCTGTGGCTTTCGACAATTCAATGATCCGGTGTTTAAACAGTGATTTATGTTGTTTTTGTTGATTGTTTCAAATGATTGAGTATCCGCGTAACGTCACGTTCTTATGTGACGTCATTGACGTCGGTTGCTGTTATGGATTGGAAGTAGAATGTATATAAAGGAAGAAATTATCGTTTCGATAACTTAAACTATTCAAACCGCTTGGATTCAATAAAAACCGTTTGTATTTCTGAGTTATGATCTAAAGTTGGACACGTTTTCTTCTTAAAACGTGTGTACAAATAGATGTCAAAGCCAAGCTGAAATAGCGCGACCTTCAAACAGCTGTTTGTTGCTATTGGATATGGAATGTGTGATACGGGAAAAAAGTAGAAAAATAATCAAGCACGGCTTCTGGTCAAGACGGACGAGTCTAGACCCTCGGTTTGTCTGTTCCTGTCGGAATCTCGCTAAAGCTCGATTCCGACTGGGAACAGACAAACCTCGGGTCTAGACTCGTCCGTCTTGACCAGAAGCCGTGCTTGATTCTATTATTCTTTAACCCTTCAATCTTAAAATTTGACCGTCTGTTTTAACCCTGTCTGCTAAAATTTATCGTCTGAAACTATGTGATATTCTATTTTTGAATGTTTGGGAATCAGAGTGTCAAACAGTTTTTATTCTGATTACGCAGCGTTTGATCTGGATCCAAACAGTTTGCACATTCACCTGTGCAAAGTAAGGGTTCATCTGAGTGTTAAACAGTTGGGTACCAGATCAGTCGCCGAGTCACTCGGCGTCTCATTAGGCTTCAATCTGTTTGTATCGGACACCGATGCTTCCTTTATCCATACGTGCTTCCTATACGAGTATTTTCAAAGGGACACGATGCTTGTGATATAGAATTAGAGTGTTGATCAGAATTAACGACCTTTGGTATAATAACGGTATATAGTCATGATTTAACCCCCGTCACGACTTAAATTATCGCCTGTTTGATGCGGCGTCTGATCAGGATCGTAACTATTGGCAAAAGTTCACTGAATTAAGATGACTCATGTTCTATTAGTATGTTTTATTCTATGGCCGTTAAATACACGAACATATGTAGTTATGTTCCTTTGAAAAGTCAAACACACACATATAGAGAGCAAAGAGAGTTTTACAGACAGTGATAAAGGTAGAGATATGCATACATGGAGAGAGAGAATGAGGGAGAGGAATATACCGGGTAGAGAGAAAGAAAGAGGAAATGAGAAAGAGAGAAAGAAAGAGAAAGAAAGTGAGAAAGAGAGAGAGAGAGAAATAGAGAGAGAGAGAGATGTACAAGGGGACAGGGAGCGGCGGCGTCTAAAAATTGTAATCCCAATGGAGTCGCGATTGACAGGCAAATGCTTAGTATTGCTCTACTAAGGTAAAGTGACTATAAAGTCAGATACGAACCTCTTTAAATGTATGAACAAATCCCCAAATGACAAAAATAATGTCGTAGAAGATTGCGAAGAAAGCCTTTGAGCACGGAAAACGGCCATAAAACGTAAATCTTTATCTCGTCATACATAATTCGGCATTAACATATACTTCAAAATTGTTTATATGTACCGGTATTTAGTAAATCAATTTAATATGCTTTTACACTAAACACTATAAAGGATGTCAAACAGTATGGGTCTTGAACAGAAGCCGTGCTACTTGATGATATCTGATCTTGATCCAAACTTTTTGTAAATATTACATGGGAAGCTATATAGGCTACGACTTTAAGGGGGCTCGCAACCAAATGGTGTACATGAATTTACAAAATAATACAAAAATAAAAGCAATTGTGAAGCATTATTGTGTATCTAGAATTAAATAAATATGACAGTCTAAATATGTCTTCAAGAAAAGAAATCAATTCTCAGTATGTTTTTTATAGATATTTTCGATTCCATTTTCAACTCCGTCGAAAGACGGATTGAATCCATTTCGACTCATTTGAAACCATTCGCGCATGAAGTAGTTAAATAGTTTAAATCGATCGCCGTATTTTGAATAGCCGGTTTTAGCTCAATCGGTTAGGCGTATGTCTTTTCCACCCTCGCATGCTGGGTCCCGAGTTCAAATCCCACCAGTCAAATATCTTTTTTCATTGAAATGTAATCTACGGAAGCCGGATAGTGCCACTTTTACAATTTTTAAAAAAAAAATTATCTTGAAAATTCAAGTTATTATCTTGAATATTCAAGATAATAACTTGAAAATTTAAGATAGATCTAGTATTTTGAATTTTCAACATACTAACTTGAAAATTCAAGATACTATCTTGAAAATTCAACATACTATCTTGAAAATTCAAGATAATATCTTTAATTTTCAAGTTAGTATGTTCAAAATTCAAGATATTATCTTGAACTTTCAAGATAGTATGTTGAATTTTCAAGATAGTATCTTAAATATTCAAGATAATATCTTGAATTTTCAAGATAGTATGTTGAATTTTCAAGATAGTATCTTGAATATTCAAGATAATATCTTGAATTTTCAAGATAATATCTTGAATTTGCAAGTTAGTATGATATTATCTTGAATTTTCAAGATAGTATGTAATTTTTCAAGATAGCATCTTGAATATTTAAGATAATATATTGAATATTCAAGATAATAACTTGAATTTTCAAGATACTTATCTTGAAAATTCAACATACTATCTTGAAAATTCAAGATAGTAACTTGAATTTTCAACATAATAGAGCTGGAATAAATCTGTTGTACGGAAGGTGGATAGTGCCACTTTAAGAATTCATAGTAGGCCGAGTCTCGAATTAATATTCAAGGGAAAAGTATTAAAGGCATTTTTAAAGGTCAAAGGGTTAAAATCCAGATCAAAGAGAAATAGTTGCATTTGTTTCTAGCTAATCTGATCACAGCTTTGTGCATCTTGCATCTTTCGTAAACAGTTTAGCTCACCTGAGTTTATGCTCCGGGTGAGCTTTTATGATCACCTTTTGTCCAGCGTCTGTCTTTCTAATCAAATTTTACGAAGCTCACATCCTGCACAGAACAGACTTTAACTCAAAACCTTAACGTTGAACCTAGAGGTAAAGGCCAACTGTCAAGGTCACCAAACTGCGGTGCATCATGGTCTACTCATACAGGCGAATCAGCCAGAACAGACTCTAAGTTATGAATAGACTTTAACGCAAAACCTTAACATTAACCCCAGAGGTCAAGGTCAAAGGTCAATATCACTCTACTACGTTTTACAATGCTGTACTGATTACGGCGCATTTATGGTTCAAGTTTCATAGACCTAGCCCTTATAGTTTATGATAGTTTATGATATCCAGTCCGGACGCTGACGCCGGGGTATAGCATATAAGCCCCCCACTTCGTGAACGTGAGCTTAAAAGCATCACTAAACTGGGAGATTTGGTAGAAATTAGCTCAGTAATTTCTGGAAAGGTTTTCAAAGATTTTTCAAAGTTTTAAGTGGTTGGTTGCCATGACAACCACGGTTCTTCACGTAATACCATAAACATTAGAAATTTGCATAAGACTAATATATAAGTATCATTCAGGTAAATTTTGGTGAAAATCTATCCAGGGGTTTCACAGAGAAGACTGCTAAAACAAGAGGGCCATGTTGGACCTTAAATCGCCCACCTTTAGGCTAAGAAATTCTACTAGCTTCAGAGAAAACTAGTGAACCCTAGGGCAGGGCTTATTTTGACCCAGGTGTATAATTTGAACAAACTTGGTAGAGGACAACTATATACCGTTATGCTACATACCAGTTACCAATTATCAATGCCCTAGGTCTTGTGGATATAGAGAAGAACACTTTAAAAAATTGCCATGTCAACCACAGTTTTGAGTGGATTCAATTTCTTTGAATACTTTTTGTAAGGATCAAGTTTCATAAAAGCTGGTCAACTGGTTTTCAGCTAAGAATTCGTTTACAGAAAGTGGTTGATGGACGGACATCCAGACGGACGTCGGACGAAATGCGATCACAATATCTCACACTGAATATAAGCTCAGGTGAGCTAAGAATATTGACGAAAGATGCACGATGCACACAGGACATTCCAGGGATCACAAAACCTCAACATGAGCTGTAATCAGCTGAGTTAGAAATAAATTAAACTTTTTCTCTTTAATCTGTATTTTAACCCTTTGACCTTATATAAACGCTTTTAATAATTTCCTCTTTGTATATTTTTACGAGACTCAGCCTTCTATGAATTCTTAAAGTGACACTATCCACCTTCCATACAACAGATTTATCCCATCTCTATTATGTTGAAAATTCAAGTTATTATCTTGAATTTTCAAGATAGTATATGTTGAATTTTCAAGATAAGTATCTTGAAAATTCAAGTTATCATCTTGAAAATTCAAGATATTATCTTGAATATTCAAGATACTATCTTGAAAATTCAACATACTATCTTGAAAATTCAAGATAATATCTTGAATTTTCAAAATCCTAACTTGAAAATTCAAGATAGTATGTTAAATTTTCAAGATAGTTTCTTGAAAATTCAAGTTATTATCTTGAAAATTCAAGATATTATCTTGAATATTCAAGATAGTATCTTGAATTTTCAAGTTAGTATGTTGAAAATTCAAGATAGTATCTTGAACTTTCAAGATAGTATCTTGAATATTCTTAGTTGGTTCTTTGTAGATATTTTCGATTCCATTTTCAACTCCGTCGAAAGACGGATTGAATCCATTTCGACTCATTTGAAACCATTCGCGCATGAAGTAGTTAAATAGTTCAAATCGATCGCCGTATTTTGAATAGCCGGCTTAGCTCAATCGGTTAAGCGTATGTCTTTTCCACCCTCGCATGCTGGGTCCCGAGTTCAAATCCCACCAGTCAAATATCTTTTTTCATTGAAATGTAATCTACGGAAGCCGGATAGTGCCACTTTTACAATTTTTAAAAAAAAATTATCTTGAATTTTCAAGTTATTATCTTGAATATTCAAGATAGTAGGTTGAAAATTCAACATACTATCTTGAATTTTCAAGATAGTATCTTGAATTTTCAAGATAATAACTTGAATTTTCAAGATAAAAAAAAAAAAAAATGGTAAAAGTGGCACTGTCCGGCTTCCGTAGTAATCTTATCCTAAAATAATATTTACTGGTTTATATAAGTGTTTGACTAACATTTACAAATTACTACTTTTTATTTTAAATCTGGTTGCCAGTCTCTTTAATCTTCAATTTCTTCCTAACATGTCTTTTTTTTTCGCAGAGAAGAAACGCTTAAAGTTCGACACGCTTTATTGACAGCCTAAAGCACGTTTGGACATTTTGTTAAAAAAACCAACAATGACCTGAAAGCAAACTGAATACAAAATGCGATTGAAATTAGATTAAGCTGCAACTGTTAGTGGTGCTGTACATATAAATACAAAACAATGCAATGCCTTAAACCCCTTCACTGTCTTACCCCGAGTGCATTGATTATTTGCAAACAGTTTGGATCCTGATCAGACGCCGCGAAACGCGGCGTCTGATCATGATCCAAACTATTTGTCTCTCATTTAATATTTCTTAAGGCAAATACCTTAAGTTTGAATTTGAGTAAAGCTGATGTAATTTCAAAACAAGTGGCAACAGTTTTGATCCTGATCAGACACCGCGTGACGCGGCAACTGATCAGGATCAAAACTTTTCTGCAAATGCGCTTATGACGTAATTGAAAGTGAAAGAGATTAATTAAAACAGTGGCGTTTTCTCTATTTCATCAGACCTTACATCGCTTTAGAAACTGTGTGCAAATAAGTCAAATAGCCGGTAGCACTCTTCAGTGATGGGCAAACTTGAAACAACTCTATGATGAAATTATCCAACTATTCAACAATTTCAATTTTGAACGAAATTGCTGTAAAATTGGTTAATGGTTTCAACAAATGATTTATGTATCTAAGCTCAGTAACTATAGAAACGATTCTAGCTTTCTTAAACGTTCATTTTTGTAGCTCTACCAATGATAGGCATTCCCGTTTTTAAAGCATCATTGGTATATAGAGTTACACAAATGAACGTTTACGAAAGCTAGATTCGTTACTATAGTTACTGACGCTAATTAGTTAGATTTAGAATATATGAGTCGTACGTGCCATGACAAAACCTACATTATTGCATTTCAACCTGGTACAACCCAAACACCTTTGTCATCCCAGACTCTGTATATGAGTCTACACTGCCAAAATACCGTATATAATATAGCTACACAAAGTGCTTTAGATGCATGAGGGTGTCAAACAGTGTAGATCAATTTGAAATTGTTGATAATTTACCAACATCTTAGTATATCTAGCTACGACCGTTGATGAAACGGTTCCATGGAATATGATCAAGCGCAACACCGAATAGCCTATTCTGCGTCTAATACGTGTCAAATTGTGTGAGCACTACATGGGCATCGTTATTTTAGCATTTATAAAAACGCGTTTATTGGAAAACATAACGTATTCTCTCACGAAACTGTGACCAGGAAAATCTCATTACAAAAACACAATTACCATATTTTCACCCATTTCGCTGCAACACAGAAGCTAAGGTACACATGTTTTGTCTTAAACTTTTAAATGAACATGTACAGAGATATCCGATATTACAAATGGCGTACCTTTCCAGAGTACACATGTCATAATTATGCAGCGAAGCGATGATTTTCAGCAATCTCTTTTGCAAACAGACTGGAGTCTAGTTCTTCTCTCTGATACTGTGTCAGATGCTTGGATGACTTTTAAAACAATTTTCTTATCAGTAATAGATTGTATTGCCCCGGTTAAAGAAATTCGTTTGAAACAGAGAACAGAACCTTGGATTACTTCTGATATTTTGAAATGCATTAATGAGAGAAATAAAGCTTTTAACTTGTTTAAGAGATCCAAATCTGAAGTTGATTTTAACGCTTTTAAAATTCTTAGAAATCAAACACAGTCTTTAATTTATAATGCAAAGAAAACTTATTTTACCAGCAAACTTGATCAGAATAAGAATGATTCTAAGACTTTGTGGAAAACTTTGAAAGAGCTTGGTATGCCTTCTAAAACGGGATTCTCTTCTGCTGACAGTATAGGTCTCAATATTGATGGTGAAACTTGCTTTGATAAACTAAATGTTGCCAAACATTTTAACTCTTTTTATGTTAACATAGCTTCCAGTCTGGTTGAAAAGCTTCCAAAGTGTTTAAACAAATATGGCCAGAAGTTTGTGTTTGATTACTATTCTTCAAAACGTGTCACACCTAATAATTTTTCATTTTCAATCGTAAGTGAAAATAGTGTCTTGAAATACTTGAACAACTTGGGTCTTAATAAAGCTACGGGATTGGTTGACATTCCATCTAGATTTGTACGTGATGGTGCTCACATTATAGCTTTTCCTCTTACTCATGTTATAAATTTATCAATAATCCAGGGTTCTGTTCCAGACGATTTGAAACAAGCGCGTGTTGTTCCTTTGTATAAGAAAAATGATAAATTAGATGTCAGTAATTACAGGCCAGTATCCATTCTAACCATATTATCTAAGGTATTTGAAAAAGTTATTTTGGATCAACTTGAAACATATTTGAAGGATAATAAGCTTTTGTACAGTTTGCAATCTGGATTTAGACGAGGCTGTTCTACAGAGACTTGTCTTATCCATCTTTCTGACTTTTTTAGATTCCAAATGGATAACGGTAATATGGTTGGCATGGTACTCTTCGATTTACAGAAAGCTTTCGATACAATTGATCATAATATCTTACTTATGAAACTTAAAGCTATGGGTTTACACCAATACAGTGTTGACTGGTTTAGATCTTATCTTTCAGACAGACAACAACTAGTTGATGTTTCAGGAACATTCTCTTCTCTAGAAGGTATCTCATGCGGCGTGCCTCAAGGCTCCATACTGGGACCTCTTTTATTTTTAATCTATGTTAATGACATGCCGGGTGCTGTATCTAACAAACTTTTATTGTATGCAGATGATTCTGGTATTTTAGTCTCTGGGAAAAATATTTTCCAAATTGAAAGTTGTCTGTCTAAAGACTTGGATATAGTTAGTGAATGGTTAGTTGATAACAAACATTCTCTTCATCTCGGTAAGACTGAGTCAATTCTGTTTGGTTCTAGACCTAAATTAAGATCTCAATCACATTTAGATATAATTTGTAATGGTCAACATATTAATTCTTCTACCTCTGTAAAGTATTTGGGTGCTATTTTAGACCAATTCTTATCTTGTGAGGCAATTGCCAGATCAGTCATTACTAAGGCAAACAGTAGACTTAAGTTTTTGTACAGAAAAAGCCATTATTTAAATTTACACACAAGAAAACTATTGGTCATGGCACCTATTCAATGCCACTTTGATTACGCTTGCTTTTTTGGTACCCAGCTCTTACTCAAAACTTGAAAAACAGACTTCAAACAACTCAAAATAAATTAATCCGTTTTGTTTTAAACTTAGATGCTAGAGAACACATAGACATTAATCATTTTAAATACCTCAACTGGTTGCAGTATCAAAAAGAGTTGATCAAATAACCCTTTCACACGTGTATAATATTTCAAAAGGCACTGCTCCTATATATCTTGGTGATTATTTCTGTGCACAAGCGCTGTAAAAGGTCAAACATGACAGCCATTCCCGTTCAAGAGGATTCGTTTTCTTTTACTTTTACTGACAATGGACGCTATGCCATTCCTGGAGTCAACAACTTTGGTAAGAAGTCATTTCTTTTCAGAGGTGTTCACTTGTGGAATGGTCTTCCTCAGAATTTAAGAGAGAGTAAATATTCCACTCAATTTAGATTTGATGTCAAAAACTTCTTGTTAGCTAAAGAATAAGTTCTTTACTTGATTAGTTTTTATTCATTTGCCTTCTGATTTTGTGTTAATTAAGATATGTTTGTTTCATTTTATCATTATTCTTATGATTTGTTCTGATACTCTGCTGTGTTAATTTGTGAACATGGTCTAGTCATTCTGAAACTGACTAACTTTGAGCTTAACAGTGATTACAATGATACTTCTGTGATACTTTTAATTTAATATACTATCTGTGATATTAATTTATAATAATTTACCGTGACTCTCTGTGTCTTGCCACTAGAATCAAGGACCACAATGGAAATAAGGAAAATATATTTCCTTTTTTGTGTTATCCTTGGTTTCTAGTGCGCATTGCATGGCTGTTATTTGTTTTGCTTTAATTATGCTTTGCCATGTTATGTACACGTTTTACCGAAATAAATCTATCTATCTATCTAGGCCGCTGATCAGAGTCTGTAATGTTTGTCATATTGCAATATATATTGCCAAAAAATAGGTACGTTGGTATATGTAAATAAGGCTTACCAAATCGATGTATGTTGGGAAGTGAGTCAATTATATAACGCAATAAACATCTCTTGGTGTGAGCTTAAGTTTTGCACCGATGGGGTTTGTTGTTGCTGGGTCTCTCGGTTTACACATTACATTAGGCTAGATTTAATTGAAAACCTTGAATTGTACATCAACCCATTTGTGCCTAGCGTCTTATAAAAGGAACATATGCAAACAGTGTAGACTCTGATCAAACGCCGTCTGATCAGAACCTACACTGTTTGCTGATACATGTAGCAATTTCAATAAAAAATAACACGTAATGAAATGACCAGACACCCCTAGCTTCCTATAAAAGGGTTATTATAGGAATAAACAACATATTTTTGACGTTCATGACGGTATGACTACATAAGCTTCGCAGGGGGTAAATTGCGTAAACGCCCGAAGGGCGTTTCCGTTAAATTTACCCCCCGAAGCTAATGTAGTCATACCGTCATGAGCGGCAAAGAGATGTTGTTTATTCCTTATATTTATATTTTCTGTCTTGTCAATTTAATGTGTTTATTGGCCAGATTTGTTTTTCTGTATAAGAATTTATCATATACCGGTCAAAGAGGTTTGATAGATGTAATGTCGATGTAATAGCCATTCCAGTTTCTAAATATGGTGAGAAAGTAGTCCCAACTACATGTACTCTAACTGTATTAAAAATTCAGGATTTTTTCCAGTTAACTTTCTCTCTGTGAATGGAAATGACTTACAAGGCAAACAAATAACAGTGCAACTTGAATATCTATTGCCAAAGCACATTCTAAAAATACAGGTCGCGGTTGTTTTCTTAACCCATTTACACACATAGCAACGCGATGGCAACGACCTATGGGTCTGTATCACTCCGCTAGTGTCATATGACCGTCGACCAATGGGAGCTTAGTGTTAAGTGCCCGATGTAGTCTATTTGTAGAAGTCTACGTTTAGCACGGGCGAAATCCGAACTGGCTAAAACCAGTTCCGAAGTGTAGGTTCATCGGCAGATGACCCGCAAATTTTTAATAGGATTACATAAAGACTTTACAGGGTGAATGTAAATATATTGCATTATGCGGCGTCTGATCAGAATCTACACTATTTGCTGATAGATTTCAATGTAAAACAAAACATGAAAATTTAGACCCGGAACCGCTGAGATCTAAAAATGGAATAATCCAATATAATTATAAGCATGACCGAATCAACTGGGCGTAAATAGGTTAAACAGGGCTGCCATAAGTTGACATGAAAAATCCTAAGATTTCCAAATTTGCATTTTTCAAGTGCGATTTTACGAACCGTACCTTTACCCCATCGCCTGTTTCTAGTTTTTTGACACGTGACTGCTAAAAGCAGGCTGGAAGTAAAGCAGAATGCGCCTTAAGGCGCATTCTGCTTTACTTTCGGCCTGCTTTAAGCTATCATGTACTAGAAAAAAATCCGAAGATTTAGGAAAAGTCCGGAGTAGTGGCAGCCCTGGTTAAATGTTTCAGGTGTGAAAGAGTAAAAAGGCACTTGTCATCATGCTGTAGAAAAGCAGTTTCCCAGAGGCCTTCACACGTGCAAGATAGAAGCAGGAAAAACATTTTCATGAGCACTGGGTATAGACACTTGATACAGAACATGTTGATTCACACATGCTGTAGAAAATCAGTTTCCCAGAGGCCTTCACACGTGCAAGATAGAAGCAGGAAAAACATTTTCATGAGCACTGGGTATAGACACTTGATACAGAACATGTTGATTCCCACAATTTGCGAGTTAGTCGCGGTGTTGCATTCAATTTACAATCTCGTGAGATTCGTTCAACTTAAAGACAAAACATGATACCAGACCTGATTTGAAAATAAATGAGCCAGGGAAACACCATATTATAAATGATATGAACATGTTTACGACATTAACTTGATGTCAAAGCGGTAACATGCATGTCGTAACATACAGGGGAGAAAACGTTATTCTTTCCCGTTTAAACGCAAACGCAACGCAAACGCATCGCAATAAAACGTAGAAATTGACAACTTGTTGACGATTCTGAACTTTCATTTTAATCTGAGTGGCAAACAGTTTGGAGCCTGATCAGACGCTGGGTAAGTCGGCGTCTGATCTGGCTCCAAACTGTTTGCAGTGCAAATAATAGTTTTAGCGTAAACGCGTTTATTTTGAAATAATAACGTTTCTCCACTGTATCATAGAACGCTATCCATGACCTCACAGAGCCCCTGAAACTTTAAATAGACAATCCATTTTTTTCAGTTACATTGTAAGAATAGCCCGTGTTTTACAATTTAGGATATATTGCAAATTGACAAACAGTGCAGACACAGGCAAGAGGGCTTCTTACGGATGGCTCTGATTTGGGTCAACATTGTTGACATGTATAGGACACTAGTACTCTTCATTTGAACCCTGGTTGTAAACGAAACATACACACATACAGTCGAAATTCGATAACTCGAACTCGCTTAACTCGAACTATCCGATAGTTCCACATGAACTGCATTACTTCATGCTCGGTTAGGTCGAACATACCCTTACTGGTACACTAAATGGGTTAAACCAGTTGGGCACATGAAACCAATGTGCTCTCTACATATTGTCAGTCTATCAGAACTTCTGTCCTAGAATTAAATATTAGATATGTTATTATATTGCTACGTTGTCAATAATCTTTTAGCATTATCTTTATGTGTCATATAATGCCATTCACCTAGGAAAATCGTGTTTTAAGTTGGTTGGTGATGCATGTACACTATACAGTAAAACCTCTCTATTACGGACACTGGCAAGAAGGCTAGTTGAGTGTATAAAAGACAGGTGGCAGCTTAAAACAAGGTGAAAGTAAAACAGAAAGCTCATACAGGAGCTTTCTGTTTTACTGTCACCTTGCTGTAAGCAGTCACTTGTCAGAAACACCTAATAATTAACACAATTTAGTGGTCGTAAAAGAGAGGTTTTACTGTACATGTATTATCAAACAACTCGAAAGATGTTAGGATGTTGCCACACTACAGTAAAACCTCACTATTACGAAATTTATTTCTAAATACGAGCAAGCTGGGCGTTTACTACTCAATTTTAATCTGGCAAAAATAGTCCAGTTCCAAACAACAACAATTTATGATAATTACATTGCTACGGGAAGCTTTACACTCAAAGGAATAGCCTTATTGTACTGACCAATTTTTTGTATTTCACCAGAAAAAATTACTATGCTTCAAGGGTTCTAACAGCCAAAACTAATGATATTTTAAAATTCAGCGTTGACAAATTACCGTATCAAATCATGAAATCAAGTTTCAACTCATTCACCCCTCAGAAACCTTTAGTCGAAAATTCCAGTTTTCAATTTAGTCTGTCCCTTAAAAGACTATTTAGGAATGCTTTCTATAATGTATTTAAATATGACAAACAGTGCAGACTCTGATCGGAGGACTCTATAAGAATCATCTGATCCGATTCGTCACTGTTTACAAAGAACAACTACAGATACACTATTTGTAAAAGACCAGTATACTCGTCGCTACGGTATATTAGAATGCTGCGAAATTCGTGTTTTCGAATCACTTATGTAGCAATATGAAATAGGGAGTGCTCGCCTAACAAAAGTTTGACGTTTTTCAAAGCACTCTAGCGCTGGTTAAGCATATTCAGATAAAAGTATTTGACACAATGTTCACATGTATTAACAACCTTTCCTGTTAGATGTAAACATTTTAACACATGTAGCGCTTTTGAACGCACCCCTGTATGTGAAGAGCGCTATATAAATCTGGTAGTATAATAATAATAATAATAACAATAATAATAATAAACAATTAAACAAAACTACATTGGCAGCTCTTCAAACAGGTCACTCAAAACTATTCAATAATTGTCAAACGATTACATTCCAAATCACATATCGGTACACAAGTCTCATTGATTAGAACGTAAGTTTTTTTTAATGAATTTTATTTCACCATATATCATATTTTGACAATTTTCATATTATACAAAAAACATTTTACGCGCGAGATGAAAATCTTTTATTCAGTAATGAGAAATAAACAGACCTTAAGTTATGTATCATGTGCTTTAACGTTTCTATATTTGTTTGGAACACTGTCGAAAAAAAACCTCAATCCTTTGAACGTTTTGAATGAGAACGACTGAATTTAGGTCCTTGTCAATAATATTCTTTCTGTTTTGATTAGAATCGTTTATTACAACTATGATTTAGTATTGTTCCATTTTCCCTACAATCGACCGTTGACAAAATCTCAATTATAGAGGTTTAATACTTTAGAAATTGACTTCCAGGATAGCTGTCTGCTTTACAAAACGCCATCTGTTTTATTCCTCAAAGGTAACCATTTTAGAAATTTGACGGAAGAACCATCGATAATAGTGGTATGTCGTTTAGGTCCTGATTAACCCTTTCAATCCTATATTTATCGTGTGCGTATTTGTAATCCTTTTGGACTCTTCTAGACTCTAGTACAGGTATTTTGAACCAGTCTACCTTTACATTTTTGGCATGGCAACACAAAAAAATGAAAATATCAAACAGTGCAGACCCTGATCAGAGGGCTCCTACAGGAGCCCTCTGATCAGGGTCTACACTGTTTGCATTTGTAATCAGTAATCTCTACAGAGGGCTGTAGGGTTGAAAGGGTTAAAGACCGATACAAATGGCATCATATAAGGATTCAAACTGTTTGCCAATGTAATGGTGCTATTGTAACACAAGAAAAGGGGCTACGTTATTCTCCCCATTTCCCTAACACCAAGTTATTCAACTTTAAAGCTATTTGTCAGTTTGTATGTTTCTTGTCTTCTCCAGATTAACACGCTCAACCTTAGCGACGAGCATACTGGTAATTAGCAATTTAACAAACAGTAGGCTATATCTATAAAGAATACAGTTGTCCTTTGTAAACAGTGTAGATCCTGATCAGAGGACTACTGCTTGATTCCATTTACCAGGATCTACACTGTTTTTTATTTTGCAATGTATGGTTAAACTCAAACCTAAATGGCAAAAACTGGCCGTGACTGAATGGGAAAATGGAATGGGTTAACTTTAAGCTATTTGTCAATTTCCCGTGTTTCTTGTCTTCTCCAGATTAACGCTTGAAAGTGGTTCTTTCTAAAAGTAATACTCTACATCAGTAAAATTAGTTTAACCCATTCTACGCTTGAAATCAGTATGCATGTATGTCTATTTTACAAATAGTGTAGACATTGATAAGATGGCTCCGTAGTGAATAATCTGATACTTGTCTACATCGGTTTGTCTTGCCTTATGTTTTTCTACAAATTTACACCCTTCAAAAATCAACATGAACTGCCCATTCTTCAAACATGGAGCAGTTTATTGCCAAAAAAGGGTTCGAATGCCCCGGGAATAACCGACAACAATGCATGATGGCAGTCTGAAACTAGCAGCTGTGACAAATTATTTATTTATGAAAACTTGCCTGCATGTTCCCTAGAGAAAAGTGTATTAGAAGTTATCTGCTGTGGATATTCCAAGGGTACAATACTCTCAGAAAAGATTGTATTTGTACCTTTTAACCCATTTACTGCACTGAAGTCATCTGCTTCAAACAATTGTTGTCTTTTTTTTCTTTAATTTGAGTTTCAGGCATTTGACTGCAAAACCATAGATACGAGTATCAAACAGTTTGGATCCTAATCAGACGCCGCGTTACGCGGCGTCTGATTAGGATCCAAATTGTTTGCAAATATCCATTTAGCTCAAGTTATGGCAGTCAAGGGCTTAATTAGCACTCTTACATTAGAGAATATGCGTGTTAATCTTTTCTGTACTGACTCGTCCAAACGGATTATTCCACCTTTAGAAAAAAAGTTCATGTTGATTTTCAGGGCTCTTTGAAGAACATATTTCAGATAAATGACAGTAAAACAAACTGTGCAAACGCAGATCAGAGGATTCCTTAAAACTATCTTTTTCTGTCTGTCTAATATATTTTCTTAAAACAGCCTAAAGGAGTTATTTGATCAAGATCTACACTGTTTGCAAAATATAGATACACTGGTTTCCAACTTGTAAATTGTAATGCGATAGGTTTTTCAGGGTCTTTTTTCCAAAAATTGGGAAGGGGCCTTAGCCTTTCATTTGGGGAATTGAAGCGCAATTTTCAGCCCAATTGGGAAAGTAAATTGACTTTCAAGACACTTGAAAAACAACATAAATACAGTAAATAGAAAGTTGCTTTAGTTTAATAATAGATATTTAACATTTAAACAGGACTGGTAATTGAATAGGACACTTCTAGCGTAGTTTGATCGTCAGGATATGTGCTTTTTTTCGTGAGAATAATATAATGCATTGTATTTTTGGGAAATTCTTTCACCAAAATTGGGAAAAAAGAGGATTTTGCTATTGGGAAGACACCTGTTATAGGAAGGTAAAAAGGCCCTGGTTTTTAATAAATTTTCTAAACAAAGTGCACTGTTTTACACCGTCACAATGCCCTTACTCCGTTCTTGATAATACACTTATCTAGATCTAGTGTACCAATATTAGGTCTATATAACATTGATGTTAAGCATATTGCATTGTACTTGCATGTAATAGTAATCATAATTCGTCATATCTGTTCACGTGCATCAGTCGTGCAACCCAACGTAATTTAAACAAGTTGGCTTCTTTAAAAAAGAAGCCAGGGAAGCCAAGCAGTTTTAATGGAATGACATGTATATATGTTACATGTAAGAAACAAAACTATGTAGGGTTGGCGAAAGGAGTAATATAGGTGAAAGGTATACTTGAGCTATTTGAGAAGATATTTTATGTAGAATGAACCTCTCTATATATAGCGAACAGTAAATTGCGTTAACGTCAATTATCGTATTCTCATGGTTTCTCATAATCTTGTGCCTAACAAAAACAGATGAAATGGGCATTCCTGACATCCAGAAATATATCAACCTTTTTCCTCCGATAAATTTCTGTTGGAGAATGTTGCATGGACCCATAAGTCATCAATTGGATTTGAATTATCTATTTTCGAAATTTCACATGTAAAACCTGCCGCACATTGTCATGTATTTAATACGTGTGCATAGTTCAAACCTCAATAAACAAACAAAAAATGATGCCACAGATGCAGAAATTTTCCATATGATAGATTTTAAGTGACTCTAAAAATACTTATCTGAACTGAAAGAGTTTACCCCCCCCCCCCCCACCCACCCATAGCCACAAACCTTGACAACCAATCAGAAGGCTCGAGAATATGGGGAAACATTTGACTGATTTATATTATGCATGGTGGTATATTCAAACGTAGAAATGACCTAGATAATATTTTATTGTTATTATTTTTATTGATGTTATACTTAATTCAGAGTTTCTACAGACTTTTAAGCCACAGAGAAGAATTCGTAATAACAATTTATATGCTTTAAATATATATTCTAAGGCTTGGCCCAGCGAGAATAGGAGACACCAGTATAACTGTTGTTTAAGACAGTTCGTTGTTTAACACAATGCTGCTTATAAGACAAGGTGAAAGTAAACAGAGAAAAAAAAAGTACTTTCACCTTGCTTGAAGCTGCCTACTGTCATTCATACAATCAATTAGCGACTTTTACGGCCGCCACACAAGCATTTAACAGCTTATGTAGAGAAGGTATGAATTTTATTCCTTATCGAAGTGTTAAGTTCCGGTACGGGTTTTATTCCTAACCACAATCTTTTGATTTTCGTAAAAATTAGTTGCTGCGAAAATGTATGCAACCTAGTTTCAGGCATGCGCAGACAATGCAATTTTGACTGGTTGTACACTATTGCGCCAATTATTTTCACCGTTTCGCAATAAGCGGAAGTTCCTTCCAAGAAAATGGCTAAATTCAACCTGCTGTGTTTATTAGCGCGAACTCTACAGAACCTCTCGTCGCGATCCTCTCGTCTCAGGGCGTCCAAAGGAGGAGTGACAAGGAGAGAGACAAAACATGCAATGTTGAAGGTAAGTGAACTTGTGGGAGCGCTGAACCGAGAGGATCGCGACGAGAGGTTCTGTTTAGTTCGAGCTTATGAACGCAGGGCTGGTTCTGTGAGTTTTGTCACTTTGCATGTGCATTTAACTTCCTATCAGCCCATCTTCCCGCTTAAACAGCCATCCAAGCCACCAAATAACCCCGTTAACCCGATGTTCTTCATATCCTCGTCAAAATTTAAACATCTTCTGTAGAATTTCGAGTCAAATTATCTCAGCATTGCTGCGCACAGCAAACAGTTTAATTATAATTAGATTTTTTATAGCCTGGTAAGTTACTTGAATTTCATATTTTAGACTTCGGATAATTGAAATACTGAAATTATGAATTATTAGGTGTCATTGTGTAAACACTTTCTTTACTGCGTCACAAGTTATCTTAGCATTGCTGCTCACAGCAAAAACAATAATTAATTATGATTAAGTTTCTTTAATTTACTTGGTTAAATTGCTTGATTTTTTTTAAAAAACGGTTTCAATATCTTTGTGAACTATTCAGCAAAATTTAAACTTCGGACAATTGAAATACTGAATTATGAATTACTAAAGACTTCTAGTCTGTGATTGTTATCAAAGTTCTCATATTGATTCAGGCTGTTTTAGATATATAGATGAAATATTGGAACCAGCACAATGATTCAGTTCAACCTCCTGGCTACATTGACAAGTAATGTTTAACCTTTCTCTTGATTAATAAGTTGTCTATTCTAAAAGTTTAGTTCACTTTTAACAAACATTTATTCTAGAACAACGTTATCTTATATTAATCTAAATATGACCGTTACTGTATTTTCTTTCCAATTGCTACGGAGTTGAAGATGCCATTCGGATGAGATGCCGTATCAAACTATTTGATTCTGGATTCAAACTCATAAAGCGTTTGAGTTGAGTCTTAGATCGTTCTCAGGTATTCTATTGGCCAGATTTGAAGTCTATTACCTTGTAGCCAGTCATGCATATTCACGAATGGCAAAGTAATTTTTTATTACGGCGAATAAAGTTCTTGCGATTACTGCTGATATTAATTTCAAACTGAAATGATCAGGAATTGAACGAACAGAAAAGCAGAAGAGTAGTATTGATATTTTAGGAAAAAAAGATTTTACATTTTAAATGTCTCGAATAGAAGGATTTGAAACTGTTTATAATTATATACATATACAGAAATCTTGTAACATTGAATACTACTGTAAAGAGCCTGAACACCGGATTTGGCCTAAACTTTATCTTGTCAATGATTTCATGAAACACGTGAATTCATATTCTTTCAGGTATTTTTTGAGTTATCTGTACAGGTGGCCTTTGTAGGAGCACATTTGTCTCGGAACACATTTGTCTCACGAGATGAGAAAGATGTGCTCGTAAACATTCATATTTGCGACGAATTGGAAATGAGATAAATGTGTTCGACAAACAAAAGAAAGGACACTCAAAGCACATTTGTCTCACATTCTATGATCATAAATCCTTATCGAACATTTAGCAGACCTTAAACAGCCAGACAGCACTGGTGATGCAGAAACAGATAATACTTTTAGAGAGAAGCATCGGCTCCAAAGAAAACAAGAAAACGGCACAAATTGCGTTCCAACACAAAGGCCAGTGAGACCGAAACGGATGGTGTGCAAAAAGATATGCTAAATTGTTTTTGAAAAACGAACTGCGATGAATAAAAAGACACTATGATTTCTGCGGTTACCGTTACCGTTACACATACAAATACAAATTGTTAAATATTGCCTCACTTGTTTGTTTAAGAAAAGACACTAACGCGTTTAAGGCTTTTGTTTAGGATAATGAACCTTCAGCGAGCACACACCTACATTAAATCCCATGTGATGAGTCACATTCTAATACCGCCAGTGTCAGACGTATTTCGAGAACTGTTGGACGAAACAGTGGATTGCTGTTTAGAAATAAGAAAATTCATAAGAAACAGGAAACGGCTGAATGCTTGGCTTTTTCTTAGAGTGTGTTGTATTAGTTGGTATGAATCACGTACATCCTGTACTGCTGAATATTGGAACGAAATAACTGTTTTAGTTATTGTTTGACTGCAACTGTCGTATTAATATAATATAATTGTTTGCCCATTCAATGCAATTTAAGCTCATCAGAGCACAACGTGTTCAAAATGAGCTTTTGTGATACCTACTATGTTTATCGTCTGTCGTCCGTCTGTCCTTCGAGTGCAAACAACTTCACAGGATGGCCACACTCCATCAAAAGCACCAGTAGGATGGGGAATGAACTTTTGTTAAACGAAAATGGATGCGATAAGTTGTCTTGTTGCCATGGTAACCATACACGATATCTAGTAAAATAGTCTTCTCCGAATTTACTGGTCCAATATCAATTTGGAATTGACCAAAATGTTTCAATCAATATACATGTACTTTAAAAGTTGTTCAAAATTTTTTAATCCGTTTAAAAACCATGGCCGCCAGAGGGCGAGGTTATTTTTCGTGTTCGCCACTATTCAATTCAAAGTTTACGACCTTCTAGAAGTTATATTTTTGGTGTTATCTTTTATGCGATTTATTAGGTATTATATATTTTTTGACATTTATGTCATACATGAAAATAGGATATATAGGGTCATACATTCGGCCAGTAGGTCAAATTTCAGAATAAACTGTTGGGCACTCCTTGGGCCATATTTTCAGCCCAATCGTCTTGAAACTTTCTTAGAATGGTCGCCTACATACAATCTAGAAGACAAGGTATGGGTATGGGTTATATAAGAATACAAAAGAAGGATAGTGGGTCAAAACATAGAAACAACTCTTAAATACTTAGCTGAAAAATCTTAAACCGTTCTCAGAATGACTACGTTGATGAAATCTAGGCATTGTAATAATGTTGATCAGATGGAGTCTAAGAAAGGGTCAGTAGTAGGTCAATTGTAGGAACAATTTTAGTGTTCTCTAGGGTCCGCACTTTCTGCATAAAGTTCATTAAATTTCATTTATCTGGTGAGAGTCTCGGGGACTCATGACCCTTGTGTTTGTTACTTTTTTTTAAGTGTTCAGTAAAACTTGAGTTAAATGTGCAAATTTCATACTATATCAAATGTACCAGAAATTCAAGTTTTCATGTTTCTCATCACGATAACATAATATTCTGACTACTTTTTCTAGCATTCTCTCCTTCCGTTTGCCACAGCATGCCTTCAACGTTTTAGGAACGCAACTCATGAACTCAATAACGAGAATGTGTTGGAGTATAAAAAAGAAAAGGGTCAGTTTTCAAAATGTGTTAACTGGGAAATATTACACGTTGTATAATAGTTTTTGCAAGTAGAGACGTTTTTATAATGTAGTGTTATTCATATACAACGCATTTATACCTTTTTGGTCCCTAAATATTTTGCTTTCATTTTTGTATCAAAACAAAATATTTACCAAAATGTAAACAATCGAAACATTGCTAAGTATAGTTTAAAAAACAAAACTCAATTTACACTATTCATTTAAATAAAGGTAATAACTATGCCCGTCCGTATACCACATGGCTACCAGTTATGTTCTATCTTTTCTGTGTTTATAAATAGCGATTTTTACGTCACTCCCGATTTTTCAGAAACGTCATAAACTCTGCATTTCATATATATATTAACTGAAAGAACATTTATGCTCTGCATATCGCAGATTTTAATAAAAGCATTAACAAACTCATTGATTACACTTTACATGAGGTAAAACGGCGGATCTGGATTATAATATCTTGGGACAATATGTAACAAATGTGCTTGTTTTTCATAAAATGTGACGTGAGACCGCATTGGTTCCGATACAAATGTGCTCCTACAGGCCTTTAGCCGCGATATCGGCAGCCCTCTAAGCCGCCGCATTTTGAAGAGGCGTGCACATTTCTGGTCCCGAAATTATTCGTACATGAAACCAATTGAAAGTAGATTCTACTAATGTTTTGATCACCACATTTACTTCAGAATGAAATGTTTATTCACTAAAAGTTTATTATTTTGAATCGCTTGACTGCTTCATCGAATACAGAACTTTCTCAAAATTAAATTCTCGATATTTCGTTTTTAAGGAACTAATTATCCAACGATATTATTAAGTGTTGCTTTCTTAGGAAGATGAGGACTGAGCCAAAGTCTTGAACTTGACTCTGAATACAGAGGTTTCAAAGATTTGAAACCATCAAAATTCAGACTTGAATGCTGTTGGACAGAATATTTTACTATCCCGTTCGTGTATTGTCTTTTAAATAACGCAACATATCTCATCAAAAAAACCTTTTTCATTTGTTACATGTAACCAATGATAAAGAAGCTTAAGGTTTTGGATATACATGCACATCTATGAGGATATAACGAAATTAACAAAACAGAAGGCACATTGATTTTTCCCCAAAATGCGTAGGTGTTTTTAAATGACAAGATAAGCAAATAACTATCTGCATCTCTTGTTTTAATTCTTTTTTAGGAAATAAATAGTTAACTGTAAAATCAAATGTCACTAGAATGCGTAAAAACAATTTTATATAATGGCTTTTAACGACAAAGATACATACTGTAAATCCCCTTTATTAC
Organism: Gari tellinella; assembly: GCA_922989275.2. Lineage (NCBI taxonomy): Eukaryota > Metazoa > Mollusca > Bivalvia > Cardiida > Psammobiidae > Gari > Gari tellinella. The sequence goes on along the minus strand of OV277860.1, from coordinate 79,583,099 downwards.
GATAATGGAATTTGTAATAGTTATAATGTGTTCGCTTAAAGGGAACGTATGCATTTTTATCCAACTACACTTAATATTGACTCAATATTGTGAAAATATGGAATGCTAAGTTCGTGTCGACCATAACTAAAAAAGTGTATGTAATACAGACTTGAAACTTTATAGATACATTATTCAAAACATGAAAGTGTGCACCTTAGCATTTTCACCCAACCACACTTAACATTAACAGTTATGGGTCTAGATTTCAGGGATTTATGAGTTAAAGTCGCAAAGGCTAAACAAACAAGCCATTATAGACTGTCTTGTCTCAACTACATGTTATTGTATACTAATGAAGGTTTGTCTGTCTATTCCTAAGGTCAAGAGCTAAATATCATCATTCATCTACAGACGGTCGTCTGGGTTTCCTGTCCGAGCTGAGCGCAAGTGATCTAATGCTGAATTTTAAAGACCCAGATTACTTAACCCTTTCACTATCAAAATAACGCTTAAAAGCGCGTTTGCAAACACGGCGTCGGATCAGGACCCAAACTATTTGACACCCTTGTCGACATTTATTAAATCATACAGTGTTAAATGTAACTTTGAAACGTGTATTGCAGACAACAGTAATAAAGCAGACGACAATAAAGCGGTGAAGGTGTAAAATTCTCCCGAATAATTTAATCGTGAAAGCGTTAAAGTAACATCATTACTGCCCTCAATGGATACAATAAGACCTGCAAACAGTTTGGATCATGATCAGACGTAATTTTTATCAGGATTTGAAATGTTCCACACTCATATCAATGTTTCTTCACTCAATATTTCTTAAATATGATTGAGAAAAAAGCACATAACAATTTTGTAAGCCGGAGAAATCCTGGCAGCGAAAGACAGAAGAAAAGTATTTTGAGTCGAATTCAGATGGATGCCGAAAAAAGTCAATGGCAACAAGTTAAACCCTTTCACAGCCGCATTCGACTAGAGTCGACTTGGCAAACATTTGGGGTCAGTAGATCAGACCTACAGAGGAGAATCTGTTATTCTTTCCCGTTTAAACGCAAACGTACTCAAACGCACTCAAACGCAAAATACTAAAACGTAGAAAAGTACAACTTTTTGACAATTCTGATAATTCATCTTTATCTTGGTAGCAAACAGTATGGAGCCTGATCAGACGCCGGGTTACCCGGCGTCTGATCTGGCTCCAAACTGTTTGTACTGCAAATAATAGTTTTAGCGTAAACGCGTTTATTGAGAAAGAATAACGTTTTCTCCACTGTACAATGCTAGAACGCGACTTTGGGATGAAGGGTTAACCATTAAAACCGATTGGCAAAACAACATGTCAACAAACAGTAATCAAAACGCTATTGATATAATATGTTATAAAATGTTGTAAAGAAGCAGTTATCATCAGAATTTTAGCAGACGTTATCTTCAGCAGAAAATATTTAGTTTCCAAACTTTCAGTTAAACGTTCGAAAAGGTTGTTGGGGAATATCTCGAGGGTATCCACGTAGGCTGTTAAAAAAACAACAGACTTCTGAAAGAGCTTAAAGTCCCATTAAGAAAATTCGAATCTCTTAAAAGTAAAAATGCGACACCCTGTGGAATTTGAAAGAGAATATAATTGTTCACAGAAATGCGAGCAAGGTGATTGTACACCGCCTCGTTTAATTTTTTTGTCGCCTGCTACATTATCATCTGCTTGTTGTTTTTCGTCTGCAATCAGTTTCAAATTAAACACATTTGCGCCCAGTGGATTTCCTAACGCCTATTCATTGAATTAGTCAATTTTTCTTATATAAGGGGTGTCTGGGCTAATTTTTCATTCTCGGTTTGTTTTATATTGAAATTCCTATCAGCAAACAGTGTAGACTATTATCAGATTATGCGGCGTCTTATAATAGATTCTGCGGCGTCTGTTTGCATATGTCCCTTTTATAGGGCGCTAGGCACAAATGGGTTAAGTTTTTAAATGAGCTGACCAGACAAAGAGTTACTCGGCGTCTGATCTGGTTTCAACCTGTTTGGAAACATTCAAGTCAAACTGCGATTTGCAGTTGATGGATGAACACTTAATTTCCTGAAGTAGTGTCGACTGCAATTATTATTTTCTTTTCCAACGATTCCAGAATATACATTCTATATCGGGACCCTTCTATATCAACGTTTTATTTTTACCTATCGATGATTTACAGATGTTTCTCAGTTAGATAAATTTCATAAATGAGTCAAAGTTGTTATCATCACTAGTGCAGTAACGATATCCTTTTTGCCGGAATTGTTTAGTGACTCACGCGTAAAACTTCACTCATCTAGCCTATTTCCTCAGAACAGTGTGCAACTGAAGAAAATTAAACAGAATATACTTACCAGATTCCTGACGTTAGCGGGATTCACCCCTCCATTATATTCCGCCTTCTTCATTTCATGATGCCTTTGCTCTTCCGTTTTCCGAAGAATAATGCAGCTGTGCAGACACTAACATTTTCCCAGTCAAAGATGCAAAAAAATTACACAGCAAGCATCTAAGACCAAAAAATATGTTCCATAATGCCTTCAAAATCTCCCAAAGGCTCGTAAACGTTACCCTGAACAACGTTTTTCGGAAAATGCTTTTTCGCTCTTCTCCGTACTTTCGGTTAATCTAGGTGACCGTCTTATGCTATGTCTCAACAGCAGCAACAACATAAAACATATTTTTCTACGATCAAACACCATATTTTGACTAACAACTCATTTTTTTTTAAATTTATTTTTATTTAGTATAATTTGTTTTTCTTCAAAAATATGAGTCATAAATCGTATTAACCAAATACCCAATAGGCTGTTTCTAGTTTTGTTTGGATAGGTGACTTCTTAAAGCAGTCTGAAAGTAAAGCATAATGCGCCTGTAGGCGCATTCTGCTTTACTTTCAGCCTGCTTTAAGCTACAAGCTGCTAGAATATAGAAATTATTTCTAATGTTAAATATTCACAACTGTATAAATTGGAGCTATTTCCTTCAGTGGAGGGATGAAATAGAGGCGTCAAAAGGCGTATTTATAGGGGAATGAGTTAAGCTACTGATTAGTGAATCTGTGGCTATCTGATAATCACCGTTTCGGGGACACCAACTAGAGTAACATAATTTGTCTGGAGTCTGATATCTCATGAACCAAAGTTTTACTTGATTAAAATTGTACTCAAATTCCATTTGAAGTCAAAATTCGAGATTACCCCCTTCACCATTATGTTCACATTTGTTTGTGTTTAACCCTTATCCTGCTGTGATATCGTCTGCTTCAAAATTGTCGTCTGCAATATTTAAACTTAGACTTATACTTAAAAAAAAAGCATAACGACCAGTGTCACACAGTTTGAATCCAGATCAGACACCTGCAAACATTAGTAAATTTGCGATCAGTTTTGTCTTCAAATTAAGATTTAAATCTTTTGGCGCCACATATGACTGAAATTGACCTTACAAACAGTTTAGACGATTGGCAGATACGAAGCGTTTAAACAGGACCAAACTGTTTCAAAGTCATTTCGATATTATAAACTAGAATCAAAATGTGTAACGATAGTGCAGATGTCAACATTAATTAACCCTTATCATGCTAAAGTGTCGTCTGTTTCAAATACATTGCCTGCCAAAAAAACCCACAAACTTTTTAAGCATTCCAAACTAGGACTAGGTTGAAGATGAGTGAAACACAGTTTGGATCCAGATCAGACGCCGCGTTACACGACGTCATTTCTTGATCCAAACTGTTTGGAGAATTAAACAAGATTACGCTCCTCCTGAAAGGTTTAAACAGACAATATTGTGACTTTGAAAGAGTTAACGCTGAAGGCACAAACTTTATGAGTGAAGGGTTTCAGGGAGTTTGACTGAAGTAACATCTTTACAAATGTCAACCAGTTTGTGGTCGCCTTTGGCAGTCAACTAATTAACCATTTCCTCGTCATAGCTGAGTACAGTTACAATCCGTTTGAATCTAGACATGACGCCGCGTAACGCGGCGTCAGATCAGGATCCCAACCTGTTTCATAATAATGTCGATCTTCCTTTAGTCATACCGTATCAAATCTTGCTAAATGGAACGACAGTGCAGATACCAGTATTAAAGTATAAAATGAAAGAGTTCTGAAAGCAGATTTCAAAGTTTGGCAGTTAAAGGGTCAACCCTTTCAGTGCCATAGGCAACTTAAGTCAACAACATGTTTGAATCCTAATCAGACGCCACGTGACGCAGCATCTGGTCAGGATCAGTCTGTGGGGCTGTTTGGCACTGGTTTCGATATTTCTTCAGTTCAAACTTCAAACATTTGAATTTAGTATACAATTGCAGGCTACACATTTTTAGCTGACTGTATTTTGTCTGCGACAAGGAATATTCAGACAATTAGAATTTGCGATGATAGGGTTTGACTGAAGGAACATTGTACAGTGCTCCCTTCCTAGAACGGCCCTCCCAACAACGAGTCCCTAATGACAACGACGTGTGCCGCAGTTCCCTAAGCAAGACAAATGTGTATAACGCTTTTACTGCTGCAATGTCGTCTGATTCAAATGGTCGTCTGGTATTTTTTCTTAAGTTACATAATGGACATTTTGACAGAAAAAAACCTTAATGACGAGTGACATACAGCTTGAATCCAGATCAGACGCCGCGTTACGCGGCGTCTGATCTGGATTCAAGCTGTAAGCTAATGTAGCCAATTTCCTTCCTATATAACGACTCCTTCCGATAAACGCACACACTATTTGTCTCCCATTGGGTGTCGTTGTTGAGAGGTGCCTCCGTACGAATGTCTACCAGTTTATAGTCGCCTTTGGCACGGAGAGATTTAATAGCCTCGTCCTCTATTTATGTCTTACTTTTCAAGAAAAAATATTCAAATGATTCACGTCTCTTGAAAGCCTAAAGCGCTATTCGACATTTAGAAAAAACTTAACCCGACACCAAGCAGAATATAAATTTGATTTAAATTCAATTATACTAAGTGTATTACTGAGGTTTAAAGAATGCGATGTTTCAGTGCGGTCTGAGATTCCCCTACTCTTTGTGTCGGAAAATGTGCCCAATGTGACTCAAGTGTTAGGACCATTGGATGTCCCATACATGAACGTATTATGCGACTAATAGGGATTGAATCAAATAATGTATTAATCCATGATTCGAACATGAACCATGTTTTGTATACTATTAAAACAAAGAGGAAATTACATGTATCTTGATTATATCCTACACGTTGAACAACGGTGGTAAAGTTGGTCGTATAGGTTCTTCCTGTTTCTGCGCGTGGTTGACTTATCCTGAATAAAATACATGGCGTTATGAATTCATTTTTTTTTTATTTTTATTATATATGAAGTTAGTTTGCTGATTCTGTCAGGAAACTGCATCCGCATAGAAGATTATCGTGAGCCATTTTCCCCTTTCTAATGAATGTTTTCAAGCCGGTCATGTTAGACTCGAAATACTATCCTTTCTACCGTTGTTAAACGGTTTTAGAAAACGGTTGATCGATTGTGTCTTACAGTTCATTAAACGTTATTCTTTCTCGCTTAAGCGCAAACGCAATCGAATAAAATGTCAAAAACGACAATTTTATGTTGATTTTTAAAATACTCTGTTTGCAATGGAAATAATAGTTTCACCACAAACGCGTTTATAGATAACATTTTCTCCACTGTTTGACACGATAGCTGGTCATGTTTTCTGAAGGAAAGTGCAGATACAGTGGAGAAAACGTAATTTTTTCCCAACAAACGCGTTTGCACTAAAACCATTATTTGCAGTGCAAACAGTTTGAAGCCAGATCAGACGCCGGGTGACCCGGCGTCTGACCAGGCTCCAAACTGTTTGCTACTCAGATTAAAATAAATGGTCAGTTTTATCAACAAGTTGTTATTTTCTAAGTTTTATAACAATACGTTTGCGTCCGTTGGAATGGGAAAGAATAACGTTTTCTCCACTGTATACCACTTCTGACCAGCATGGTCAACGAGAAGTTTCAACAAACTGTCAGTTTTTTTATTATATATATTCATTGTTATGCGTTTGGGTTTAATTTCGTTAACACGGAAAATAATAACGTCTTAAGTATCTAGGGTAATAAATGGGCTGTGAAAAGCCATTTAACATTCACTAGGACATTTTTATTGGAAAATTTGCTTAAGTCGTTTCTTTATTTCAGGAGAGGTTTACACAACTGCCTCCGAGCTCACACTCTAATTCAATTTCCATGAGGAAAAGTAAAGCCTCGAACTAAATCTGCAGAAACAAAGCATTTACAATGTACATGTTACTAATTTGTCGCATGCTGTTACAGTGGAGAATCTGTTCTTCTTTCCCGTTAAACGCAAACGTACGCAAACGCAAAGCGCTAAAACGTAGAAAAGAACAACTTTTTGACAATTATGATAATTCTTGATTATCTTGGTGGCAAACAGTTATGAGCCTGATCAGACGCCGGGTTACCCGGCGTCTGATCTGGCTCCAAACTGTTTGCACTGCAAATAATAGTTTTAGCGTAAACGCGTTTATTGGGAAAGAATAACAGATTCTCCACTGTAAAATAAGATTATATAGGTATGTTTCAATGACGGAAAAGTTGTTTTAAATCTCAAAAAAGGTCAAACTTCGATATCTTGAACTCGTTTAACTCGAACTATCCGATATGTCGACACACATGAACTACATTATTTCATGCTCGGTTAAGTCGAATATACCTGTATCTCAAAGTTAAAACGTGGCTTAGCCACGTTTTAACTTTAAAATACGGGCATATGCGAAGTAATGAGTTCGATTTATCGAAGTTCGACTGTTTATCGGATCCTGGTCAGACTTTGTCTGGTCACGATCCAAACTGTTTGCATGTGTCAATGTATACAAGAATGGCTATTGACGGGGCTAATTTACATTTGAAAATCCAGACTAGTTTGCCAAAAGGAACACATAGCACTAACATATTTTCCCAAGTTAACAGTAAATTTCATCTCAGTCAAATTTCCCCAAGGGATGTTGAAGACATTAGAACATGAGCTGAAAGTAAAATATGATTTGAAAATTTAAACAAATGCAGACAGAGACGAACTGCTTTAACTCTTACCATCCTAGCTGAAGCCAAAGTGATTACCTTTGCAAAAAGTTTGGATCCGGATGAGACGCCGCGTAACATCAGAATTCAAACTGTTTGCCATTCTGCTCCCGTCTGAAAAGAAATTCGGAAAGTTCTATGTTTAGAACAATTTCAGACGATAATTTTTGTGGACGAAAACATTACCCAGCATGCAAAGCGTTAACCTTAAACACGCTATGTAATTGTCTTCTACAAAATTGCTGTCTAAAAAATGTCAGATCTGATTTAATCTGCATTTTCTTCTATAAAACATCATCACAATGTAAACTACATTGGGGATAGTTGAGACGTCATGTGTAATTACGTGGCGTGTAATCCGGATCCAAACTGTTAACAAATAATCAAGCCGTGGTTAACCCTAACATGATCAAATTTATCGTGAAACTTTTACCCCATTCGCCGCCATATTGTCACCTGATTCAATATTAGTGTCTAAAATATAATTTCAAAGTTAAATTTAAGGCAGTTTAACTGTAGACGTTTTACAACGAGTGTCAAACAGTTTTGATCCTGATCAGACGCGGCGTCTATTTTCAAACGACTTTTGGCGGCATTGATAGTGAAAGCTATAACACATTAAGGGTTCAGATTCAGTTAAGGGTGTATCAATGTCATGAATTTGGGAAATTTTCATGAAAACACTCTATGGTGGTTTTGTATTGAAGAGCTATCTAAGATGAATGAAAAAATAGGAAAGGTGTACACTTTGGTAAACAACAGTTGGCTCTACGGCCATGTAAAATTTACCCCACCCACTTTCTCTTATTTTGTCCTTTTCAAACAGCCCGCTTCAATAAAATCCATTTTAAATGAAAACAAATATGATAATTTGTTTTTGTGTTATTTATTTCCTATCTATGGTAGTATTTCTTCATACAAAAACTAATTTAAGAAAAAACAGGCACCAACTGTGAAATTTATAAAGCTCTAAATAATATCGATATGGTACTTTTTTGTATATTTTGTAGGGGAGATAACTCTTTTTACTTTAATAACTCAAAATTTTCAACACTGACCTTTTTCTTATTTTGAACTGCCTTAGCATTGGCTTTCATTTGGTAGAATATAAGAAAAAGTTTAATACTAGAACTATTTCATTTTCAAACTTTTTTACTTTTTTTCATAAAATAATTTTTTTTTATAAAATCATGCCCTATAAAAAGCATATTTTTGATATTCGAGGATCCATATTGTTCAAACCTAGTGCCTGTTTTGTCTAAATTTGGTTTCTATAAGTGAAAATACCACCATAGACATGAAATAAATAATGAAAACCCAAATTACCACCATAGACATGAAATAAATAATGAAAACCCAAATTACCATGTTTGTTTTGTTTTGAAATAGATTTTACTGAAGCGTGTACTCTGAATGGGTAAAATTTGGGAAAAAAGTCCATATTTGAAATACCTTTTTCAAATCACTGTAGCTCAAAAAAGGACACCACCATATTATTTTTTCCCCACTTTTTCATTCATCATAAACAGCTCTTCCAAAAACACAATGATAGAAAAAAAGTTTAATACTTTGAAAAAATCGCTTATGACATTGATACACCCTTAAGGCATCTATTTATAATATATATTAAAAACTAAAATCTTATATTATATGCTCGGCGGCTTGTCGTAATCAAAATTGTTTGCAATCGTCTGACTTCATTTCTCTTATTTAAACTTTAGGTATACTCTAATCTAACTAAAGTAATATCCTAATAAGTGTTCAATAGTTTGGATTCTGACCGGACGCCGAATAATTATGAATATTTATTTATCTTTTCCTAGTAGATGGTAGCTTAGAGCAGACTGAAAGTGAAAAAAATAGTTCCGTTTTATATACTCATGGAATATTTTATATTTATCATACCAGATAGTAGCTTAAAGCGGACTTAAGGTAAATCAAACTGTACCTTAAGGCGCATTCTACTTTACTTTCAGCCTCCTTTAAGCTAATATTGGTGTGCAATGCTGATACAATCTCAAGGGTAATCGGTTAATTCTAAAATGATTGTACTTCTTAATTCTAATGAAGTTGATTTTGCAAATAACTCATGCTCTTTATTGATCGCTATGTTTGAAAACGGTATCTGCAGAAGTAATGAACATAACATTTTGACGTATTCATACAGTATTTTGTCATTCCCTCAAACTAATGAAAATAGTCCAATGCCATGCAAAATGTAGATGGATTATTTGTTCTTAGTATTCAAATTCAAATAGACTACAAAATCTTTATTTCATCTTTAAGCAAAGTACTTTGCTTCAAGCCATATAAAGTACAAATTATTAATGACAATACTGAAAATACATGATAGAATCAAACAAAACATTCTCGTGAAGAGCTGTAATGGTCGAACAAAATTGGTGTATTTTTTCTTTAGCATAATACATGTAATATACATGTAATAGTGTCAATCTAATTGAGCGAGAGAAGTAATATCTAGAAGCAAATAGATGTAGATAGAAAGATACATGTGGTCTTGACATCGGTTTAAAAAATATTAATTGAAAATAAACCTTCTCCATGACGCAAATGAAAACCTACCATCTGTTATAAATATGTTGATTTTTCTGATTATGCCTGTCGTGTATTCAGTGCAATTAAAAAAGAAGACATATATACATGTATTGATACATCTAGTAAACCATGTCGAAAATATAATAAAACAACACAGAAAGCTCCCGTGTGAGTTTTCTGCATTATTGTAGCCCCAAATAAGGGGTATTGTACTGGTCCGTGCTTATAAAGCGTTTGCAATGAGACTTAAGTCATTCTCAAACTTTTGATTGGTCAGATTTGAGCAGCAAGCTCAAATCTGACCAATCAAATGCTTGAGAACGATTTCAGAAATTCAGACACAACTAAAACGCATTATAGGCATGCACCTAGATATTTATTTCAATGAGTATATAAAAACTGTAAGTCAATTATACTGTATAGTGTATAGTCAATAAAAAGTGTATACAGTGTTCCCTCCCTACAACGGCCCTCCCAACAACGACTCCCTTCTTATAACGACCCTTGCCACAGTCCCCTAATAGGACTTTAACTTTTATTGCTGCAATACCGTCTGCTGTTTTTCTCAAAATGACATAATGACTATTTTGACAGAAAATAAATTAATGAAGAGTGACAAACAGCTTTAATCCAGATCAGATGCCGCGCAAAAAAACCCCGCGGCGTCTGATCTGGATTCAAACTATTTGCAAATGTAAGCAAATTCCCCTCCCGCCCTGTAACGACTCCCTCTGAATAACGCACACAATCTTTGCCTCCCATTGAGTGTCGTTGTAGAGAGGGAGCGCAGTATTCAGTATTGTATTCAGTCTTGCATTGAGCTCTTAAACAGTTTCAGAATAAGGCAGAATGCTCATTTAGACACATTCTGCTTTATTTTCAGCTTGCTTTTAGCTACCGTCTGCAAGGATATATATCTAGATACTATTTCTAATGGTACATATTAATCATTGTACACATTGAAACTATTTCCGCCCGGTTGATGTATGAACTAATGGCGTAAATAGGTGTATTTACGGAGTATTTGGTTAAGCAGCCATCTGATAGAAAACCCGTAGGCAGTCTTTCATACAGGAAAATGCACAGTGTAGGTCAAAAGCAGTAAAGAAAGCTATTGAATGTCACTACACCCCTCCCTGTTATCTGGCTGGGTAATTTGTTTTCATACTTACAAACAGAGACACATTGATTAGTCCCTAAAAAGACGTGTGTCTCCTGTTTTAGCAACTGCATATCTACGAAGGTGCCAATTGTTAAATGCAATAGACGTTAGCAAAATGGTAACACTTCTTGGTACTGAAATAGCACCACAGAACAATCTAATTTAATAGTTAATTGAATTCTGTAATATACACCTTTCACTGTCTTTGCTTAAGCCCCACTTATATTTGCAAATAGTTTTGATTCAGATCAGACACCGAGTGACGTATTAATAAGCACACATTAAATATTGATTTGAGGTAAAAGCAGACAATATATTTTCAGCAGATTCTTTTCTGCAAATTAACCCTTTACCCCATAGAAGCGACTTTTAGCGAATCTGATTTATTCATCCGCTGAAGAAAATAGTTCCAATTTAATAATTAAATATATATTATAGGGAAAATTTTCAATATATTCTAGCACAGGATAGCTTAAAGCAGGCTGAAATTAAAGCAGAATGCGCTTTAAGCGCATTCTGCTTTACTTTCAACCTGCTTTAAGTAGTAACCTATTTTCAATTCTAGAAATAGGCTATCAGGTAAAGGGTTAAGGGAGAAGTAGGGACATGTAGAGCTAAATTTGTCTAAAACTCCAAAGTTCCGTCTAAAAAGGAATTAACCCCTTCACTGCCTTACCGCGAGAACAACAGTTTTTGCAAATCGTTTGGATCCTGATCAGACCCCGCGTCTTATCAGGATCCAAACTGTTTGACACTCATTTCAATATTTCTTCATTCAAATTAGCAAACATTAAATGTAAGAAATACAAGCAGACGACAATTCTTTAAAATTGATGACGTCACGGCAGTGAAGGGGTTAAGGATGTCGCATAGAGAAATTAAAATGACACGCTACTAGTTTCTAATTTACCGGATATAACTATTTCTGAAAGATGTCGCTCTTCTTCAGTCATGACGTTGTTTAACCCATTCACTGCCATGACGTCATCAATTTTAAACAATTGTGGTCTGCTTTTATTTCTAAAATTTGAATTGCAGGTATTTTGCCTGAAGAAATATTAAAATGAGTGTCAAACAGTTTGAATCCTGATCAGACGCCGCGTTACGCGGCGTCTGATCAGGATTCAAACTGTTTGCAAATACAGCGCTCCCTCTCTACAACGGCCCTCCGAACAACAGTTCCCTCCTTAAAACGACTATCTCCGTTGTTCCATAAACAATGTAATTATATCCATCCTTTTCACGACTGCAATATAGTGTACTTAAAGTTGACGTCTCCTGTTTTTCTTAAATTTACTTATTATACATTTTGACGGAAAAACCATAATGACGAGTGGCAAACAGCTTGAATCCAGATCAGACGCCGCGTTACGCGGCGTCTGAACTGGATTTAAGCTGTTTGCATATGTCAACAAATTTCCCTCCCTAAAACGACTCCCTCCGAGCAATGCACACAGTTGTTGGCTTCCATTGGGTGTCGTTGTAGAGAAGGAGCACTTTTACTATTGTACTCGAGGTATGGCAGTGAACGGGTTAAGTTTCCACCGTCATGGACGCATAAAGTCGTCTTTACAAACAGTTTGGATCCTAATCAGACGTCGTGTAACACGGCGTCTGATCAGGATCTAAACTGTTCAGTACTTGTACTCTTTTTCAAAATTTAAACAGTAAAAATGTTTTAAAAAATCAAATTTTGCACAAAATGCAGACGACTCATTGTAGCAGACTATACTATACTATTGTCTGCAGAATGGTTAAAACAGACTGAAATTTAACGCTGAGGGGTTAAACTCACTATACATAGTACAATAAAACTTCTCTATTACGACCACTGAAATGAAGGCTTATTAACTGTAAAAAAACCTAAAGTTACAGTTTTACAGCAAGTTGAAGGTAAAACAAAAAACTCCTAAAAGGATTCCTGTTTACCATCACCTTGCTAATTTAATAAGCAGTCACCTGTCATAAACACCTGATAATTAACACATTTTATGGTTCGTAATAGAGAGAATTTTACTTTAGATTAAACGATAGGTTGCCGAGTAACAAGGAGTCTCATCTGCGTCAAAACCATCTGATACACTCTCTATCACTACTGGTTCACATAGTCACATCTGTCTTCTATGTGGGCTAGGTACTGCATTTAACCTTTTCATGATCAAATTATTCGGGAGATTTCTACCGCCTCACCGCTTTATTGTTATCTGCTTCAGTATTATTTTAGGCAAAATAAGTTTCAAAGTTAGATTTAAGATTGTATGACTTCATAAATAACGATAAGAGTGTCAAACAGTTTGGGTCCTGATCAGACGCCGCGTCACGCGGCGTCTGATCAGGACCCAAACTGTTTGCAAACGCACTTTATGGCGTCGTTGAGAGTGAAAGGGTTAAAATTATGATTTACGAGCATATCTGTGTCTGACAGTGTCTTTTAGAATCAAATACACCATAAACAGATACCATATCATAAACACATGTAAAAAGCAAATCTAATGGACCACATTTGCTGAATGTGTTCATTGTCTACTTTTGAAAATGTATGGATTGCATCAAACGGTTTAATGGTTTAATTTCAAAATCAGTGAAATAGTGTGTCTAGTACAGTTTAATATTTTCGTTCTTTTTGATTGAAATCTATAATAAATGATCAAAATTACAAAAATACTTTTGATTTTGATCAGTGCGATTTATGGCTTACAAAAGTCTTTCTAGCCCAATATAGGGCTTTACCTAGACAAAATTGCAAAAGTTTTTATTCCATCATATTATGATGAACCTGGGACCCGTTTGATAAGACTTCGTACGACAAATGTTGTAGTTAGTCAGATAACAAAAGTCTCAATTATTATTTACTTCTCCATCTAACCTAGTCTTGTGACATCTCTTTGGAATCGTCTTGAAAAGACAGGATTAGATAGAGAAATCAGAATTTAAATGTATTTTAAAGTTTTGACTTACGACCGTTTTTGTCGTACGAAGTTTAATGAAACGGGCCAATGTACTATAACATACTAAACTTGTAGGATCTTTGCAATTTAGCTGTAGTCTACGACAGAGATGTGTGTTGATAACCTCAACTTGGAAACTTAAGAATCAACCCTCTCTGTGAGAAGGAGAGATCATCAAGTTGACATTTAGTAAATGCTACCTGAGAAATAAATGTAGACCAATTAACTGCGAGATGCTTTGGGAAACGACATAGTATTAAGACACTAATAGTGCACCTCTAAAGGTTAAGACGTGTACATGAGATACCTTGATATATAATTGGTGTTCTATTAAACCATTCACTGCCTTACCCTGAGTACAGTAGTTATTGCAAACAGTTTTGATCTTGATAAGACGCCGCGTAACCCGGGTCTGATCAGGATCCAAACTGTTTGACACTCGATTCAATAAATCTTAAGTTAAAATACCTATAAATTGTTTTTTAGAAATAGAAGCAGACGACAATAGTTAAATTTTGATGACGTCATGGCAGTGAAGGGGTTAACGAGTGCACTGATATGACGTCATATACTTTTAACAAGTATCTACTGCTTGTAAAGTTAACATTGGGTAATGGGACTCATTCACTGAAGAATCATCCATATAACTTTCAAACACTTGTAAACTTTATCAGACACAGAGTTACACAACGTTTCATAAATGTCCAACCCTATGCTTAAAAACCATATAAATCGAGTTTGAGATCGTCCTCAAGCTTTTTTATTGGAAAGATTTGAGCAGATTTGGTAAATGCTGATTGAGCATATCATTGCACTTGAGGTAAGACAGAGGATGGCTAACAGAAAATAGCTTACTATGGAAGTATAAGATTGTGTTAGCATATCTTCTTGAACAACAGACCAACTAATTTACAAATACAACCCTAGCGACGAGTATACATTTACTCGTCATGAACAAGTAAAATACATATGAAGAGTACACTGAAGTCTTTTTTCTATACATACAGTGTAGAACCTGATCAGAAGGCTGCTGTAAGAGCCCTATGACCAGGGTCTGCACTGTTTGTCATTTCACAATGTATTGTAAAATAAACCCTAGATAATAAAAAATGGACTACATTCTATTTAAAATATAATATACAAACAGTTGTCTGATTTGGATTCAAATGTTTTGACACTCATATTGATATTTTTTGAATTATACAGTCCCAATTCTAACTTTCAAAAGGTAGTCACTAGTGCAGATATTAAAACAGACGTGAACCCATTTGTGTCTACGATTCCATGTATAGGACATAGGCAAACAGCGGCATCTGATCAGAGTTTACACTGTTTGCTGATATGAGTTTCAATATCAAACTAGACGAAAATGAAAATTTAGACCAGGCACCCCTCAGATAAAAAATGGAATAATCCAGTATACAAGCATCGGTAAATGCACTGGGCGCATAATATTACGGGGAAGAGGTATAACAAACACGGTGACAGCTTCGGAAGTTATATTTTCCCCAATAAAGGCGTTTATACTTACATATTTATTCCAATTGCAATCACTATGGAACAAAATAAGATGGCCACCCGGCGTCAGGTAAAACTCCAAACGGGTTTGCCATTCATGTTAAAACGAATCGTAAGACAATTAAAAATAGCATGTTCTACATTTATTGAATTGCTCTCGCTTTTTGTTTGGCTTAAAACGGAAATCAAATACGCCTTCTTCACTGTATTATGTAGTAAGTGAAGTCGTAGTTGTAGACTATATAGTAGTAGTTTATAAGGATTTATGTCCCTCCAGTTTCTTAACCCATTTACGTCCAGAGGATTCTTCCATGTTTATATATCGGATTAGTCCATATTTTATCAAAGGGATGCCTGGTCAAACTTTTCATTTTCATTCTGTTTTATATTGATATTCCTATCAGCAAACAGTGTAGACTCTAATCAGACGCCGCATAATGCGGCGTCTGATCAGAGTCTACACTGTTTGCCTATGTCCCATATATCGTGGGCACAAATGGGTTAATGATACGTCATCTCATCCTTTGTAGTGATAGTCAGGTATTATGTTCAGAACGCCCCAGCCAGGTAATTATTTTAGGATAGGTGCAAGTACTGACTAAGATAGAAACATTCTGCTAGAAGAAACGTCTTTTACATGCCCTGTGTTGAAAGCTTTAACTATTCTAAAGTCAATCAAATAAGTGACAAAACATGTATTCGTAAGAACAAAATTAGAACTATAGACATTTGGTCTTGCCACGTGGTCTTCTCCCAGTCATTTCCCCTATTTCTAGATACATGTAATCATGTAATTGCAACATTGCCCCCCATCTTCTGTCGTGCAATTGTACACACATTCTTAAGATTATATGTACCTTAGAGACACGAGCGGGACTATATACACATTTGAAATCAGTTAGGATCGGCGGCGTCTGATCTGGGTCCGAACTATTTAATTCTACAGTGTTACCTCCCTACAAAAGCCCTCCCACCAACGATTCCCTCCTTATAACAATACTTGCCGATTTCCCCCCCCTAACAAGACAATTATGTCCAACCTATTCACGACTGCGACATTGTCTGCTTAAAATTGTCGTCTGCTGTTTTTCTAAAAGTCACATAGATCTAACGGACTTTTGACCGAAAAAAACTTAATAACGAGTGACAAATAGCCTGATTCCAGATCAGACGCCGCGTTACGCCGCGTTTGGTCTGGATTCAAGCTGTTTGCAAATGTAAGCCAAGTTTCCTCCATATAACGACTCCCTCCGAACTACGCACTCATTTATGTCTCCCATTGGATGTCGTTGTAGAGAGGGAACGGTGTAATGCATATCGATGGTTTCTATGATAAAATGTTTTAGTTCGTACTTTGCTAACTGAACAATAGTCGACACTGTTTGAGGGAGGCGATATTGTAACAGTGATAGGGTTAGAGCGTGGTAGCAGTTTGATCAAATAATAGTCTGTTACTACAGCAAATTAATATGCCTGAGGAATAACCGACAACAATGCATGATGGCAGTCTGAAACTTGCAGCTGTGACAAATTATTTATTTATGAAACATTGCCTGCATGTTTCCCCAGGGTAAAGAATATTAGAAGTTATCTGCTGCGAAATGCAATATTCGGTTAAATGAAACCCCTAGAATTAACGATGAAACCGTCGACCAAATTTGATTGAGATTATCTGAGCATTAATAGAGAATACCCCCACACTGGATGGTACACATAAGTCAAACAATTAAACTTAATTTGTGTATATAGTGATTATGAAAGGAGCGAGTAACATATATATATATCCATCCATACTACTACAAGATCTACTACTAGTACTACTATTATTGCTATTTCCACTAGGACTACTACTACTTCTACTACTACAGTGGAGAATCTGTTATTCTTTCCCAATAAACGCGTTTACGCTAAAATTATTATTTGCAGTGCAAACAGTTTGGAGCCAGATCAGACGCCGGGTAACCCGGCGTCTGATCAGGCTCCAAACTTTTTGCCACCAAGATAAACAAATAATTATCAGAATTGTCCAAAAGTTGTTCTTTTCTACGTTTTAGTGCTTTGCGTTTGCGTACGTTTGCGTTTAAACGGGAAAGAATAACAGATTCTCCACTGTACTACTACTACCACTATTGCTATAACAAACTTAGTTGTATTACTACTACTATCACTCCCGCTATTACTTCTAGTCATATTGCTACTACTCCCACTACTACTATTACTCCTAGAACTTATACTACAACAACTACTAGTACATGTAATATCACTTAAGTGTGCGGTCTTAATATATCAGTTCAAATTTTGAACATACGGCGCTCCCTCTCTACAACGGCCCTCCCAACAACGATTCCCTCCTTACAACGACGATTGCCGCTGTTCCCGAAACAAGAAATGATGTCCAACCTTTTTACGTCTGCAATATCTTCTGCTTAAAGTTGTCGTCTGCTGTTTTTCTCAAAATTACATATTGTGCATTTTGACATAACAAACCTTAGTGACGAGTGACAAACAGCTTGAATCCAGACCAGACGCCGCGTTACGCGGCGTCTGATCTGGATTCAAGCTGTTTGCAAATGTAAGCCTATTTCCATCTCTATAACGACTCCCTCCGAACAACGAACACAATTGTTGTCTCCCATTGGATGTCGTTGTAGAGAGGGAGCGCTGTATTACCATAGCAATTCATTAGGAATATTACAATACAGTGAGAATGTAAGTTTGTTGGAAATGACAAGTTTTGGAAAGTAAACATAAGGCAGAAATACAACGGAGAATACTTTATAATTTTCCAATCAATTTATGCTAAGACGAATAACGTCCCCTCCACTGTTTCAACTAAAATTATTGGATGAACATATAATCCCGAGAATTAGTTGTCTAGTCTTGCTCTGAACTAATATTTCACACAAGAAGATCTGAAACAATGTCATGTCGTATGTCAGCGACGGAAGAGACAATATATCTTCTACGTATATCGATCCTATTATGCAATATACAAACCCAGCAAATAAATAATCCGAAGTAGCTGATACCGGAAAAGCTCTTTGGCGCTTCAGCACATAGCGAAAAGGTAAGTAAAACATTATACATGATTTTGTCGAATTTTCAACTCGGATCACTATGTAATCGTAAGGACTGACGCGTCCTTTTCACATAAAATATTTGAAAAATACTATGCTAATTCAAACTTAACTCATTTGTTTTTACTTTCATGTATTTTAACCCTTTCCTCATAAGAAGCGCCTTTAAGCACATTGAAGAAAATAATTACTAATAATAAAACAAACAAAACTGCCCTCTGCCAACCTTTTTTAAAATACATACAGCAGACATGGTCATACACAAACTTTGAAAGTCAAAAAGAAGAAATAAAAGAACACATATTATGGAACATTTATAAAAAACAAATAGAACACTTTGTTTTTATAATGAATGGTATTCAATAGGTATCAAATACATCGAAAACATTTTTGATAATAGACTCAAGTAATTCTATACTTCTCAGTTTTTAAAAACAAAGTACTTTCTCAAAACTC
This sequence comes from Gari tellinella, assembly GCA_922989275.2. Lineage (NCBI taxonomy): Eukaryota > Metazoa > Mollusca > Bivalvia > Cardiida > Psammobiidae > Gari > Gari tellinella. The sequence goes on along the minus strand of OV277860.1, from coordinate 79,564,299 downwards.
AGGGTTTCTCAAATGCTGTATTTTATTAGATCGCATGCCATAACTATGGAAACAGAAACTGAAAACAGACAGCATGACTGATAAAACTATACAGGAAACGTTATTGCAGAAAATTCGAAAGTCCAATAGTACTAACAATTTACTGTGCAATAAACTTTTCAATACAAATGCGAATTATACCAAACCACCAATGTATAAATGCAAACTAGAAAATTTGAGATTGTGTTACTTTTGTGCCATGAACACTGAATCTTACAAACACATATTCTTGGCGTGTCAATATTCTAGGGCGCTGCGGACAAATCTAGAAATATATCGAAAAATAACGAAGCATTAAGTATTTAAATCTAAACTACGAGTATGTTTATATCATTTGATTTACTGAGTTGAGTAGTTTGTCCGCTTTGATAATTACCTTACTGATTTATGCAAAATATTTCATCTACAAAAATAAGTAGATCTCTATACACAAACAATTCCTATATTCGATAATTGTATAGAATATCTGAAACATGTTGAAAACATAGAGAGAGTGATAGCAATGTCCGGTAGTAGCAAAGGGAAGTTATACCACATCGACTACAGTTCAGTCACCAGTGCTCAAGTGAACAGACCAGTGCACGAAACTGTCTGGGTAAATATACCTTTCTAGCAGTGATAAATGAACTTGAATAATGATGTACAATACTTGTTAAATGAACCCATTTTCAAATCTTCGATTGGAAATATTAAGGTTTTTTCCACTGTAGTCTGGTACGTTTTTCTCTGGCACATAAAGACATTCGAAACTTGAATCGCGTTGCAATAAAATGTAGATAATGTCAAGTTATCCTAATTATCATATGTAGATATTTGTCTTTTACAACATGTAAGTATATTTATTATATATTAGTAATTTTCTGTGAAGCGCTCAACTTCTGTGTTCAAAGAGCGCTAGGATATATATAAATCTGGTTTAGTAATAAAAATAATAATAATAATATCTTTTTTGAAATTCTAATCATTCGCTTTACTCTGAGTGTCAAACAGTTCTGAGCCTGTTCAGACGCTGAACTGGCTACAAAATGTTTGCAATGAAAATAATTATTTTAGAACAAATGCGTTTATTGGGAAAACGTCTTCTCCACTGTACTACATGAATATGTTCATCCATTTGAAAGAATATATGTTGAGAGCTGCAAAATTGGCCGTGTCATGATACTGCTAAAATTTAACCTAGTTTTTTAATACTTTTGCTAGAGAAAACCTAATCAGAACCGATGCGGAATACGTAAAACGAGCTATATGAATAACTTACGTTGTGCGTCTTTCCAGGCGTCTAGACACAGTTTGTCTGGTGATATATTGGTAAATAAAGTATGACTAAGATTATTTGTCTTGGCTGTTTGTGTGACTAGCATATTTCAGACACACTGTGGGATTGACGTAGTAACTGGAAAATTGGTATCATGATTTATAAATAGTTCACTCTGCTTTACCAATTTATCCCTATCCATATTTAATAATGAATATGATCAACTGGGTTAGAAACTTGATTTGGCTTTAAAATCATTTCTCTCTAAATTATGCCTTAAAGCGCGTTTGCGTAACTCAGCTTCTGATCAGTAAACAGTTTGACACCCGTTTTGTCTTCGGTCATATTGCCTTACATATTACTTTGAAACGTGTCTTGGAGACAACAATACTGAAGCAGACGACAATAAAGCGGTGAAGGGGTAAAATTTCCCCGAATAATTTGATCATAAAAGGGTTAAGGATTATTCGTTTGAGTCATCACATTCCACTTTGATTCAAATCGTTACTTAAACATTAATTTTAAATGTTGGAATCATAATTAGTGTTTGAGGATCCAACTAGTAAATTCTATTTGTTTTTTTCTTCAGTTTCTTCGCCTCTTGTTAAATCGTTCATGTTGATATTTTCAGATGTAATCTGTTTTTTAACAAGTAGTCCTACGAAACAACATTGAGACTCTTTAACCCTCCCCATAGAAGCGCCTTTTAACACATTGATTTTATTCCTCCACTTAACAAAATAGTTCCAATTTATACAGTCACAAGCATATTCACAAGAAAATACTTTCTTTATCGTATCAGATGGTAGCTTTAAGCAGGCTGAAGGTAAAGCAGAATGCTCCTTAAGGTGCATTCTGTTTTACTTTCAACCTGCTTTAAGTAGCCTGTCTTCAAAACTAGAAACAGGCTATGGGGTTAAGGGTTAACTAATATCTATAGAACAGCTACACGTGCTTATCTGCCGGTCAAAAAAGCCAGTCAATATAAATAATGAGATTGGTCAATCTTTGTCTACTTCGTTGTGCGTCTTTCCAGGTAGTCGTCTAGACACACTTTGCTTGATGATTTATTGGTAAATAGAGAATGACTAAGATATTTGTCTTGGTTGTTTGCGCTACAGGCATTGTTTTAAACATGCAACGGATGTGAGGAAATTACTTGGAAATTGTTGCTATATTATATAAACAGTTCACTCTGCTTTACCCGTTGCCTAACAGCCTATGTCTTGATTCAAAGAAACAAAAAACAACGTAGGACGCACTGTCTAGGTGGACCTCCAAATCTTGATTTCTCTACCGGACTAATACGTTCCGATGTGTTAGACCAAAAAGCCAGTCAATATTAATAATGAGATTGCTCACTCTTTGTCTACTTCGTTGTGCGTCTTTCCAGGCGTCTAGACACACTTTGCTTGATGATTTATTGGTAAATATAGTATGACTAAGATATTTTGTCTTGGCTGTTTGCGTGACTGGCATATTTAAGGCATACAGTGGGAGTGAGGCAGTTACTGGGAAACTATGAATATTTGCGATCAAAGCACGCATCCATGGATATCACTATTATCTTATTGATATAGCATATAATGGAACACTAAAATCCCATTCAACAACTTGCTTTTCACGTTTAACCCCATTCAATGCCTTAATCCGCTTCAATTATTTTTGCCAACAGTTTAGATCCTTACCAAATGCCGCGTAAAGCGGCGTCTGATCAGAATACAAAATGTCTGAAACTCATTTCAAAAAAGTTAAAATAAACACACATAACATTTTAATTTGAGAAATAAATGCAGGCGACACTTGTTAACCATTTTTAACTAATTCTTACATTTGTACAATGTGAATTACATATTATAAGTTGTGTTTGTCCTTTTTCGTGAAGTTCTAACTAAAAAAGTATTGACACGAGTGCCAAACAAATAGGATCCTGATAAGACGTCGCATTACGCACATTTATAATGTATGTATTTGGTAATAATAAAATAACACTCAGTCAATGTAGCTTAATGCATACCGGTATATCAATATTTGCATAGACAGATGTTTACATGGCTTGAAGTTTGGTGTCTGAATCCGAGCTATAAATAGTTGTGATAGATAACATATGCAATTGAATCTGTCTACCACTTGATCAATTGATATAAGATTTTGATCAATAGATGTGTTCTAGGATATGTCTTAAACCACTACAGTAAGACATCTGGGGCCCGTTTCATAAAACATCTTACGACAAATGTTGTCGTAAGTCAAAACTTTAAAATACATTTAATCTGTGATTTCTCTATCTAATCCTGTCTTGTGACATCTTTTTGGAATCGTCTTGAAAAGACGATTCCAAAAAGATGCCACAAGACAGGATTCGATGGAGAAATAAAAAGAAATTGATACTTTTATAATCTGACTTACGATATCCTTTGTCGTAAGAAGTTTTATGAAACGGGCCCCTGGACAGCGACACTCCAAAAATATACGAATGACCTTTCCAATGCAATGTTCCTGCAACCAATCTATAGTTTATTGTATTTACAGTATTCCCTCCCAACAACTGCCGTACCAACAACGACCCAGTCATTACGAAGACCATTGCCGCAGTTCCCTAAACAGGACAGGTATGTCTTACCCGTTACCTGCTGCAATATTGTCTGCTTAAAATGATCTTCTGCTGTCTTTTTTCAAAATTGCTTAATAGTTAACATTTTGATAGGAGAAATATAATGACGAGTGACAAAAAGCTTGAAACCAGATCTGACGCCGCGGCGTCAGATCTGGATTCAAACTGTTTGCAAATGTAAGTCAAGTCTTAATGTTCTTCCCTATAACGACTCCATCTGAACAACACACATACTATGTGTCTCCCATTTGGTGTCACTGTAGAGATGGAAAGTACTGTATTATGCTATATGGCTCGTTATGTGTTCAGTCTGATTAGTTCTATACTAATTGATTCGTAGGGTTTACAGGGCAGTGACTTTGTTTGTAAAATAAATCGCAGTATCGCATTCCTTTAACCCTACTTTTACGGGCTACAGATACCTCTCTTTTATAACTGTAACATTGTCAAGTTCAACTCGTTTTTAAATGTGAGTAAACTGTTAATGTTGGTGGGAATCGGTTGGTTTCCTCGAATGACAGTATTTCTCACGACGTTTTTATCCGTGTATTACCCCAAGACAAAACTACAACGGAACCTCTTCAAACCGGAACATCTTATTACCGGAATTCTCTCTAAACTGGAGAAAAACTTCTGTCCCGTTTCCAATCCTTCCTTACTTCAACCAAATACACCATAAATACGCCTTTTACGCCTTTTATTTATTCCTGCACTAAAGTGAATACACTCACGAATATGTCTCATGAGAAATAATTTCTATACTCTAGTAGATGATAGCTTAAAGTAGGTCGATGTTAAAGCAGAATGCGCATTTACGCGCATTCTGCTTTACCTTAAATCTGTTTTTAGTGATCAGCTATCCTCCATACTATGGGCGCAATGGGTTAAAACTCCTCTGCACTGGAAACCCATCTTAACCGGAAATATATGTTGTTCCCACACATGTCTGCTTAAAGGTTTCACTATATTTACTGCGCGTCCGTTAGTGGCCCTGTGTGCGTTCACACGGTATTTGTGATATCAGTTTGGATCCTGATCAGACGCCGCGAGATCCAATCTGTTTGGCAGTCGTATCGACATTTCTTCAGTCAAAACAGCCCTTAAGCCAATTTTAAGACTTTTGCAGACGACACTACCAATGCAGGCGATATTTTGGCGGTCAGAGGGTTAAAGCAGACATAAAACTCGACAGTTAAAGAGTTAAACTACGTTTTCTTTCATTCAGTGACGGTTACTTTAAATCATTATTTATATAGCCCGTAAATACCATAACCTGGCTCAACAAATCATATCACCTGTCCTATTTCCATTGTTCAGCCTTTTTTGTGAATGTGTGTTATGCTTCTTATGGTAGATCGGTTAGTGCGCGTTGTATGTTTGAAATTCTCTTATTATTAATACATGTACATACAAGACTTAGTGTTAATCAAAGAAAGACGACAGCTTAATGAAGGACAAAAGTGATACAGATGCTCCTTAAGACTCTTCATGTTATATTTTATATTGTATTCATTGTCTATACAGGTCCGTATTCAATCTGACCTGTATGTCGTACATTAGAGGTCATGTCACTTTCATAAACCTCTAGACACCATTACATCGCTTTACTAGAAGAGTGTAAAAGGAAATGTGTACCTATCCTCATAAACTAATTGCCAATTGGTACTTTTCCAACAAATTTTGGAATGTCATATAATACCAGGCAGTATTTCTTATACCATTCTATGGACTAGACTGTTTGACAGTTCTAGTGAAATGAACGTCAATAACTAGTGGCTGCATTGTAGATATTAACCCCTTCACCGCCTTACCCCGAATCTAATGGTTATTTGCAAACAGTTTGGAGTTTGATCAGATGACACGTCACGCAGCATGTGATCAGGATCCAAACTGTTTGTTACTCATTTCAATTTTTATTCATAATTATGTTAGAACTGTAAGGAATATATGCGTTCCTAAGTCTGTTTAGTGTTTTGCAAGATTGTGTCTGCGTTGTTGTTAGTATAATTGGCAAAACTGTTGTTGTTGTTGATGTTGTAGTTGTGACAAAAAAGAGAAGGACTCACCAGATACTAGAAACCATTGTTGATACAGCCTTCCCTCTCTACAACGACACCCAAAGGGAGACACAGATTGTTTGTGTTGTTTGGAGGGAGTTGTTACAGGTATGGAAATTGGCTTACATTTGCAAACAGCTTGAACCTGGATCAGACTTTACTCGTCATTATGTTGTTGTTTTTTTTATGTCAAATTGTCCATTGCGTCAGAAAAAAAAGACAACAATTTTAAACAGACGTTATTTCAGAATTGAAAGTTTTAAACATGATTCTATTGGAGACAGCGGCTACTTTTATAGAGAAGTACAGGTAAACCAGGGGCTCGTCTTACTAAACATCGTACGACAAATATTATCTTAACTTTTGTCGTACGACGGCCGCAACTACTTACGACCGTCTTACTAACATTATCGTAGGATAATTAGAGTTACGATATCGTATCACCGCTTAGAAGGCTAATTGGTTATTTAAAATACAGGTAACAGCTTTAATCAAAGTTACAGTAAAACAGAAAGCTCTTAAAGGAGCTTTTTGTTTTACTGTGATCATGCTTAAAGTAGTCACCTGGATAAAGGGGTTGCAGTAGAGAGGTTTTACTATATATATATATTGTATTCGAACTACAGCGTCCCCTCTCTACAACGACACTATGTGGGAGATACAAAATGTGTGTGTGTTTCGGATGGAGTCGTTATAGGGAAGTAAATTGGATTATATTTGCAAACAGCTTGAATCTAGAGCAGACGCCGCGTAATGCGGCGTCTGATCTTATGTGGCGTCTGGTCCAGTTTCAAGCTGTTTGTCACTCGTCATTAAGTTTTTTTCCCATCAAAATATCCATTTCGTAACTGAAAAAAACCTAGGAGATTACAAGTTTAAGCAGATGACATTACAATCGTGAATAGTTTGGACATAATTGTCTTGTTATGGGGAATAGCGGCAAGTGTTGTTGTAGGGATGGAATCGTTGTGGGGAGGGCCGTAGTAGGAAGGGAACACTGTACTTCTCTTACCTTGAACTGTGGCATACCTCCATGCTAATCATATGTAACCTGCCAGATTTTCAACGATTTCAAAATCGTAGACCTGTAAAGAACATAGCATTCGCAAACAGTGTTGACACAGATCAAAGGTATGCTAGTATAGACCAATATTTGTTAAACTACCCATACTTCCAAGTATACTGGTTCATGTTTGGTAACTAAAATGATCCACAAGAGAACCTTATAACCCACAATAGTTACTTAGTGTTGAAAGAGTTTACCACCATTAAACTTTGAAATAAGGATATGTTCACTTTGAACGGGTCAAAGTTTTCTGAAAAACTATTATAATGAGCGGCAAATAATTTCGATACCGGGCAGTCACCGCGTTATATGGCGTCTGAATTGAATGCAACATATTTGCAGAAAGTGGCGACTGTGTCATTGAAAATGAAAGATTTAAGCGAATAAAACATATGCATTCCCTAATACATCTTGAATTTTAACTTGACTTTAATATCTGAAAACATTAGGAATAGCAAGGTTATTTTATTCAGTATTTCTCTAATAATAAAGCGAATTTTAACGGTCTTGTGGGCACACTTATAAGTTATAAACATGCACCGAATATTTGCCTTTTGGTTATAATGTTAGTTATTTGTATTCGTCTAGCAGAAACCCCTCCACTGACATGCCGTCATCTGCTTTAAACAATTGTCATCTGCCTCAATTTTCAATCAGGTAAATTGACTAAGAGTAATACCGTAATGAATATTATATAGCTACTTGGCTTCTGATCAGGGTTAACCAATTTATATCCAGTGGATTCTTTCATGTTTATATATTGGATTAGTCCACTTTTTTTCAAAGGGATGGTTGTTCAAAATTTCCATTTTTATTTTGTTTCATATTGAAATTCCTATCAGCAAACAGTGTAGACTCTGAACAGACGCCGGATAGTCTAAACTGTTTGCCTATGTCCCATATATGGGATCGTGGGCAAAATGGGTTAACATTGATTTTAGTCTGATCAGACTCCGACATACCTGGCGTCTGATATGGCACCGAGTTATTTAGAATACACATAAGGGTTTTGGCATAAGCCTCGGTCCCCACCGGTCGTACAATTCTGCGTCGTCTGTGGTTTTGCCGCATGCGTTAGTCGAAGAAACGTTGAATATGAGTTACAAACAGTTTGGATCGGGATCGGACGCCGTGTTACGCGGCGTCTGATCTTGGTCAAATATATTTACAAATGTTAGTTAAGTAACACCTTCCAGAATAATGGTTAATCGGTTGAATTAAATGTTGTTTTTGGGTTGTGATTATTACTTCAGCGTGAATATGTTTGATTTGCTTTCTTCCCTCGCAGAACATCTTTTGTATTTATAACAGTTATAAATGCTCCATTGAGAAAGCTCATTTCGGGATATAAAATGAAATCATGCTGTAAACTGTCTAAAAAAACCGTCTTTTGGATTCATTTCAAGTGGCCGTAAGATAGAGGTTTGAATGTACCCGAAATACGCTATAAATAGGTTGTTGTAGGGTGAATATTGTAAAAAGTACGTGTTTCAAGTACATGTACATGTTTAATCTTAAACGGTGTTACACTGATATCAGGCACACACAATTATGTTTAAAAATATGGATAAATGGATATTCTGTGTTTATATAGAAAACACTGAATTTTAGCAAAAAAAACTGAAACTACGAATGGACAAATACAGTTTCTTAAGTTTACATTTAGTCCATCTTTTATTATTTAGGGTGTTTTTAAAAGAATATTGGGAAATAGCAAACAGTGCTGATCCGGATCAGATGTTTTTCCTTTGGGAATCAGGATTAACGATAGCACGCTGTGGTAAGGAAACATTCGCTTCTTGAACAAAATAATCTGTAACTTTTTCGCTGCCAAATAAATAGTGAGATGTTTACCAATTCACCGTTTCATCGTCGTCTGCTTCAATTTTCTTGTTTGCAAGATATTTTCGGTGTAAGATTTAATGTAGTATGACATATCGATACGAGTGTCAAATAGTTTTATTCCTGATGAGACGTCGGGTTAACTCGGCGTCTGATCAGGATCCAAACTTTTTACAAACGCGCTTTTTGGCATCATTAATAGTGAAAGTGTTGACAATGAAAAAGCAGTTATTTGGGAAACAATCAACAGCTAATTTCTTAACACGCGTTCCCTAGGAAAGTTGAACATCACTGCATGATTTGTCAGAGCAGTGAGTTTCAGGCTGTAATCACGCATTGGTTTTGTTAATATACAGTGGAGAAAACGTTATTCTTCCCTAATAAACGGGTTTATGCTAAATCTATTATCTCTAGTGCAAACGGTTTGGAGCCATATCAGACGCCGGGTAACCCGGCGTCTGATCAGGCTCCAAACTGTTTGTCACTCATATAACAATGAATAGTTAGACTTATAAAAAAAGTTGTCATTTTGTCCATTGTATTGCAATGCGTTTGCGTTTTGTTTGCGTTTAAACGGGAACGAATAACGTTTTCGCTACTGTATCTAAGGCGTACATGTAGTAATCTACTTGTGTTGATAGAATATTATCGAGAGACAAAATTCTATTGAGTAACAAGTGACAGAATTAATAAATACTCGTGCAAAAATATAATCTCTGTGTTGATGATTTATTTTGATCTTACTTAAAAGCAGCAACATTTATATCACCATCGGCAACCTGCTTACCCAGGTTTACTAAAATGACAGCCTTATATTTTAAAACTATTTGAAACAGGTCAACATCCCGTTCAACCAAGCTTAGCACAAACAAACCTAAACAACTTGATACAGTTTACAGTAATATATTTGTCACATTAAAACCATATACTTGTACGACTATTTCTTTCAAAGTAAATGTGATTAAAGTTCAAATATAATCCCAATATGACATTATCACTAACCTTGAACTTTTATTATTGGGTTACATCAGAGTACTGTAGACTGCTTTCTTCAGCAAATGTTGTCAGTTTCAGTAATTCCTAATGTTCATTAACGCCTGCACTGCCTTACCCCGAGTACAGTAGTTATTTGCAAACAGTTTAGATCCTGATCGGACGCCGCGTAACGCGGTGTCTGATAAGGATCCAAACTGTTTGACACTCGTTATAATATTTCTTAAGTGAAAATACCTAAAAATTGTTTTTTTTTAGAAATAGAAGCAGACGACAATTGTTTAAATTTGATGACGTCACGGCAGTGAAGGGGTTAACACGCAATTACTTCCATTAACTTTAGTGGTAGCACATACTTACTATCCATTCTGATTGCAACTAAATTACACAAACATGGGTTTAAGCCGTTACACTACATATGCTGCGTTTACACTCAGCCACGATAGCTACGATGGCCGCGATTTAGAAAAAGCGCAGAGCTTCACGATTTATTATCATTTTCTACGCTATACCACGTTTTCTTACGCTCTATGAATGTCTTGTTACCTCCTGCAGCGTTTTGTTGCGAACCGAACAAGATTCTGATGAGGATCTGCCACGATTTTATGCTAGGTTCACACCAACGGCGAATGCCGCGCTTTAAATCGGCGAGCAAAGCGTTGTAGGAGCACATTTGTCTCGGAACACATATGTCTTACGTAAGACCGATGCGGTCGCATTTGTCTCACGTGAGACAAATGGGACCGTAAATGTCTTACCGAAAAATAATATTTGTGTGACAAATGTGCTCCGATCAAAATTTCTAAGGGACAACAAAGCACATTTGTCGTACGTCATTTTTTATGAAATACAAGCGCATTTGTCACATATTTTTTGAAGATATTAGAATCGATATCCGCCTTTTTACCTTATGTCAAGTGTAATCAATAGGTTTGATACTGCTTTTAATAAAATTTGTGATATGCATAACAGGGCTGTCGCTCAGTTATGCAGAGTTAGGGAGATTTTGACGTTTCTGAATGACCGGAAGTGACGTAAAACGCTATTTATAAATACAGAAACACACAGAACAATCATACCTCATATCAATGTGGTATGCCTACGTGCATAATTATTATCTTTATTTTAATGAATCCCGTAATTTACGTTTGGTGCTTTTTAACAATACTTTAAATTTGGGTAAGGATTTTGTTTTGATACAAACTTGAAAGCAAAGGTTTTAGGGTCCATATAGCTATAAACACTACGCTTTGTATATGAATAAAATATTGTAAAACTGTTTCTACATGCAAAAGTATCATACAAAGTGCGATATTTCCCATTCTCTTTATTAAGTTCATGAGTTTCGTTCCTAAAAAGTTTGGGTCATGCTGTGGAAAACGGACGGAGAGAAAGATAGACAAAGCAGCCATAATGTTATGTTATCTTGTTGAGAAACATAAACACATGAATATCTGGTACATTAAATGTAGTATAAAATGGATACATTTAACTTAATTTTACTGAACACCTCAAAACCAAGTACAAAAACAAGGGTCATGAGTCCCTGAAGCGCTCACCAGAGACATGGCATTTAATGAATTAAAGGCAGAAAGTGCGAACCCTAGAGAACTCACAAGTTGTTCCTACAATTTGACCTACTACTGACCCACTCTTTGACTACATCTAATCCATATTTTTACAATGCCTCGATTTCATCAACGTTGTCATTCTGAGAAAGGTTTAAGATTTTGCGGCTAAAATATATAGGAGTTTATTCTATGTTTTAACCAACTATTCTAGTTTTCAATCTTATGTAACCCATATCCATACATTGCCTAGCTTTTGTGTAGGTGGTCATTCTAGGTAAGTTTCAAGAAGATTGATCTGAAAATATGGCCCAAGGAGTGACCAAAAGCTTATTCTGCAATTTGACCTACTGACCTTACTTTATTATCCTACATAAACTATATTCATGTATGACATAAATGTTATCAAAGATATAATACTGACCAAATCACATAAATATACCACGCCCTCTGGTGGCCATATTGTTAGACGGATTGAAATTATTTGAACAACTTTTAAAGTATATTGATTAAAAGCATATTGGCCATAATCTCATTGAAATTGGTCCTGTAAGTTTGGAGAAGACGATTTTTCGAGAAACAATGCACCTTGCCATGGCAACCAGACAAATTATTTCATCCAGTTTCTTTTACTGATGCTTTAGGTGAAGTTTGGCTATCCTGAGAAGCTGTTTGCTATTGTTGAAGGACAAACGGACGACAGACGACGTACAGGGTGGGTATCACAAAAGCTCACATTGAGCACTTTGTGCTCTGGTGAGCCATAATAACAGTATAATGGGCAACATAATCATATTATGTAAATAGTTGCAGTCAAACAATAACTAAAACCGTCCTTTATTTCTAAAATTCAGCAGTATATCTGTGAGTTCATACCAACCAATACAACACACTCTGAGAAAAAGCCAAGCATTTAACCATTTCCTAAATATTATGTTGTTGATTTTTATTTCTAACAGCAATCCACTGTCTCGTCCAACAGTTCTCGAAAGACATATGACACTTACGGGTATTGGAAAGTGACTCATCAAATTGGAGCTAATGTTGATATGTCCTTGCTGGACGTTCATTTATCCTAAACAATAGCCTTAAACGCTTATGTGTCCTTTCTTCAATAAACCTAAATGAAGGATCACTTATTTAACAATTTGTATTTTATGTGTAACGGTAACCCAGCAGAAATCTTAGTGTATTTTTATGCATCACAGTCCGTTTTTCCAACGCAGTTTTATGTAATCTACTTAGCATTTCTTTTTGCACATCCTCCGTTTCGGTCTCATTGGCCTCATTGCGTGCCGTTTTCTTGTTTTCTTTGAGCTGATGCTTCTCTCTAAGATCATTGTCTGTTTCTGCATCACCAGTGCTGTCTGACTGTTTACTTACTTACTTACTTAATCCTCTTCATCTCCGCTCGGAGCAAAGGGCCAGCACCAGCTCTCTCCATTTGTCACGGTCTTTTGCTGCGGCCTTAGCCTCACCCCATGACATTCTTGTGCGTCGCAGCTTAGTCTCTAGGGTTCTTCTCCAGGTGTTCATTGGTCGACCACGTTTTCTTTTCCCTTGTGGATTCCAATCCAAGGCCTGTCGGGCTATGTTTAAGGTCTGCTAAATATTCGGTAAGAATTAATGATAGAATGTGAGACAAATGTGCTTCGAGCGTCCTTTCTTTTGTTAAGCGAACACATTTGTCTCATTTCCAATTTGTCGCAAATATGAATGTTTACGAGCACATCGGTCACACCTCGTGATACAAATGTGTTCCGAGACAAATGTGCTCCTACAAAGCGTCGTCATTTTTGTTTACTGTTCCAAAAATATCACGATCTCTTACGCTCTAATAAGCTCTGATACGCTCTGATACGAATTGGTTGCCGCTTTGGGACGAGTTATTTCCCGACTTGTTACGGTTCCTCACGCTTTGATCCCGCTTTGATCAGGCTTTGCTACGCTTGAAATCACGCTTTTATAAGCTTTTTTACGCTTTAATACGCTTTGATGCGATTGTGACGCTTTAAATCAGGCTCTGATACGATTATCAAGCTTTGTTGTGCATTGTTACGCTCTGTTCAGTTCTGTTACGAATTGGAATATGTCAAGATCGCCGATTTCATGCTGCTTTTGATCCAGAGCCTAAAAAAAGATACAGCAGATCCACAAAATCATTGCTTTTTGAGTCAAGAACACGATGTCAGACCAACAAGATCCAGAAGTTCCAGATGTACCAGAACCTGATCTATCTTAAACAATGCAGTGGTACTCAAGTCGCAGCGCCATTTATAGGGATGGAGATAGAGCGTGAGTATCGTAGGAGAGCATGAAAGAGCGTGAGAGAGCATGAGGAAGCTTGCCAAGCGTAACAAAGCCTAACAAAACGTGTCAATCCTTGATCAAAGCGTCTCAATTCTTGAGAAAGCGTGAGAGTCCTTCATGAAAACGTAACAAAGCGTATCAAAGCGTGTCAGATCTTGGTGAAAGCGTCTGACCTCGTATCAGATCTTCATGCTAAATTGTAACACATCTTGAGACATCTTAACGAAGCGTGTCAATTGGTGACAGACCGTAAAGCCTGGGGTCCCCGCTTTTAACCAAGCTCTGTTAAGCTTTCCTACGCTTTGAGTCAAGCTTTGCTGAGCTTTGTTACGCTTTGTTAAGCTTTGTTGAGCTTTGATACGCTATAGGCGCTTAAATCAATTCGTAACAGAGCGCCCAAAATTTTTAAACCGTTTAAAACAATTTGGCGCTCTTGCCGAATGTCCCGCTTTACTCCAAGCTTTCCCACGATCTATTACGACCCTGACGCTTTAATCAAGCTTTGTTACGCTTTTGTGCCGCTTTGCACGCCGCTTTAAAGCGCCATCAAAGCGCCGTTGGTGTGAACCTAGCATTATTACGTTCTCTCAAGCTCTCGTACGGTAACCACGATACGCTATCACGTTTTATCACGTTCTGTTAAGATCTAACAAGATATAACGCTCTGTTAAGCTCTCCTGCGATTTATGGCAACGATTTCACCAAGAGTGTTGCGTTTTGAGCACGATTGGGGTATAAAAAGGAGGCATGGACCACCCACTCATTCTCTGGATGCTGGTGTCAAACTCTGATAACATTGGGAAGACGTATCTGAACATATTTGGTGGGAAAGTTAACCTGTCACTCGTATTTATATTTATTCTATCAAAATGTCAACGTTTATGTAATTTTGAGGAAAAGAAGTAGACGACAATTTTTAGCAAACCAAATTGCAGCAGTGAAAGCGCTTGAAATACGGTTATTGTCTTGTTTAAAGGAAACTTCGGTAAATGTCGTTGTAAAGAGGGAGTCGCTGTTGGGAGGGCCGTTGTAGGGAGGGAGCACTAGATTAACTTAATAATACATGTACAAACTTGCCTTTCCAAGTTAACAAAGATCCCCTACGTTTTGGCTTCACGCTGTGATGCGTTCTGTTAAGTTCTGTTAAGCTCTGGTAAGCTGTACGACGCTCTACTAAGATTCCAAAATTCTATTACGCTCTCTCACGATATAAAAACCAATCGGCATAATCGTGTCAAAATTTTTGACCGTCAAAAAATATGCCACGATTCTCCCGATTCTTCCACGCTCTCTCAAGATCACCACGATTCGTCCCACGGTCCGCCACGCTCACCGCGATTCCCTCGAACAGTGAGCATCGCAGCTATCGCGGCTGAGTGTAAACGCAGCATTAACACGTTAAGTTTCACTCATAACCCAATTCGATTTTTCTCCATTGAAGAAAGTAGTTTTGTTTCATAAAGTCCCGAATACGCACTGTAAGAAATAGTTTCTATAGCCTAGCCGGCAGTAGCTTACAACAAATAGAACTGAAAGCAGAAAGCCCCCACGGAGCCGTCATCTTTATTTTAAGCCTGCTTAACCTTTCACTCTCAATGACGCCTTAAAGCGCGTTTCCAACGCGGCTTCTGATAAGGACCCAAACTGTTTGACACTCGTATCGATATTTATTAAGTCATACAACCTTAAATCTGTATTGCAGCAAAAAATACTGAAGCAGAAGACAATAACGAAATGATGGGTAGAAATCTCCTGAATAATTTGATCATGAAAGGGTTAGAGCAGCAATCTGTCAAAACAAGATATGGACAAAATATTAATGAAAGAATAACAGTAAATTAACCTGAAACCTGTTAAGTAATGGCTATTAAAATGGTACAGAAAGGACTAGATACAATATTAGTCATACAGTTCCTTCACAGTGTACATGAGGATTTCATCCCGGCTGAGGTTAATCATGTTGCCCGAGCCGTCAGGCGAGGGTAACATAATTTAACCAGCAGGGAAGAAATCCTCATGTACTCTGTGAAGAACCTGTATAACGAATTTATTATACTATAAAGTGTTCACTGTTCAAATGAAATAGTTCGGAATTTGTCGTGTACAGCGCTCATATTAAACTATAACAAAATCGCGCCAACGCAAATAACGTTGAGCATAAATGACGTCATGTTTCTGACAGTTGTTATTCATAAGAATAAATGGCATACTCGTAGACTTCGGCGTCAAACTTTCCCAGAAATAATGCGACTGTTGAAAGATCCAAACATCGATTGGTTTTTAGCCAAAATTGGACTTAAAAGGGAGGATGCACGATCGAATGCACTCAATCCTGTCGAGCAGTCGATCATCTTATTTACTGCTAAGCAAAACTCATGGACCTGTCAGCCAATGAAAACAGATGCATTTCTACGTACCCTATCAGCTTACAGGGTACTTGAGATCACGTCAAGGACTCGGTACCAAAAAGGAATTTACTTTGCAGTATAATAAAACAGTTCTTTCCAAACAATACTGTCGTTGAAACGATTGTGTCGTTATATTGAAAGTCATATATAACGTTGTGCATGTTCGTTCCAATAGAATTCGTGTCGATAGTCGAAATTCCGTTGTAAAGGATGTCAATGTATCGATACCTGACTGCACCTGTTTTCATAAAACTCATTCTTATTTTACAATGGAGAAGCCGGTACTGTTTTGCAATAAACGCGTTTATGCTAAAACTATTATGTCCATTGTCAACTGTTTGGAGCTAGATGGTACGTCGGGTAACCTAGTGTTTGATAAGGTCCCAAAATGGTTACTACTCTGATAAATAAGGATCATCAACATTTAAAAAAAAAAACTGCTACGATTTAGTACACTTGTCAGGTTAAGATGGGAAAGTACAGCGTCAGTCAACTGTAGTAAGGTCGTACAAAACCGGAGTGTGGATACACCAAGTAACTTTTTACCCTAGTTATTTTGTTTAATCCTGCCATGATATTTTCTCCTTGAAATATACCTAAGGTTTTTATGCCGCAAATTAAGAAATCAGAGACAACTGTAGTTTGAATCCTGGTAAGATGCAGAAAGACATGTCAACTTATTAGGTTAAGCATGTTTGCAAAAAGCATATACAACATGAATAAGGTAGGGAATATGTTAATATACTCAATTCCAAAAGAAACTGTGCACTTTTTATTTTCAAATATTTTAATATCTAGAAGACGTATCGATTTAAGATTTCGCACAAAATATCCCATGTTCATTTGCCATCCATCGATAACAAAATCACTACCTAGTGTGAAGAGACTTTTAGTTTATACGGAAAAACGTCATTCTGCATGCTTTGCGCGTGCAGCTCAAGGAAAATGCACATGCCACCGAAAACGTGCATGAGCGTAATAAGTATACCCGATACAAACATAAAAAACACATTTTACTTCACATCGGTACACAACGAACTTGCTGAGGTTGAATGAAAATAGGCAAATTAGAGTCTTTGCAATGCTGGTTCATAACTACAACGTCACTAACGTGAGTGGGACGTCAGGATACTAAAAACATAATCATTCGGTTGCTCAAACGTTTTCAACATACAAGTGAAGTGGCAGATCGTCGCAGACAGTGCACAGATACCTAGGACAGCAGTTCAACAAACGAATTTGTTACGTTGACGTCACTTCGACGTCGTTTGCAAACAGCGTCTAGTTCTGTAAGACAGTACGGTATCAGTTGATATACCGTATTGTGTTGTCTCCGGAAAGCTCGGGCACCCATCCGGGCTAGGGGACCCTTTGTGGGACAGATCTTAACAGCACGGCGTTGTGCTGCTCGTTTGCAGCGAGCATGACGTCATTTCCGTTTGGGGCAATAGTAGTGGACCCGTGCCTTGTCTCTGAAAGGTCTAATAATATTCTTAGTCACCATGATGCTCGCACACGGGACTTAAGGAGAAAATATCTTATGGACTATGCAAATGCCCTAACTCAGGGATAGGACAATGTTTCATTCCCGACATGTTTATTAGACGGCACGTAAGGTCTACACGATGTCTCATTGCCGCTTGCATCATGAGCAAAGATGGACACTCGATAATGACAAAAAATGTCATAAAATTACAACTTAACCTACATAAAAAATGAACATGGTCGAATTCTCAGAGTTACTTTGCAACTTTGATTTTAACACACCATCTTTTCTCGTTTAAAAACAACCACTTTAAACGACAGCATCTCAAAATCTGAAATAACTGCCATGTTGTTCGTGAACTGATCTAAATTTTTGTACCAAATACATAGGCTTTTAGGAAAAAAGTCAATGAAAAATTACAGAAAACAAAATGCACAGTTTCTTTTGGAATTGAGTATATGTTGAAATGTTGTAAGAAGAGAAATCCGGCGTGAAGTATGTGCTCAAGTTCGAAAGTTTTGATTTGTAACACACAACATATTTGTTGTTTGTAGATCCTAATTTCTCTACCTAGATCTTATTTGGGCTATACGGATGCTTACAGCTCAAGTCATTGGTATAATGACGTAACTATGTCTCATATTAACACACAAAAGGGAAATCGGTGGTGGCTTTTGCAAAATAATTGGAACCAGACGAGACGCCTACGTCAATCTAACAGACGACGACTTATAAAACGACATGTCTATTGACCTTTTCCGTTATTCACATGACTGACAGATCAACAAAATCAAACTATCGCGACCCAAGGGCAGTCGAAACTCGATACTACGAACTCACTTAAATCAATCTTACCAGTAGTTCTTAAATTGAATTTTGATATTTCGATCTCATTTAAGTCGTACATACCCGTATTTCAAAGTTAAAACGTGGCTAAGCCACGTTTTAACTTTGAAATATGGATATTTCCGAACAAACGCGAGTTCGTAGAATCGAGTTTTTACTGTATATGCCAAAACTCTTACAGTCACACAGTGGAACTATCAATCTTTACGGCTACCAAAACTATAATATGGTTCTCACCGACTTCACCGTATTTAAACCTTTCACTGCCAACTTTTCGGTGATATTTTTTACCCTTTTACCGTTTCATTGTCGTCTCCGTCAAATGTGTTGTCTGCAAATACGTTTCAAAATTAAAAATAAGACAGTATGACTGAGGAATTTTCAAAACGAGTGTAAAACAGTTTGGATTCTGATCAGATGCCGCATTAAGGATCCGAACTGTCTGCAAACGCACATTGAGAGTAAAAGGGTTAAACGTCGGTTGGAAGAGATGAAGTTCATTACGAACATAGAAAAAATGCAGACACTACTTTAAACCCATTTGAGCCCAGTGGATTATTCCATGTTTATATATTGGATTAGTCCAGTTGTTTTTTTATCAAAGGGATGCCTAGTCAAAATTTTCATTTTATTTTTGTTTTATATTGAAATTCCTATCAGCAAACAGTGTAGACTCTGATCAGACGCATAATGGGACCGTGGGCACAAATAGGTTAAAGCAATTGATGTTATGGTGGCGAATGGGCAAACTGGCTGTATAATGTATCCAGTAACTCAACGATACGCCCATAATTTTGCTCTATGTCACAATATGTAAGTACATCGCGGAAGCTCAATCCAACGATAAGTTATGATGAAACTCATGATTTACCGATTTAATAAGCTGCACCTTATAGTTTATTATCATTTGAGGTTAGTTATCCCATAAAGAATATCTGGAAGAAGTTCGGCTGAGATGAAATTGACTTGAAGTGGGAGCGAATGTGATTATGCTGTCTCCATGACATAGCGGTCTGGGACTCTGGATATATAATTAGACATATACAGTAAGACATTTCTCCACAAAACATTCTGTAAAACACAGGATGGTTTGTTAAGACTCAATGTTATATTAAAAGTGTTTTATTTTTGTAACATTTTTAGCTCTAATCGAAACATTCTGCATTGCTTTTGTTCTGCATTAATCTCACATATATACAAAGATGTATATATACCTTTTAATAAATGATGTACCACAGTTCATTGTTACAATGTTGTATTGTTTTCGTATTATTTTTACAGACATTGCCAGACAGTTGTCTCTCGTGCTGTCAAAACAAATATAAAAAGTAAACGTTAAAGTCAGAGTACGGGTTCCTTTTATGCATGAAATTAACCTATATGTTCTATAACTTTTGTAATATTTTCGATTGTACCGAAGGCGGATACAATTTACTTTTGAAAACAGTTACCCCTTTCGGCGCCGAATTCGAATAATTGCGACATTGCAAACAGTTTGTACCCTGATCAAACCTTGTTCTTCTGCATGCTATGCATTTACCGTAAGCTTAACCCTTTCCCTGATAGAAGCGACTTTTAGCACATGTATTTTATTCATCCGCTGAAGAAAATAGTTCCAATATAAACCGTACTGAATATGTGTCATATTTAATACTTTCCTTATTCTAGCTGGTAATAGCTTAAAGCAGGCTGAAAGTAAAGCAGAATGCGCCTTAGGGCGCATTCTGCTTTAATTTCAACCTGCTTTAAGTAGTCACCTATATTCAATAGTATAACTAGGCTATCAGGTAAAGGGTTACTTTCTCGCCCGTGTCATATCTTAGAAATAGTTTTTAAGTACATGTACTGCCTTTCATTAAACATCGTCATCAAAATGTCAAACAGTTGGGATCCAGATGAGACACTGAGTTATTCGGCATCTCGACTGGTTTGCAGAAGTTATCACAAATCCGCCAGCAATGTAAAGGTAAAATTTTGAGAAATGATGAATATATATATTGATTGATATTGGACGGCAAATAATATTGTGATCAAATCACTTTGACTCTAAGATGATATTTCATAAACTTATTTGCAGATAAATAAACTATTCGAATTCCTCTAGACGATAAAGGTTGTACACAAAAATAAGCCAATGCAATTTAAATGTTTTCTTTTCTCAGTTTGCATAAATTTACAAATACATGATAATTTTCTTTCACTCACATTCAACATATTAGGTCAGGCACATTTCTTTTATACTATTACATAATTTTATATAGTTTCTTATCTATTGACTCAATTGGGTCTAATAGTTTCGAAAGGGAAAGAACGGCATACATTTGTCTTTAGATTACTATTTCAAAGTCCCGAGGATATTCCACAATTTATGAGGTATTTCCCAGAATTTACTCTTATCCGACTAAAAGCTCCATGTCCACCGTACACATGGGATGTTGGATGGATATCTAAACATAAAAGTAAACAATATCAGAGTTGGAGCTCCTCTAACTGCCCCTGCATAATTTCTGTGATATCTTTAACGGTACTTGACGGAGGATATGTATTGTTGGTTACACACCAACATGTATTAACCTCATCCTTTAACACGCTTCATGATTGTCGTCAGCAACCATAGAATCGATCTATCTGTATTTGTTTTCATCAAATCATCAGCGTGTAACACAATGTAGATCCAGATGAGACAAGGCAGTATGCCGTTATTTCAAAAAGAGTGTCAAACAGTTGAGATTTCGAATATGCTGGCACAAAACTGCACTCATATCTGTGTGAATATGCTCAGTCAGTTTAACCTTCAATATACTAAGGGGCTGTATGTTATTTGTATCAAACAGTCTTGGTTCAGGAAATACAAGTCTTGTCTGAACCTGTAAATAATTATAGGGCTAATTGTGAAGATTGTCAGGGAATGAAATTATAATCTGTATTTCGTATCTAGCAGAGCATAGCAGTTGGCTTTCTATTTCTTTTGTAAAGATAAACAAAGTTAAACACTGGTCAAGCACCTGTCTCCGATCCCTATTTGTCTGATAAACCGTGCAGTTAACTGTTAAACTTTTGCGGGCCCAGCTTGAATTTCTTTGAGTCTAATTGGCACTGACAAGGTTAATGGGATTGTTCTCTAACTCCCGCGTACTAATCTGAAATTTGTTAATTGTTCAGGGAGATTTAAGCGAGAACTGAGTCTGGATATTGTTTTGATATCAATTTCTGTAAAATATTTGTACGTATGTGCGAGTGTGAGAACAGAAGAAAGAAAGACACCAGTAAGAGCAGACGAGAATTGTTGAAGTCTGAAAGAGTATAAGTTAAATAAGGAGTAAAGGACGTAAACTTGTGTGGAAGAGCCTGAGAGGAAACTAAGAAGAGAAAACGAATGGGATCCCATTTACGGAGGGAGCTAAAGAAGCGAAGTACATAAAAGTATATACATATAGTCTAAGGACCGGGCATCCTCATCGAAGGACTTTGGCGGGCACATTGTGGAGCGTAGCGTTGTACTGGTCTAGACAGAGGTTGGCAGGCTAAAGGTGTCGACTAGATTTGTGGAGAATGGTGGAGAGTGCATTAAACCTTTAACTTTATGATAGTTTGGGAAACCAAAGACGTTAAGAGAAACATCAAGGAACTGTGAAACAAATTCATAAAATCAGTGTTATATGTTTTGCTTTAGGACTGCTTAAGCTACATGTAAATTCAGGAAATTATTATTGCATGCTATTAGATAATTAGTTATGTTTAGTTAGTTTTAAACCAAATTTAAAGATACATTTTGTAAACCACATTGCAGCATTTGTAGTTTGCATAAACCCCTTTTTAAGTCTTTCGCTACATTATTAGCGACATCGTGACAAAGATATAAAGCTACATTTTCAGAACTATTACGTCAATATTCCGCGTCTTAACTGGATTTGGACTAAATAAAGAAATAACATTTTCATCATAACACAACACTTACTGTTTTATTGCTGACTGTTTCGCCAACCTCTGTGTACATCCTCGTATATACTGGCGACGTGACGATAAAAATAGTAAGTGTAATTGAAAGTTTTAATGAAAATAATTTTTTATTATGGACTTACCAACACAACGAGTTCTTTTAACCCATTACCCGATAGCCTTTTTTTAGTTTTGAAAATATGTGACTACTTAAAGCAGATTGAAAGTAGAGCAGAATGCGCCATATGGCGCATTCTGCTTTACTTTCAGCCTGATTTAAGCTTTTACATGCTAGAATAAGGAAAGTATTAAATATGACACATATTCATTACAGTATATATTGGAACTATTTTCTTCAGCGGATGAATATAATGCATGTGCTAAAAGTCGCTTCTATAAGGGAAAGGGTTAAGAATGTGTCTCTACTGGTTTTGAATATCTGCGTGGTCGCATTTGGTAGTGAAGAGGTAAACGATAATGAAATAACAAATCGTGAAATCTCTATTTCAATCCATCTTCCGGTGAACAACCATCTAGCCTACATATGTATACATATGTACAATCATTTTGCTAGTAAATGTAAATGTTTAAAACTGTTTTTATACAACATATTTGCAAATATTATTACCTTATTTTGAGAAATAACTATTAGTACATGTAAACATATATGCCTTCTGAAAAGAATCTTCAGACGATTCAAATTCTAATGCCCACATCTAATCATGATAAGCCTCTTTTATCATATCACTTTATACAGATTAAATCATTACGTGCTACTTTAAAATGTACTGAACTTAACCTTTTCAGTCTCAATGACGTCATAAAGCGCATTTGCAAACAGTTTTGATGCTGATCAGACGCCGCATAACGCGGCGTCTGATCAGTACCAAAACTGTTTGCCACTTGTTTTTTAATGACGTCAGTTATACTGCCTAATAGGTAACTTTAAAACTATATGGCAGACAACAATATTGAAGTAGACGACACTATGGCGGTGAAGGCGTAAACATCTAAAGATAAATTTGATCATGAAAGGGTTAAAGGAAATTGGAATTAGCCATAAGAACTTTCATGAGTTCATTAATTAAGACCTACAATCACAACAATTAAACAATGTGGTGCATTCAGAAATATCGAAATCATACCGGTGTTTTATCGTGTAATAAAACACGGGTAGAAGTAGGGGTGCGTAGTAATTAAATCACGAGACCGAAGGCTGAGTGATTTTATTACCAGCATCTTATAGAATACCCATGTTTTATTGCACGATAAAACACTGGTATTAATTTGTTATCTCAAATTTAACACTTCAATTTAACCTCAATTTGCACCGACGCAACGACGCTACATCTCTTGGCATACGAAATTTCGAAGCCGTTACAGCCCGTGCGTGTTTTATTTAGAATTTAAGCACAAGTACATTTTTCTTTGATTATATAGGGGTGTGCGCGAGGTGTGTTGGGATTTGAATTTATGCCAATTGATTGTTTAACCTTTTCTTCATAACCTGTGTCTAGTTTTGAAGACAGGTGACCACGTAGATAAGGTTGAAAGTAAACGCGGAATGGCACTTAATGCGCATTATCCTTTACCTTCAGTCTGTATTCGCCTTCCATCTGCTAGGATATATGGACTATTTCTTATGTTTCATATCAATGACGGTATAAAATAGAACTATTTCATTCATAGGAATGAATGAAGGGTTAAAAAGGCATATATATGGAGTAATGTGTTAAAAGAAAGTTCTTGAAAGAACTGTGTAAATTATTGTACACATCCTATCATTTATGTTGTTTGAATTTGTTAAAGCCATCTACCACATTCAAACAGCAATAATGTTATCTTGGTGGCAATCAAGAATATGTCCTTAAAAATGTATATACAAAGAATATCTCATGATTATCAGACTGTTTTTGTTTTAATGTGTATCTGTAAATAGTGATTGGTTCAATTACCCTTAAAACCATGACTCATGTTTTAATGCAGTGCAGAATACTTTACACTTTCCGGTTTAGATGAAACGCTTCTGTATTGCGATGAAATATGAAGAATGCACGTTGTCGAAATTCTGAATGGTTAATTTAATCCTAGTTGCGAACAGTAGACATCTGATTACCCAGTATCTCATCTGGCTCAATACTTTTTGCAGTGGAAAATATTTGTTTTAGCACAATCGCGTTATTTTGAAAGAATAGCGTCATCTCTACTGTAAATGTATGTATACAGAGTTTGCTTTAACATGCTTCAGGAGGCACATTATTTACACGTTTTTATCCAAGAAGTACAATAGCATTAATTCAATTGGTTATTTTTAATCAAATTGCAACCCCCCATATTTGACAGAACTATTTAGACACTTATACACGGAAACCCCGTTTCTAGAGGGACAGTTAGTTTAGTAAAATGAAAAATATATATTGTGTTGCACATCAGATATACTAAACTATAAATTTGTTTTTCAAACGTCGGACTTTAAAACATCTTATGCTGTTGCAGCTAGAGTAAGTAGGCGTCCGACTAGGATCATAACTGTATAACATTTTTACAGATGTCTCTTCAGATATGTTACCGTATATCTCTATTTGAATCTAAACATGACAGACGGAAGATGTAAAATGGGACGACTCAGCCTTAGTGTCCATTCTGTTTATACTCTCAGCCTGCGTATACATGTAGTTACCATCTGATAGGATATAGAAACTATGTCTATTGGCTCAGATTCAATACCGTATAAAGTGGAACTCTTTTCATCAGTTGAGGAAATATTTAAATACGTAAAGTATTTATGGAGTAACGTGTTTAACACAATATTCCTGAGATATATTCAGCATTCGGTGTAGATTTCCTAAAAAACATTGCATGTACTGTTTTTAAGATTCATTTTTTTCACTTCATGTCACATTTAACTGGCAGTACGCTGCCTTACTCCGATTGCAATAATTATTTTCGAACAGTTTCGATTTCAAGATACCAAGAGAATGATGCCCTAGTCGATTTCGCTTTCACGATGTCTGATCAGGGTCAAATCCATTTAACTCTCATTTCAATATTTCAAATGTAAAAATACCTAAACTCTAAATTTGAGAAATGAAAGCTGACGATAGATCTAATTGGTTTAGTTAATAACGTCATGGCAGTAGAGGAGTTAATGCTATCACAGATGTTTCTGTGAGAAATATAGGATAACGCCTCCTTTGGTGACGTGAAAGCAGTAAACATCTTATTGCCGACCACAGCCATATACTTTCTTATCATTAAAGTGATGTCTACCACGGACAATACCATACAATTTATTTTTCCCAAACATGTATACTTGTCTGGCTTTACCCTCATCGAGACAGTGCAAAAATGTTAATTTAAACCAGTGTAACATTATCTAAATCTATAGTGTGTATTTATCAATTGTTGTAAAATATTGCAAACAGTCTTCATTCAGATGAATTACAATTTTGACGAATCTTTTCCTGAGGTGCAAAACATTGCCAGCATTTGTCCTATGAGAAAAAAGTGTGCAGAAAGTTATCTTATGGAATGGTTGAAATATGCTTCTCGGAATTATCCGCGGGCGTGTGAAGCAGAATTAACGAGATAAATATACTTTCAATGGTGTTTATGTTTACTAATACTTCTACTACTTCTATTGCTACTGTTTTACTATCATTATTAGTTTTTTTCTCACCTGACGGTGTTAGTTCGGGACATACTAAACCTGACAATGGGCTGGTATTTAGACGCGATAATTCCCGTTACAGTATGTAAGAGACAGCCAGCTAGGAATACAGATAACTCTTTTCTTTGTGCGTAAAAAGGTATCAGTAAATTGAACTCGGGAATTTTCGAAAATATACCAAGGGATTGATGCCCTAGTTAACAGGACAATTAACACACTTGTGCCTAGCCAAGATGGCTCCAGTATATAAAATGCACCTACGTTAAAGTTAAACATGCGAACTGTTAGAACTTTAAATTATTTATTTGCAATTAGCCAGAAATATGCACAAATTATGACCCCGAAACTTGTGTTGGATGAATACGAGTATGAAGAGTGTATCTTGGATATATGCTGTTGTAATAATTTACCATTTCGTTAGAGATTTGAGAAAACTGAACGCATGTACAGAATGTAAACCAAAGTTTAACCACACGAGAATGTCAATACCTCACATGCTTTGAAAATATCACTTAACACAATATGCCTGAATCTTTCGTCATGGTTGTCAAAAACTAGAATTCCCTAGCAGTAGTTGTGAAACACTTCCATGTATGTCAACTTTCTTGTTGGCTCTTAAGAAATACATTTAGTAAAGATAAGTAATCTAAAAGATTCTAAAGAATATGAAGTTATCAATATCAACTTATAGCATAAACCTTAACCAGCAAAACAACATTTAATTGTGATCAAAATAATATAACGGTATTTTGAATTGTAATTATTTTCAAGGAACAGTATAGTAGGTACGTACTAACTTGATTTCATTAAATAAGAATGCTCCATATTTGCAAATGATTCGAGTGATGTATACACACTCATTCTAGTCGATACAACTACTTATCATAGCTAAAAGACCAGTGGTCTTTATATGCACACCACCATTATTAGAACCGTACGACTCCTAAACGATTCAGACAAATGCATTTAACCTGTGATAATTAAAATCTAAAATCGTTTAGGTGCATTTGATGAGACAGAAAATAAAATTGTCGTGAAAATTTACACGGATGCAAGCCGCTGATATGGATTAGTCACACAATTATCATTTTGTAAAATCCGTGAATTTCTTTCTCAAACCCGTTATCCCAAAGCAATAATACTCATAACGAGAGTCCAGATAGCATCGATGCATAGTCCAATTAACCATTCTGATTTTCGCTAAAATTTAAGCGTGTTGATATGTTTATAGTTAACACCTCCACTGCCAGGCCGTCATCTAATTTGAAAAAGATTAAAATTAGTTCATTGGATAAGGAAGAGAAGAGGCTATTTATAGTAATGTTATAAATATAATATACTTTTTATGTGCACGGTTCAAAGCTTCACAAAGCGTTAGAACGACTCTGTCGCCGGTAGTTAGCACATGTATGTATATAGTAATAGTAATAAGTGTCCACTATAATGTCACGTGACATGGTACGGATTCGATCTTATCACCCATGGCAAAATATCCGTATTGGTCAAACACTTGCGTTCTTTAATATTTGACCTCGTCTTTCCAGCCGTTCAAGTTTCAGACCTTTTCTGACAGCAACTTAAATGTTTTGCAAGTCATTTCTCAATAACTCTAACTCGCTTTAGTGTTTAAAATCGTGATTTTTCAGTTGAATTCAGTAATTTGAGCTCGCTTATGTCAAACTGACCCGTATTTTAACATCAAAATGTGACTAAACCTCGTTTTACCGTTGACAAACTGGTACGTTCGGCTTAAGCGCGTTCGAATACTTCTGTTTCGACTTACATGTATATTTCTGAAACTCGCAAACTTACATGATCTGCTTTACATGTATGTGACACCGTTCTTTGGAAATTCTCTTGAGTGATATAGCTGGCAAAGTTAAATACAAAGAGTTTGTAATTGTAACTGACAATAAACAAGTATTATATACACTTATAGAACACACTAAAAGGAATTGACATTTTTTGTAACACACTCCTTTGTAAAAACACTATTGCACATGAGTTATTATTCGTTCGAAATAACACGCTTTTGCTTAACATGTTATTTTATGTTGACAGTTTAGAAGCAGGTCACTCGCCGGTAAACCGGGGTCTGACCAGACTGTTAACTGTTGGTCATTTAGATTAAAAACAGAGTCATCCTTTTCAATAACAATTTATTATCTGCGTTTTGAATTAATCGGGTGTCAAATTGTTAACACGTATGCGTCGTTTCTTACCATGGCAGTGAAAAAGCTTAAAGGACCAAAGAAAATTTACAAACATACAAAAACATCTTAAATCAAAGAGATAATCATAAACCTGATATAACTCTTGTAGTAACCCACCCATGAAATTAGTACACATAATGTATGATTTAATCTCATTACTATCATGAGGTCATCTGCATTCTACTTTTTTTATCTGCTCTTATTTCTCAAACTTTGAGTTCCTTTACTAAACAATATTGAAATTGGTATCTTAGAGATTGGACTCTTGTCAGATGCTGCGTTACCCGGCGTCTGATCAGAATTAAAATTAGAATCAGTATACTTATGCTAAGGCAGTGAATTTCGACATAAAGCGAAACGAAAATATTTTTTAGACCAGGCACTCCTTAGATAAAACATGGACAAATCCAAAAAATAACCGGGCTACCCGGTTCCTGATCAGGCGTCGAACCTTTTGCAATTGAAATACAGAAAAACCTCGTTATTAAGACCTAATAAACGAATGTTACTTGATTGCTTAACAGAGAGGTTCCGCTTAAAGCAAGGTGATAAAGAAACAGAAAGCTCCTAAAGGAGCTTTCTGTTTCACTGTCACAATGCTTTAAGCGGTCAGCTTCCGAAAACACTCTAACAATTAACATAATTAACTGGTCGTGATAGAGAGGTTTTACAGTTACTGAATTTGACGCCTTTTTGGAAATATTAGCATATTCTCGACTACATTTTGGAAGTAGACGATACTGCAGCAAGGCGTGGATGATACAGACGCTTGCCTGACAGTGAGTGGGTTAAGGTATAATCAGTGAAGACAGACTTTGCCGCTAGGAACGGAAACGTCAACTAGTGATTAATGTTTTCCTTACTCTCTTTGTAACACCACCAACATTACAATAAGCAAATACAACAACATATTATATCGTCGAAATAAAGCAATAATAAAATAAATTAAACCTCAAATAATATTTTTGTCTCATAGGTTGTTCTTATCATGTAGCGTTCTTTAACATATCGTTAAATACAAGAGCTACAAAATAGCAACCAGATCTGCATTATAGACGTATATTTCATAACAGCTGTCAAGTGGTCTGGTCTAGAAGACGGATATGAACTAAACGTATGGAAATATGATAGTACATGTCTACGTCTGTCGGTGAAACACTACTTCCATTTACATGGAAAACGCTAAAACCACGTTTTAACTTTAACCCTTTGCCTGCTGGTCGCGACTTCACTGATTTTTGCAAACAGTTTGGATCCAGTTCAGACGCCGCGTAAAGCGGCGTCTGATCTGGATCCAAACTGTTTGACACTCGCCTTTCGGTTTCTTTACTTCAAAAATG
Source organism: Gari tellinella (assembly GCA_922989275.2). NCBI lineage: Eukaryota > Metazoa > Mollusca > Bivalvia > Cardiida > Psammobiidae > Gari > Gari tellinella. The sequence goes on along the minus strand of OV277860.1, from coordinate 79,534,653 downwards.
CATAAATCTAGATTTAACCAATTTTGAAGACGACAATTTCGAAGTAGACGATATAACCGCAGGATAAGGGTTAAAACCCAACAATGTTCAATTACTATCGGGCTCCATATAAACCCTTATAGTGCTAAAAACGAATTTGCTTACATTTGCAAGCAGTTTGGATTCAGTTTAGACGTCGCGTAACGCGGTATCTGATCTGGATTCAAATTGTTTTAACTAATATTCAACTAATCATCAGTTTAAAAAGCATAAAACTAATGTTGGCAACATATTGGGTCATAAATAGACCCCGCGTAACTCGGCATCTGGTCAGGATCTTAACTGTGTTTGACAGTCGATAATACTGCCTTAAATCTAATTTTGAAACGGTTTTCCAGACAATCCTATTAAAACAGACGGCAATATGGCGGTAAAGGGGTTAATTCTTACGATACATTTTGCGGTGAAAGGAGTATAGGGTACGTCTAAGAGCTTGATGTTTACATTGTTTTTAAGGAAGGTTTTCTGTAACAGGCTTACGGAATATCCTAGAAGATTGATCAAACGTTGATTTCGCTTATGGTAGACATATTAATGTTGCATAAGTGAAATATCGTAATTATTTATGTCTAATACTCAGACACCAACTTTTAGCTATACATGTATATAATTTTGTTTGTTTATTTGTGAGTGCTCAAGGTCTAGCTCTGTGCACATTTAGTGATTGAACTGTATGTGTCCGTTTGTCCGTTTACATATTTCCTATACCACATAAACAACGGTCACTAATTGTGATGTGTGAGTATGTCTGGTGATAGCGTTATAAGAACAAGGAAGAGATGGTGTCATTCCAAGGTTCAACATTTTGAATACTACACGTCCTAAAAGTATTATTTGATACAAAGACCACTGATATGTGACAAGTCTTTGCAATTTTAGGTCGAAATACAATATTTCTGTTAAATATATGGCTGCCATCTTCAAAATTGGGGACTATTCGAATTGTTCGTATCTTATGGGTAGAAGGACACAGACTGAGATAATTTAAGTAGGACAAGTTTATGCGATTTTATTGGTAATTGCAAAATAACCGTTGCTACCATCTTGGAAAATGGCTGCTTTCTTGACGATTTAAACAGTTAACGGGTAAAAGGAAGCATATGAGTCCTTGCATGGTTCCAAACTGGAATATATAACGTTGTCAAGAAAGTATTATTTCACACAAAGACCATTGACATAGGACAAGTAATTCCGATCGTAATGCGAACCGCAGTATTTCTGTTGAGTTCTTCTTGGAGTTTTAAATGGCTTATTGGTACAATGAAGAAATAGAGCTATTTCAATGTTCCATAGTAAAAGCTTAATTGTGAAAGAATATTATTTGACTCACAGACCATTGACATGGGACATGGGTTTGCATATTTATGGTCAAATGCAATATTTCTGAATTTTACATTACGGCCATCATGAAAAAATGGAGGCCTTTTAGGATTTTCAAGTGAGCAAGAGCAAGAGTTTGTGTGCCAATTTTGATGCTTGGTTTCGGAAGAAATGAAATATTGTCACGAACAAGGCAACAATTCTTTGATAAGTTTATGAAGTTTTGACTGAAGGAAATAGGTGCGAGTGCCAACCAGTGGCTGACTAAGGTTGACCTAAAACAGATTGTATCCATATCAGCGGCCTCTAATCAGATTAATTACTACTTAACATACATTTATGTATCGATATACATTCAATCATGCTACCTAAAGCTTGACTTCGACTCGAATTGTCAGAAATATTAAAACAGGCGATTTTTTCGACATAGAGAGATTAAAACAGAAGGTTAAATTTAGCGACGGAAGAGAATATCTGTCACATGTATTAGACATAATCAGTGAGGAAGAATAGTAACAACGATAATGATAGCAATACTACTACTACTACTACTACTACTACTACTAATAATAATAATAATCATAATATACTCTTAATAATACTTTATTTCAAGAGGGTAACACACTAGTACAAACAAGCAACTTCTCTCCCATGTGACCCTCAGACGTCCTTAAACGATAGAAGAATATAAAAACGCACATATCTTCAGTGGAAATTGGTTGATGAAAAACGCTATCACCAGAATCTTTATTATGTACCGGTGAAAATGTTGACAAAATATAGCGATATTTTGTTATAGACATGTACCATATATTTGTTTCTATATGATATTTCTACAAAGGCTTTAAATTTTAACGGTGTTTATGGGTTTGTTTTAAATGCAGTAAATCGTTTTATTTTTTCTACCTACACGATAATGTTTGCTAAAAATTAGCCTGCATTTAAATATTCAACGAAACTATTAATCATTTTAGTGAAGAAGTAAAGCTGCAGTTTGAACCAAATCTGTAAATGATAACTGTTAGAGAATTTCCGTTTTGTGAAAAGGTTACCCGTTATTCCATAAATACATGGTTTTACGTTTCTATTTGTTCCCCTACTGAGAAAATGGTTTCAATTTATAAAGTAATCAACCAAAACAATATCTTCTATATCCAAGCAGATAGTAGTTGAGATGAGGATGGAAGTAAAGCAGCGCATTCTGATTTACTTTCAATCTACTTTAAGTAATAACATGTATTTAAAACTAGACATAGGCTGTTTGAATACGGGTACAGCAAGGTGAACTGTTGATAAAATATAGCAACAAATTCCAAGTAATTGCCTCACTTCCACTGTGTGCCTGAAACAATGCCAGTCACGCAAACAGCCAAGACAAATACTTTAGTCATACTATATTTACCAATACATCATCAAGCAAAGTGTGTCTAGACGCCTGGAAGAAACACAACGAAGTAGACAAAGAGCGAGCTAGCTCCTTATTTATATTGACTTGCTTTTTTGTCTAGCACAAAGGCACGTATAGGCGTTCTATCGAAATAGTTAAAGAATTTCAATGCATGTTTCGTAGGTATGTTTGTTAATCAAACAGATGGGTTATGACACGTGCAACATGCATTTTTAACAAGGGGCGAAACATACTACAAACCCCTAATACATGGATTACTCTAGTGGTAAGAAAACTTTTCGAATCTCCGCGTATCTAGTGAATACCCAACTGTTACCAAAACAGTCCGATATTTCTTAAACAATGAGATAGTTTTACAGAAAATTGTTTATAACTGAAGCTGCACGTTTTAGTATTTAGTTATATATGTTTTTTGGGGCTTGTGGTACATACTGTATAATGTTATAATGTTTAACATGGCACTACTTATTACCAATACGTGTGAACTCAATGTGCCAGTAACGATTTGAATAAAGATGGAATCTGATAAATCAAATGAGTAAACTCTAGATTCAACTCTAGTTGATCCTACTTATAATCATATGTGCTTATTTGCCACAATTTATTAATAAGTCGGAATTCGATAATTGGAACTCGCTTTAGATTGAACATACGCGTATGGTTTATTGAAATACGGATATATTCTACTTAAGCTAGATCGAGTTAGCAAAGGAAAATTACGATTTAAGCAAGTATCAGGTATCGACTCCACTAGATATTTTATTGCGCGTTTGTTCCGACTGTTTTGATAACCTACTGTATAACCCGTTTAGAACATATTCATAGAATGGAATATATATTTCTAAGTTTGTCATAAACAAATACATGTCTAAGAAATTGCTAGACTGAGTAGTACAATAAAGCATTGCCAGAATACATAGGTTTTAACTTAACTGGTATGTATCCGAACGTATTTGAGATATATTTTTCAATGAAATGAGGATTGTCTGACAAACTTGAAAATGCAAATTAAGACGATATCGCGTTGGACGATTATAACATGTCAACCTCGTCATTAGTTTAATTACACTTTTCAATTTCAAAACTCTTCTGTCAAGGCGTCAATTTAACTATAACCGCACTAAGTCATACAAACCTTGCGCACAGTTTTCTTTATAGAACTGAATCCATAAATGTCTTGGAGGAAAATGTAAAATACAACGACATTGTTTCATGTGAAGAACATCTATAGATCGTAAAGATAATTTATTTTATGGTGACAATACACAGCTGGACAATGTGACAGTAAAGGAAACAGCATAACTACTGGTCAAACTCTTCCACGGACAAAATATTGTCTACTACTACATGTACATAAACCCTCTCTAATTGTTCAACTGAAATATAGGTTAATTGATAGGATTTGAGACAAGTGACATCTTAAAGCAAATCAAAATAACAATAAACCTTAAATTAACATAACAGAGTTTGCTGCTTTACCTTCATCTTGCTTTAAGTTAGTACGTGCCCAAAATTTCTTTCATATCATGTTTTAATCTCAAAGAAAGAGAGAGAGAGAGAGAGAGAGAGAGAGAGAGAACTTGAATTACCGTATCTGCGTGGACATTCGTTCCGCGAGAACCCCTCGTTGTGGGGACGCGCCGTAACTCCGGGGACGTTAGTCACGTCCCCACAATTAGCCTACAAGAGCTTATTTCTCTCTATATCTCGTTCTTTCTGCTACTCACCCTCACGGGTAACATCGAACAGTTGCGTACCAAGTGCCTATTAGTAGAATTATTGCTTCAAAACGTATGAACGGAATTATTTTGATAGTTTTAGCAATGTCCCAAGAGCGATGTGAGAGAGGCTATTTTATCTCTTAAAGTACCGTTGGTTTTGGCATAGCCGCAGACTCTGCGTTAACATATAATGGTCACGAATACGGCAATTCAAGTTTCATCATGACGTCATACTGTGATAATTGTGATGTCATGTTTGTGAACTCATACCGCATGCCGTGCTTAGTCCGATTCCTGTCCGGTGGTTTTATATTCTTAAAGGCAGACCTCCAGAAAGGGGGGCGGGGGGGGGGGGGGGGAGGGGGAAAGAGAGATTTGTCAAAAATTAACTAAAGTCTTTTCTGCATTAAACAGTATGGTGTCGCATCTCATTAGATTCGTCTCTTCGGGACGAGTCTGTTGTGTGGTAGCACTGTGGGGTTTGGTGCTGAAATAGGTCTATTTTTCATTTTTATAGTTTTTACTATATTGCCATTTATAAATGTAAAATCTGCCCCACCCACTAGCGGTCATGCTTTTTAAGATAGGAACATTCTTTTAAGAAATCTGATCGAGGGTCACCAATGGCACATTTGGGTAAAATTATTTTCAATTCGGACCAGTAGTTTTTGACAAGAAGATTTTTAAATGTTGTTCAATTGGTTGCCATGGCAACCACAATTTCAATTGGATGACATATATTTGAAGAAATCTTATGAAGTTTTGAAGAAATTGGTCCAGTGGTTTCCAAGAAGAAGATCTTTAAGGAAAAAGTTTGACGACGGACGGACGGACGGACTGACGGACGACGGACACAGGGCGATCACAATAGCTCACCTTGGCACTTCGTGCCAGGTGAGCTAAAAACGCAAACTTTACCAATTCAAGGGCCATAACTCAGAAATGCCTTATGCAATTTTTCTGGTTATTGAACATGACCGAGATTTTATGCATATTCACGTTTGGAGAAAGTTTGGTGAAAATCAATTGAAAACTATTTCATTTAGAGAGAGGACACGAAAAGTGTAACGGACGGACGAACGGACAGCGCGATCACGATTATAATGAAATGTGATGTGTCCCTAGAAAGGCTAGGGACAGTTTGAGACAACGTCCCCAGAGTGCAGCTTAGAATGTATCTCAAAATAAAAGGTATAGCATTAGGTCCCCACACTGTATGGGGACAAAGTGAGATAGATATGAGATAACGTCCCCACAAAGTTTGCTTTTTAAAAGCGTTTTTCTTTAAACAGAATATAGTTGCAAACAAATAAGCGGAGAGATAAGGTTATTTTGACGTAACTGAACAATAAAATGCAAAAAGTTAATGTCTGGCAAGGCTAATTCTGTGCGTCCCCATAACGTTGGTTTTAAACTTAACCGTAACTGTGGGACCCAAAACCAGAAGAGAGAGAGAGAGAGAGAGAGAGAGAGAGAGAGAGAGAGAGAGAGAAAGAGAGGGAGAGCGAGATACATAGAGAGGGATGGATAAAGAAAGAGAGACATAGAAATACAGAGACGAAGAGAGACAGATATATAGAGAGACAGAGACAGACAGAGACAAACAAAGAGAGACATAGAGACAGAGAGCTAAAAAGAGACATACAGACAGGCAGAGACAGCCAGAAATACAGACATATACATAGAGACAAAGAACGAAAGACATCGACAGAGAGACAGATGCAGATACAGAGAGACAGAAACAGAGACGGAGAGGCACATTAGGGGAAATGGAGAGAGAAAGAGAGTGAGGGAGAGAGAAAGATAAAAGGCAGAGAGACAGAGCGAGAAAGAGACAGAGAGGCAACTTAGGGGATAGAGAGAGAGAGAGAGAGAGAGAGAGAGAGAGAGAGAGACAGACAGAGAGACAGAGAGACACAGAGTGAGTAGTATGGTTTCATACAAATATTAACTTGATCAGCAGCTGATTAATATATTTTGAATTTAGTGAAAGAAAACAGAAATATAAATTAATCCTTATCCTGTTTTATACCAACAAGAAACCCCTGGGAATGCCTTTAACGGTTTTGAACTTAACTACGATGCCTTTGAATAAATCAACGGCATAAATAAGCCTGCCTTACTTGACAAAGAGTATGGCCCTAACCAATATTTTACTGCTATAAAGCTGAAACAATGCCATTTTGTGTATTTTCCCGACGGGAAATAATCAATAGGTCTACGCTGTTGATCCTTTGCGATATAATTCAAAAACATATCCCGCAAATAAATTATCCGAAGTGGTTTATACCCCTTAACTGTCATGATGTCATCTGCTTGTGCTCTGCTTCTATATCTCAGACTTAATGGGACATTGACAAAAGTAGTTTCGTCATGAGTGTCACGGTGTATCTGATCAGCATCCAAACTGTTTACAAATAACCATTGTACCCGATATAAGGCAGTTTATGGTTAACCCCTTCACTGCCGTGTCGTCATCAATTTTAAACAACTGTCGTCTATTTTTGTTTTTTATATTATAATTTTTGCTATTTTGACTGAAGAAATAATGAAATGAGTGTCAAACAGTTTGGATCCTGATCAGACGCCTCGTAACGCGGCGTCTGCTAGGATCCAAACTGTTTGCAAAAAACTGTTGTGCTCGGGGTAAGGCAGTGAAAGGGTTATTTGAAAGCTGCATAGCAGATTCATACAGTATAAATTTGAAACTGTGTGGGATATCTGAACTAAACAAACTAGCGTTTCGTTATTACATTAAGCCTTTTCCTTGCTGCGACATTGCTGTTTCCTGGTCTTAAGTGAAGATGCTTAACATGCAATTTTGAATTGCAGATTACTATGAAAAATGTCAAACGATTTACCTCCAGATCTGGATCCAGATCAGCGGGACGCGGTTTTATAAAAGTGATAGAGCTAACATATTTTGTTTTATGCACCTTTTTCTTGTACTCTCTACAACGCACATTCCAAATCCGACGTGCCAATAATGTCAGATGAAAGGCTTTTGGGACTTTTAAATTGTGTTCTCAAGGCATTCCCTTGTGTGCAATAAAGAGAAAAAATGAAGACAAACTCCAGGTTGAAAAATTAATCCGTATTCGAATCAGACAATACATGCAGCCCATTCCCACTATTGCATCCATTCTAACACGTCTCCTGCCACCATACCGTCTATATTAATATTGTTGCCTGCAGATATTATCAGGTAAGAATTTGATTTAATTGAAGAATACTTATTGCCGAGTGCTTTGTAGAGTATGATCTGGATCCAAAGAAATAACATGTACCAAACAAGACGCAATCGACAGGCAAAGGATTGTCTAATCTGACTGGTGACGAGAAAACGGCAGTCCAAACAGCACCTTACAGTGGATAATCTGTTATTCTTTTCCGTTTAAACGCAAACGAAACGCAAACGCATAGTACTAAAATGAAGAAAATAACAATTTTTTCACAATTTTGAAAGTTGATTTTAACCTTTATAACAAAAACAATTTGGAGCCTGATCAGACGCCGGGTTACCCGGCGTCTGATCTGGCTCCAAACTGTTTGCAGTGGAAATAATAGTTTTAGCGTAAACGCGTTTATTGGGAAAGAATAACGTTTTCTCCACTGTAGTACAGACAGGAGTTATGGGTTAAGGCCTTTACTGCTTTGACGTCATCTGCTTTAAACAACTGTCGATTGGGTTTATTTATGAGATATTAAAGTTAAGTAAATTGACTCATATGAAATCGTTACTTTTCTTAAACAGTTTGGCTCATGATCAAACGCCGCGTTACGCGTCTAGGTCTTAACTGTTTGCAAATACCATTGTAAGCGGGGTAATGTAGTGAAACATTTGGTGCAAATTCATATTGTATTGATTTTCAGGGCCCTAGATAAGGGGGGGGTTAAATTGAACAAATCCAACATTTTCTCACTTATTTGAACACCAAATGGTACGGTGGTACTACTCATTAGAATTATATCTTTGAGACGATTCTAATGAGTAGTGACGCCATAGGGTTTAAAGCAGAAATATGTTTTTTAGTTTTTGAAATACCCCCCTTATCTGCAGCCCTGGCTCCGAGGTTATAAAGCTTTTTAGTTGAGTCTGAGTGTGTTCCCAGGCATATGATTGGTCAGATTTGAGCCTAGGCTCAAATCTGACCAATAAAATGCTTAAGAACACACTCAGACTCAACTAAAAGCTCCTCGGAGCCTGGAATCATACTTTAATCGGATGGTGTTGTTGGACTACTGACTGTTCTTGCCTCTCGGTTCATACGCTTTGGTCATGTTCTAACCTACCGATTCCTGTATCAAGTGTTTCGCGACTGCCAATCTGGATGTAAGGCTTTTCTTGACCAGGTCTTCCAGACTGTTTGCAGATGTAATTTTGAACAACACCTTTAAAACTGATTTAACCCATTATCCCATAGCCTGTTTCTAGTTCTGAAGATAGGTTACCTCTTTAAGTTAGTAACCTGCTTTAAGCTACCATCTGCTAGAATATTAAAATTATTTCTTATGAAATATATTTATTACTGTATAAATTGGAACTATTTTCTGCAGTGGATGAATTCATTAGATTTGTTTGGTTTGTTTACGTCTGTTTCTGCCATCGATGGGCTTATTGGACGCCCCAGAGAGAGGAAAGCGGATACAGAGAACCCGGGCGCGATGCCCTACTCTTATTATCGAAAGAGTTGTTTGGTTCTTTTAGATGCCAAGTCTAAAGTACTCATACATCGGACCTCGGTTTTCTAAAGTCTTATCCGAAGAACTTGGTCCGGCGAGGTCACGAATCACAACCCCTGACGTCGTAAGCGGGTGCTTTACCCCTCGACTTCGTCCGCTGGTGAACAAAAATAGAAGCGTAAAATGCGTATTTATGGAAGGAAGGTTTAAAGTGATTTGCCAAAGTGAGTGACAGGATTTATATCATATGGCATAATCAAATAAAAACTTTAAAACATGTAAATGTTTACAAATAAGAACAAAAAACCTTGAATTTTCCTTAATTGTGTTTCTGAACCAATGCTAGGTCACTGAAGACTCTATTTATAAATGGTGCAGTTAACTATGCAAAGTGTGTCTAGACATTCTGATGTGAGCACAAGAAACAAGACAAAGAATGACTTATGTGGACGTGTTGTTTAGTTCCAACAAATCGGCTATTCAACGCTTGTCAACAACCCGATTGTGTAAGAATACTACCTCAGCTGACTGTTGGGGCGAGTGATTTAGATACAATCTGAGAATTGTTATTGTTGCGAATATCAAACGCCTTACAGTATTGCAACGATCAGATGGCGTTGTTTACAAAACATTGTAAATGTAAACAAACACTATTGACAATAAATATAACTGAGATATGTTGTTTAGGTAAATTCAAGCAAATACATGTATATTGTGTGACTTGATGGCATGTAGGATACAGTGGAGAATCTGTTATTCTTTCCCGTTTAAACGCAAACGTACGCAAACGCATTACACGAAAACGTAGAAAAGAACAACTTTTGGACAATTCTGATAATTCTTGTTTATCTTGGTGGCAAACAGCTTGGAGCCTGATCAGACGCCGGGTTATCCGGCGTCTGATCTGGCTCCAAACTGTTTGCACTGCAAATAATAGTTTTAGCGTAAACGCGTTCATTAGGCAAGAATAACAGATTCTCCACTGTAAGCGTGCGTGATAATGATTGTCATTTATGCGGTCGTGAGGTCGAATCTTTAGAGAACCATATTTAAGTTTTTATTTCGTTTTCAATATTTTTGTTGTCAATTGCTGTAATTGCGCTTGTATGCGTGATTTAATATAAAACATGATAGCGTGAATAAAAAGGTGATGTTGAGGGAAATGAAGTAATACATGTACAGCCTGTCGTCTTTTTACTGATTACACATTCGTGTTTATGACCGTATTATTGCAAAATATAAACGTGTAACGATTAATTATTGCAACTCTGTGAGATAAGAAACAATGCAGTTTTGAAATTAATATAAAAAACATTAAAGCTCCAAATATGGGATTCGAACTGGAGACTTCTGCGTGAAAGTCTAACAGCATAACCACTGCACCACACTTTCATATTCCTATGCCAATATATTTGTCGAATATACATGTATTTATCGTTAGTTTTCTTTGTTTAAATACACACCGTTTTGTAAATAACGCCACCTGATCGCTGCATTACTATAAATAGGGACAACTTTACTTTCTCGATTGTATAAAACCATTTGAAACTATCGCAATATATTACATGTACTGCATTTATTTTGTCCTGTATTAAGTAGTCTCTTGTCTTGATTTAGTGTATGGTGTATTCCTACCAACTGTAAAAGAGAAACTCATAGCATTTTACAATATAACTTGGCAAATAAAAATTCACATAGACAGTTAGATAACAATTATAAATCTTCCGGCTCTATTTAACAAAATTATCATATGCCAGAACATTTCTTTTTACGTGTTCACGACTGCTTCTCAAACGCTCCGACAATTGTTGTATTTATTGGAAATTTTGTTCACGCAAGGTTAGATGGTTTTGCGTGAGCCTCCTCATCAAATACACTTGTCTAGACCATCAAGACATTGCTCTATTCTGTAATCACGCTTTTATACAATTTATGTACGTAGAACTTTATACACTTTATTCCGAGCTTACTCGTCCTTCCTTAACAACCAGTGTATCTCAGAAAAGTATACTTGTCTTAGGCAGCGCGATCAGCGCGATTCATGGTATTCGTTGATAATTTTCAGTCGTTTATTTCGCTTGAACGCCGAAAAAAAAGTTCATTTCTTAAATTTATGCAGCAAGACATTAGACACCTAGAGGTATCAAGGCAAAAACAACATTCGTTCTTAACATTTTATTCAATTCTGATCAGGTTAATTTTAAATAAAAGAGTGAATATAGAGTTTAAGTTAAAAAACTACGAGCGTATACTAAAGCGTAACTGTACATTTTTCTATGTTGCTCATTTTGTTATCTAATGTTGAACGCTCACTAGACCCTACCCATGTGGGTAGTAAAAGTGTCTGGGTTAAAATCTCAGCTGAATGTAGTTTACCGTGCAGGGTTGTAAAATAGTTATCTATTGGCTGCATAAAAGACAGGTGACATCTTAAAGCAAGGAGATCATAAAAAAAATATCTTAAAGGAATTCTCTCTTATACGTTATTATTGCTTTAACCTTTTCGGCACCTAATTATTTTTGAGTTGTTTACACCTACATCGTGTCATCTGCTTCATTCTTGTTGTCTGCAATATCATTTTAAAGTTAGATGTAAGAGAGAGTATGACATAAGAAATACCGAAATGCATGTCAAACAGTTTTGATCCTGATAAGATGCCGCGTAACGCGGTGTCTAATCAGGATCAAAACTGTTTGCAAATTCGACTTAAGGCGACTCCGGCGGTGAAAAGGTTAAGCATTCACCTACCTTAAACACCTTTGTATCCCTCATTTGACATTATACACTTTTAACAACTCCACAGCCGGACCGACAACGCGTTTGAAAAACAGTTCGGATTTAAGAATCCAAACTGTTTGGCATTCACATCAATGTCATAAAGTAAAACAAGCAAATAATTTCTTAGTTGTATGAATCAACGCAGACCAAACAATACGACAACAGTATCATGGTTTGGCGGACTATTACGTCATAACGACGTCGAAAGGGTAACTGTTTAATGTTTACAGTTATAAACGCTTTCATTGTCTTTACCTGACTGCACTAGTATTTGTGAACATACCAAACGATTAGCTACTACTCGGCTTTAAAGGTTGACACTAAAACCGATGTTTCTATCGCACACTCAAACGTGTTTTCTATAACGATTCCCCCTATCCTATATCCTGTTGCTATGTTGAGAGCTGATTAGCACTTAAAGCAGGTTGGAAATATAGATGATTACGCATTCGGCTTTACTTTTAGCCTGACATAAGCTATCATATACTGGAATATGGAAACTGTATCTTATGGTACATATGCATGACTGTATAAGATGCACATATTTTCTTCAGGAGAGAAATGCATTAAAAGCGTAAAAATGCGTATTTATGTTGTATTGGGTTGACGTAGTTCATTGTCACCCAAAACATTCTTTTATCGTTGAATGTTTTTGGCATATTCTGTAAATGTTTAAGTTATTGTCATTATCTGAATGTATATGTCTTTAACCTTTTGCATACAAAGGTCATTTGAGTTAATCGTTTCAATCAGTTTAAATACAGACGAGACTCTGAGTTGGTTTTATGTTAATTTACACGTTTGAAAAGTCTGCCTGTTGCTTGTCCTAAATGAATAAACTGTAATAGAATACACATGTGCCATATAGACGGCAATTATATAACAATAATATCCTACTTGTTTAATTCTAAATATTCACAACATTATCACTTTGCAGTCAGCCGTTATATTCATGTTTCTGAAGATTAATGCGTGGAGGTGGGTTCCCGAATAATATTCTCTTACATTAGCAATACTAATACATCTCGGGAATAACCAACAACATTGCATGATGGTATTCTGTAACTAGCAGCTGTGACACACTATTTATGATCAAAATGTTGTTAGTATTCTCCCTTCGGGAAGAAGTGTATCAGACGTTATATGTCAGTACGTACAGGAATGTCGCATCACGACTTGCTTTGTTGATATATAATAGTGTTACAATGTTTGGTAAACGATGGGTATTGCAATATCAACTGTCAAGTTTCATCAACCTACGGTGTACCGTTAAAGCGTGACGGACGGACAGACAGACGGACAGACGGACAGACGGACGTATACACGGACGGTCGGACGAAGCGGCGACTATATGCCCCCCTAAAGGGGAGCATAAAAATAAAATAGTTATATAAAGTGGAGAATATGTAACCCTTTTCCATTTATACAAAACGAAACGCAAACGAAACGAAAAAATAAACGGAGGAAATAACACGGTTTTGCAAATGTTAACCATCAGAATCTGAGTTGAGAATACTTTATGGCCTGATTACACACCGCTTTACCGTTACTGTCTTATTATATGCTTAATTCATTTTATTGCAAACTAATAACGATTGACATAACTTAAAGATAATTGTTGAGTTAATACTATACTTAGATAGCAAGGGTATTGGTGTAAGTTGCGGGAACAGGCGTTCGAGACAAAGAATAGAAATATCCCCTCTACACACTATGTACCCGGATAAACCTGACAGGCTCAGCAATCCTAACCCGGCTCAAACATGGCTGACGTTTTTACATGGCTTATTTCGTTTTTTTAATAACTTCACTATTGAAAGGTAGGTATCGGTTGTAGTATCTGTCGCTATAGACCAAGTACTTCTTTAATACCAAAGATACATAGTTACATAAATAAATCGTTGTGTTTTAAGCTTGAATGTTGAGGAACAAGGCCAAACATTCGATCAAAATATTTATAAAAAATCCTTAAAAATACTTACAGGTTTTATTTGCCCATGCTATGTTGTAGTTTGGAAGCAAAACGACACTACTTTGTATACTTTCTTAAACTGTGTTTTTATTCCAATGCTTGTTGTCACAATGTTCGTTTCTATGTGCAGAATGCAAGAAAATGGATAAAAACCTAACCGTCTAATAGATAAAAACCCAACCCGGCAACATGCTAAGTGGATAAAAACCAAACTAAATTGTTAAACTCCAATGATAAACACCTAACCGACTAATATTCTATAGTTATGAATGCGTACACGTATTCAAAGAATAGAGTCGAGCCATTTGCCATAGCGTTGGTGTTTTGGGCTTTGTATTTGAAGTAACATTAGTATTATTTGTCGTGCATTTTATCATAATTTCAACGGACATTTCGCCAACCTTCTCGTTCGCAGACCTGAATGTAAATTGTTGACCTAAAATCGTTTGCCGACTTTATTATATTATTGTATAGGGTTTAGGTTTTCACACCTATGTCGCGAGTATGATATACATATTAGCTTTTTTTTATAATAGCCTGCGGCAATTATGGCAAATCATAAAACAGATCATTATCATGTCTTGCTGTGAAAAGCATGTGTATATAAAAACATTTCCACATTTATGATTGTTTTATCGTTGTTAGTCTATTCATAGATGAGTAATGGCATTTATCTTAAACTACATATTTAATGGAGACTCACTTTGAGCGTGCAGTATAAATGTATGTCTGTCTTTCTCTTTCACTTTCTCTCTCTCCCTCTCTCTTTCTCGCTCCCTCTCTCTCTTTCACTCTCTTTCTCTTTCTCTCTCTCTCTTTCTCTCTCTCTATATATGTGTGTATCTCTGTCTGCAAGTCTATCTGTCTCTGTCTGCCTGTCTACCTGTATAATCTCTGTGTCTCTCTCATACCCTCCATCAAGCTTTTATATCCCTATCAAACAATTTGCTTGTTCATCATTGTAAAAATGTATTATATATTTGTTGTAGAGACTATTGACCGCTTTAAGTGTTATCGCTGTGAGAAGTCATGTACGTCAATGACAGGAATTGTTACACACTGCACACATTACCATGCAGACCTCTGTCTAAAGTATCGTGAATTTGTACTTGATGAAAGTAGTGGCAAATATGGCTATCGATCAAAAGCTTACCCAGATATAGTACCAAGTGATGTACAAAGACAAAAAAAAACCAATTGTTGTTAAAGACGACGTAGTTATAATAAAAAATAGTGATTGTGGAACAGGAAATGTGAAGACCCCAGTAAAATCTAAAAACATCGAAACTATTCCAAGTTGTTCCGACATGAATATTTCAGATCTTCCACAGTTTAAATGTGCAATTTGCGATACACCTTCTGACAGTTTAGAGGAAATAATTGAACACTGTCGTACAAAACATAGTTCATCAAGAGTGTTTTAAAATACCGTGAACTTTGTTTGGACACTGCTGGATCTCACAAATATGGCTACAAGTCGAAATTACATGAAGGCATTATTCCTCCCTCTATTAAACGAAGTGGCAAGGAAATAATAGTAAAAGGTAATGTAGTTATCATCCGCAAGAAACAAAGCAGCCATGGGACTGTTAATACACCTGTAAAAGTATCTGAAAACAGGGATGAAATACATGACGATAGTGATAAAGACACACAATTCAGAGAGGACAGTCTTACTACAGATGAAGCTATTGGTGAAATGGAAATAATATTACCCCAGGTACTGAATTCTTTGTTTGAAAGTGGTAGACTAGATTCTTACTTGAAATTCAACCGATTGATTAATGAAGGCAAATTACCGATAAACAATATATGTTACCTTCTATTTAATGACATGGTAGAGTGGTTTTCAAGCAGCAACACGAGCCAAATGCGCTACCAGAAAGAAACTCTGAAGTTTTGGCAGTTAGGATATTTATTTCAGGTTTATGTCTGGTCTTAGAAATTTTTCCCAGGTCTTAGACGATACCGCCGGTTTGGGTGAGATGAATCCGGATGATTCAATGATTAACTTTGCTGTGCCAGCTATGAAGAACTTGTACAGACAAAACGAACAAAAAGAGCAAATATATCCAGGAATATGTGAAAAACATATAGAGGCAATATCCCAGGTATTGTCGCAATAAGCCTTTGAAACTATGTGTGGATGGTAAGAAAATCAGTCGAGGAAAAGGAAAGAAGATGGGGGACATTGATTGTTGGGGTTACGAAACCAAACCCAGTTTGCAGGAAAGAAAACTGAAAGTAGAATGCATGTTGAGGATGTAATGAGAATTCAGGCCAAATTAGACCACTTCATGGAGAACGGGATGCTGAGTATGCAGCAGTTGTCAACATCTGACAAAAGTGAATTACATCAGTATATAGTACATGAAATTAAACCTCTTGCTGAATGTAATGCACTGTTGCGAGAGAAGGCCGATTCTCTAGAGCGCTTAGAGACTAAACTTAAAACCATGGGCGGAAGTAATTGGATGACTTCCAGATACTATCCTGCAGTATGTTAAGTTGACAAACGAACTATCGTATTATGCAGCAACACTGAACGACAAGCAATCGGTATTCCAAAAGTCAGATATGGTTATGCTTGGAGGTCAACCTAACTGGTACGAATTAAATGAAAGTCATGTAACAGATAGTACGAGGTACATCAAACAGCGGACGGACATATGGTTCGATATTAGAGGTAAAGCATTGGTAACGGGTAGTACGTGTCACAAAGCCCTTGGATTAGGGAAATTAAAGGACCAACAAGCGCATTATGATCAGGTTATTCTAAAAAAAAGGAAAGACCCGCGTTTTCTGAAGAAGTTCTAGAGAGTATGAATTATGGTACTGTGCACGAAGAAGATGCAGTAGCCACTGTCTGTGCTAAAGTATTGCCAGCCATTTATCCTGAATTGAACATGGTCGAAGAAGGTTGTATATGTATTGGTTATAAAGAAAACGATAGCTTTATGGTCGTAAGCCCTGATGGTTCATTGAAATCCAAATTAGAGGAGAGTACACGAATGTCATATGAGAACAAATGCAAATCACCGTCAGCATATTCCTGAAATGCGTATTATTCGATACCTCTCTATTACATTCCACAATTACTATGTGAAATGAATGCCTCTTCCTGTGACAAGTTGTTATTTACTTGCTGGTCCGAAGAATCTATGACAGTGTTCGAAGTTGACAATGACAATGTACACATGTACTATGGAACAAATGCTGATCAGAACTAACTACTGTTTATGCCGGTGATGACATTATTAGGCCAAAGCATTTCTCGCAAACGAGTAAGGAGTTGAGGGAAGATGTGAAAGCATATCGGGAAACACATACAAAGTTGAGGCAAATTACCTGGCGTCTGATCAGGCTCCAAACTGTTAGCAAATAGGACAAAAGTAACTCTTCAATAATTAATACAAACTAAAATGATTTAGTATTGCTTTTCTCCCGCATTGAACTGCATGCGCGCACTCAGTTATAGTATGCAGATTAATCCAGATAATTTGTGAAGTCTTTGAATACATTTTTCCCCAATCTGTTAGGTGTTTATCCAATTACTGTTCGCATTTATCTAGTACGGTTTCCAATATTCGTCAGGAATTATCCGTAAATACATACCCATTTCTGTATCAAGGCATATTTTTAGAAGTAAACATGACATTTAAACTTTGATACTGTTACACAGTGTCAAATAGATGTTCATTGAAACTAATATCGCTATAAAGTAACGCATTATTCCCTTTTAAGATACTTTAAAACACTCGGAAACATAACAATGTTCATTTTAACACTTTTTTTCGTGTGCATTTTCTTGAATTCGGCCAACATACAGTGATTGTCGAACCAAATATTTAGTACACAGACCGTGTTCCCATTACACGATACTATGGCTATTAAAGTTTTACGCTAACACTCCATACACTTTTAAAAACATAATAAAAACAAAGACAGATAATGACATATTTTTTACCGTCTTCCGCCATATTGATATCGGGTTAGGGTCGCTCGAGCCTGTTAGGTTTATCCGGGTACATAGTGTGTCTAAGGATCGTTGTACAAACAAACCAGAAAAGCAACCATTTGCAGTTCATTTTAAATCAAAGTACTATGCTTCCTTAAAATCCCGGAAACAGTAGATTACAAGCTTACTAAAGTTCAACCGAAAGAAAAAAACAAGAGTCATATGCCCACAAGAGACATGAGAAATTAGAACTGGACCTTTTAATTGTCTCAAGAAGCCTTTTCTTTCATTTGACCCACTGACATTCTTTATGATCCTACATTACCATTATTAATAGGTGACCTAGATCTTGTCAAGATAATCATACCTAGTAAGACACATGACGTTTGGGCTAAATGTCGAAACATTTCAGAAGCATTTTCTATAATTTGACCTACGTACCTACTCGTTAACCTGACCTGGCATACATATAGGTATGTATAAATAAAAATTTCATACATATATACATTTTGTTTAGGTGATTATTTTGAGAAAGTTTCATTTGTTTGGAGCTACAAATTTTGACCTTCTGACCTACTACAAACAAAGTCAGACATTTCGCATACTCATCATTGACTTAAATTGTATTAAGATGATCGTTCTGATCTTTTCATGAAATTAATCCATATAAAAACTTTTTCAATATTTCCTGCGTTTTTCGACGTCTTTATCAGAATCTAAACTATGCGCAAATGCGTCATTTGGTGCCATTGACTCTGACATTGTTAAATAGTACGATGCATCCTGTAACGAGACGTTGATGTGCTCAAACGCTGTAAATGACTAGTTATTCAACAGATCTAGCTATTTAACGGTACTTTCAAGAGCACGACTCTATCTGTATATGTGTTCATTATTGCTTACAGGCGAGAAGACGCTTGTCTGTTCTGATACGCGTTTGTGTTACTTTTTATGTCAACTAAAAACCGTTTGGATCAGGCTTCGAACTGTTTGGCACTCAGATAATAATAATTCGTTAGATATTGCAAAGGAAATGACTGAAGCAACCTTTTATTATATTATGTTAGGTTGTTGACCACAGGTTGTTCCGGGATAAACAACATTTTATAACCTTGCGTTTGCTTTCCATTGCGTTTAAACGCGAAAAAATAAAATGTGTTCCCCACTGTTTGTTTGATTCCCGCATATTTTGTTTGTCTAATGCCATTGCACTTTGTGTATGAACGGTTCAACCCCTTCAAGGCTAGAATTTGGCTTCCTTCCCGTTTATGGTTGGCTTCTAACATATACAGTTACATCTACTGCATTGTTTGGTAAAACGGTCAATGCACGAACAGTTTACTCTGCTACTTACTCGGTGTCTGTAAAAGACTAAAAACTGCAAATATGTGTGTAAACACAGTGAAGATAGTAAAGCGGTTGACCTTTTTGCGTGTACCTCCTCATCAACTACTCTTGTCTAGACGGTCGGAAGATGGCGTTATCCTGTGATCACGTCTGAATCAATGTAATGTACATTTATATACACTAAAGTCCTGCATATATATGTAGCAAACAATGTGCCTATGCATTACTAGACTCACTGGTTTAAAGACTTACAATGAAATCCATTTGCAACCAATTTGAAGGCAGATTAAATGCCAAAAAACCCCAAAGACGTCCGGTCAAGATCCAAAATGTTTGACACTAGTGTTATAGAATTTATTTCCAAAGCAAGTGTATTGAAACTAGAGAAAAAAACAACAAAACATGCAATTTCTACAGATTTTACTTAATTGTAGAGTACAAACAATTATAATTCTGCACACATATTTAACAATTCCATTCTATGTTGGAGATGACCGCTTTGCCGTTTAGTTTACTTTACAAAGAGTAAAGACCTTAATCCGGGTTTGCACTATTCATTTTACGTTATGTTTCTTCAAAACAAAACCTTCTTAAATAGTTTGAAAATACTCCATTTGAAGAAATCAGCATACAACATTAAATTGTCCAGTTGCAGATGCCATGGCGGAGGAACGTAATGTATACTAATGCTTAGACTGTAGCCAATAAGTTATTTCCCCTTCTACCTTTGCTCTTTATACGTCAAACGTATCGGGTAGGAGGCAAGGAGTCTGCAGTGTAAAGCAGTTAGAATTAATGACGAGATGGCAATAAACATTTAGTAGACGGCTAAAGGCCAGTTGGCAATGAGTTAAAGCAACTTGCAAAATGACATGTTAGCAATTAGCAACTGGCGAATTACCAACTAGCATTAAGCAAATTGTAATTGGCAATAAGCATGTTCGACCAGCAATCCATTCTAATAAATATGAATATTATTTACCCTGCTGAAATGAGCTCATTTGATCGGTCTTGATGGGTTCATGTCTAGGTCAGCCAAAAGCGACCCGCCAAAGTGATCTTTACAATTGTCTAAACAAATGAAATGGCAGCAAACTCTGCCTAACGACATTTTTCCAGAAGTTCGAAGGAAGATTTCAACAATTTGAAAGAAAATGTCAACTCAAATATATATGCATCTACGTCGTAAATATAGTATAGCTGTAAAAGTTTAATATTAGATGATTAATATTGAGTTATCATAGGGAAGTGTTTAATAAGGGCATATAGTATAATAAGTATTCACATATGTTTTGGTTAATACGTGTTTTACGGACCTGTACAAATGATATTGACATCGGACTCTGACCTCGGTCAATGTCAGTTTTACATGTCACATACTGTCCTCACCATACGTAAATAATTGTATATAATATTTCAATAAAACTTTTAAACAAAATCATTCACGAGGAATATATACAAATGCTTAATGAAGCCTAACCTATTCAGGACCCCATTAGCAACATTTGTGTACTGAATGAATATTTGCTAGGTACTGGTACAAACACTCTTCAATGAATAGAAACTAGATATTACCGACAAACTGACATTTATCGTAGTGGCATAATGGCAATACAGGTTAACCAACTAGCAAGTGACATGTAAGCATTTAGCATATGATTTATATTTAACATCTTAGTATTTAGTTTTTGGTTATTGGCATGTCCCGCTCAATATTTCATACTTTAATGCATTTAAGAACCATATCTATTGTAGTGTATTGGAAAACAGATGTAAGTAAATTGTTTTACATGAAAACCTTTATATTACGGCCACTACATTGTGTTATTTATTAGGAATTTACGACAGGGAACTGCATAAAGCAAAGAACCAAAATGAAAGCTCCCTTAGGTACTTGTCTTTTATATATTACAATCACTTGTTTTTATACTATCAATTTGTCATTGGTTTAGTGTGGTTGTTATAGTGAAGTTGTTATGTATTTTGATAATATGTAGTTGTCAAAATCGCATGTTTACTTTTCATTTTCAATTAAGACTTGACTGTCAAGTGCAAACAGTTTGGATCCAGATAAGATGATGAGTAACTTGGCGTCAGATTAAAATCGTTACAAACAGGTAGACAATATACATTCAACCCGTTCACAACCATAGCCGATTTCAGGCGATTGTGCAAACATGTTTAATCCTGATTGATCGCCGTGTTACGCGTCCGATCGCGGTGCAAACTGTTTGTCATGCATATTGATAATTTTTCAGTTAACGTGTGTTTAACCTTACTTAGTATAAAACAATTGCGGAACAAAATACCATTAAGGATGGTACTACAACGATGAAAAGGTTAAAACCGATGATACAATGTTGTAACGAAATTGTTCAGAAGACTATAAAGCAGTGATCGAAGAGTTAGAATATCGTATATAAAATTTAATATCTCTGATCGGAAAGATGGATTGTTTTCATATACGAGAAAGACACAGAAGCACCTTAGATATTTGAAATTACAATTTTCCATATTGTTATTAAATTCTCTAGCGCGAGCAACTTGAGAAGGAAATTTCATGTTCTGGAATATAAGGCAAGCACAAAAGGTGGCCTGATGTCATAGAAACTGTTGAATGAAGCTATATCGAGTTCATAATGTCTCGTCATATACCTTTCTGTAAGAATTTATTTTCTTATTCAATCTCTGAGTAAATAGACATCTGTCGCCACATTTCTCGTGAAGGCATCGCCATAAGATTGTCTGAAATATAGATACGTATATCAAACAGTTTTGTTCATTAGAAAATCAAATACCTCTGCGAATCTGGTTTTTCGTCAACAAATGCGACTAAATATTAAAAGTACCAGTGCCAGTGCATATATAGAGTATATATATGTATTAGTCACTGTTTAAAAGATATACATGTTGCATTGTCCGATATTAACATACATTAACGTACTATGAAAATGCCATTTAGAGGTATATAACATTATAAACCATGATCTTGTAACTTGTTTTATTAAAATATTTAAACTCAGACCAACCGTTTATAAGAATAACTGCACAGTGCTTTTGGAGCATGTATAACACTGGTATAGAAAGTCAAGATTATGTATACAAACATATTTTTCAACTTAAAAGAAAAAAAGGCGAATAGAAATTTGTCTTGAAACAAATGAGAAGAAGTGTTTCAATGTACAATGGTTACTCTATACAAATTTTAAAGAAGAAACATATTATATTTTTGTTACAAATGACAAACATATATTTAAACTTAAAATATCTGGAGTTTTAAGAAATTGAAGGGCTAAGCCTCTAGGGCCCGTTTCATAAAACTTCGTACGACAAAAAAGGTCGTATGTAAAAGCTTTAAAACCCATTTACTTTCTGATTTCCCTATCTAATCCTGTCTTGTGACATCTCTGTGGAATCGTCTTGAAAAGACGATTCCACAGAGGTGTCACAAGACAGGATCAGATGGAGAAATAAATAATAATTTGAGACTTTTATAATTTGACTTACGACAACATTTGTCGTACGAAGTTTCATGAAACGGGCCCCTGAATCAAAATAAACACCATTTGTCGCTAACTTTAACGATTATTCAGACAAACAATAGTCTTTAAAATCTTAGTAGCCTTTGGCGGTAATGGTTCAACGCCTTGGGACTTTGGGTATAGAAATTGTATTTGACAAAGCCCTAGCGGAAAATACTAACTGCATATTTGTTTGTATTGATTACGAGTTAAGAGTGAAAATTGTAAAATTATCCGTCGAGTGCAGACGTATAGCTATGAAGTTTTGCATCAATACATTTGTTTACTTTTTGTATGCTAGGTAATACTGCTACTAGTCTGCTACTTTTCTAGGAATATTTTCCTTTTTTCTTTTCAAAACAGGAGCACAGTGTCAAACTGTTGGATCTTGATGAGACGGCGCATTACGACACGTCACACCAGGCTCTACCTGTTTGCAAAGGTTATCACGTTTCATCGCGGGTGTGCTAAGAGTAAATGGCTTATTGATTCGTTAAAAACAAGTGTTGCAAGCTTACCAGGTCTGATTATATTATTTGTAATAAATTTACCATAACTCATTACAATATAATTAAATTACTTTCGTTCCTACATTTCACAGTTTACAAATATGTAAATACGTGCGATAGATAAAGGCATCTGCTGGTTTTATATTGAGTGCTACAGTGCTCCCTCACTACAACGACACCTAAGTGGATACACAAAATGTGTCCGTTATTCGGAGGGAATCGTTATAGGGAGGAAAATAAGTTTACATTTGCTAACAGTTTGAATACAGATCAGACGTCGCGTAATGCTGGATTCCAACTATTTGTCAGTCGTCATTAAGTTTTTTATTGTCAAAATGTCCAATATGAAACAGCAGATAACAACTTTAAACAGACGACATTGCAGCATTAAAAGCGTTGAACAAAAATCGTCCCGGCAAGGTTCGTTGTAAGGAGGGAGTCATTGTTGAGAGGGCCGTTGTTGGAAATGCTGTATATCATTCGACTATACAGTCATGTTCAAACTGTTCAGATCCAATCAGTGGTGAAGCTAAGCCTGTGATTAGACAGAAACTAGGCGTTTTGTGATTGGCAGTCAGTCCCTAAATAAATACTGAGATGACATAATTGACAAAGGTAACTAATGAGTACGCTCCGTGGTGGTATTAAGAAGTAAACGAGCTTGAAATGTCAAACTATTCATCTTTATCTCATTAAATATCTATATCTGTCGAATACATGTATTTATGGTACGAAAAAATATTTTTGTAAATCGCAAACGAATACTTACATAAAGTTCAGCAAAAACTCCCTATTTCGACCTCAAAACGAAAGCTAATTGATTGTCTAAAAGACAGGCGACTTCTAAAAGCACGATCACAGTAAAAAGGTAAAGCTCATAAAAGAGCTTTCTGTTTTACTGTCACCTTGTTTTGAGTAATCACCTGTCCTAATTACCTTTTACTTAGAACAATTAAGTGGTAGTAATAGAGAGGTATTACTGTATACAGTTAACAATGGAGGCCAGCGTCAACATGGCTTGCCCACTAAGCAACACACCCCGGAAAATCAGCTAGTAATTGCTGACGTTTTATTCGTATTCTTCTGCGATTCTATTGCCTCATTAAAACTACAGCAAAACCTCCCTCTCTTAACATTTTTTGTGATGAACCTGTATATATATTGTATTTGAAAACAGTGTAACTCCAGATTAGATGGCTCACCAGGTCTGTACTGTTTGTCGTTATTAATAAATTTCCACGAAATAAGTTCATTTTTAATTTCAACATTCTTCATAGCAGTATACTAAGCTCAATGCAACACTCCAAAACACGTATCACTGTTGGTAGTTTAGCAAAGAGAGAGCTGTTATACATTTTCATGTCAATTTAATTATATCCATTACAAATCGCAGACTCTGTGTTATGTTGCTGAATTCTTATTGCACATATAAGCACATACTCTTTTAAACAATCACGTTAGCAGTCACGTTCGATTGTCTTGTCTCGTGCTTTGTTAACTTTGGTGTATGTCAGAGTGTTGATTGGTCAATATGCATTCTGTGTGTGATACGGCCTGTTGTATTTCTCTCTTGTTATCACCATTAATACAGGACAAGTGTTATTCAGAAAACTTATAAAAGAGCCTTTTGCATTACATATACCCTGCATTAAGCAACAAACTACCCTGTAAGTGCCAAATTCGTCATTAAAAATAGGGGCTAAAGTTATAACGCTATTGAGTTGAGTCGGAGATCATTTGCAAGTATTTTATTGATCAGATTTGCGGTTTTCGGTTATTAATAATTTATTTATAATTAATTTTTGATTGCTACTGACCGTAGCAAGGCGGGCTCCTATGTTCACTTTGCTTTATGTTTGTCTTGCGTGTTGTTTTCTATTTAGTGTGTAGATGAAAGAATGGTATTGCGCGTGTGTGTGTATGTATGTGTGTGTGTGTTCTGCTTGAGAGGTGGGTGTATTGTTTGTGTTGCGTTTCCTGCTTGAGTCTTTCGTATTTATTCCTGAGCAAAATCTAAAATCCGTCCAATCAAATGCTTGAGAATGACGTCAGACTGATTAACTCAAATTCTTTATAACCTTGATGCCAAATCGCACATCTAAACAATTGTGAAACAAAAAAAGATATGTGCAAAAATGTTAGATAAACGTCCATATAGATAATATTGAGATTCCCGTTTCGTTTAAATACAACGTAGTTTAATGTGTACAGCTTTTACATAATAGGAACTTATGTAACACAAATGAAAACAGTTTCTTGTAACGCTGATTGTTGTTCTTTTAATCAAAGTTGGGATAGAAATCAAATGACACTCAGAGTATAGCATAGTCTTTTAAAATTAAGAAGTAGGATTTTAACACTGTTTTACGTTGTTTGGCAATACCTTTAAATGCATTTTGAGATATACGCTCGTAGATCACGCTTTATTACATTGAGCCAATAACGCTATCACCATACACGGAATGTCTACATTGCATGGCACTATACCATCACGCATTTATTATGGCTCCACGTTGGGCTCAACACTTTGCTAAGGATATATAAACGGCATCCAATTATATTCACATTGCTGTGCATGCGAGTATTATATAAAATTTGCGGGAGACCGTCGAAACATTCTGAACATGGCGGTATCGTGATTTATTGCTACAATTCCAAAAGTGGTATAATACCTGTGTCTCAAAAATATCGTGGGGAAACTCCCTTTATAAAACTCAGTCCAATAGAATAAAGAAACTTTAAATAGCAGTTTATGTTTTAGTAAACCACAGAGGAGTGAACATTAAAACATGAAAAACTTAAATCAGAAATCTGTTTAAACATATCAACCGGCATAATACTGTCAACTATCCATTGCATAGTCAAAGTATCTTTATTTAGTTGGATAATCTCGGCATGAAAATTAGGTCCGTATATATATAAAAAATAAGATATCAATCAAACAAAGACTATTTTATGGTAGCTACATCAGCATAAGAAAGCTTGACTTTTCCAAAACTATGTAGACAAGACAATAGTTTATTGATACTTTCAGGCCTCCAGCCTATAGTACAAGGTATTGACAATATACATTTATACAAGCAGTGATAGTGTGAAAGTGGCTTTGTAACCATCATTAACTATTAAACCCACACTTATGTTTATGCATACAGTGAAATATATAGTCAAACTGTCAAATGCACTCAATTTGTATACATGCATATGTATACATGTGTACACATATATACATATACATATATACCTATCCTACATTAACTATAATACATAGCAAGAAAGTATTTGGTGGTTGAATGTCCTATAGCAAAACAAAACAAGAGGAGCCTTCTAGGCACTGTTGCCATAACAACCAAGGTGATTGCACATGAAAATGTATACGCATGCACATAAAGTTCCATACATGCACCCATGCACAAACACATATACCACAACTTTGGTGTCCGGACATATATAATTTATATTAACTTTACATTAATTAACCCTTCAAACCCTCGATGTGTATAGTATACATATATATACATACACCCATGTATACACAAATTTATACACATATATACAACCCCGTGTTTATGTCCATATATACATACCTTAATACATGTATATATGTATACGAACACATCAACTATGTAACTATTGTTGGTTTCAACCTTTTGAGTTAATAAAACATGAAGTGGTCTACTTGGAACTCTAGGAAGTTTAATACACACTGGTCTAAACTAGCAAAGAGTGCGTACCCAGATCAGAGGGCTCCTAGAGGAGCCATTTGATCTGGGTATACACTGGTGTCAGATCCATGGTATTGAAAGAATTAAGGCCAAATAACATAACAAGTTAAGTGATCTTGTTATTGAAAACAAGTTCTTCCATCTAATTGCCGAAAATCCCTTAATATGACATTAAAGTAGATTTCGGACAGATAATTGCCTCGTTTGCATATACCAACGTCCAACTAACGTTACATAACGCTTCCCTCCACGTAGTTTCTTGGTAGTGGCGAATTGAACCCTGTGGGAACTGAGGTAAAAGGCATTCCCGGTCCGGCAAATGTTTTTATCTAATCTCTGCCACCATTTATAACGTGCAAACAAACCGAGTGATCTAGCAACAGTAAATCCTGTCGATGCAAAACTTAATCTAGCAACAAAAAGGTAATTGTTGCGCTTTATACAGTCGAAACTCGATACTACGAACTCGCTTAAATCGATCTTACCAGTTTATCGTAAGTTGATTTTTGATAAGTCGATATCGTTTTTAAGTCGAACATACCCGTAATTCAAAGTTAAAACGTGGCTAAGCCACGTTTTAACTTTGAAATGTGGGTATGTTCGAACTAACGCGGGTTCGTAGAATCGAGTTTTTACTATATATGATCTCACTTCTCAACTCGAAAAGATTGCTGACAGATATTTTGCGGGAGTGTGTATCATGTACTGTCCGTGGCTCTCTTGATGGTTTTTTTGGTTCTGGACAATAGCTTTTGTGCTAATGAGGGTGATCATGGCCAAACTTGGTGTTTTGACTTATATTGAAATAGATATTCTTGGGACATCTTTTAATGTCAGTTGTCAATGGTCACGTAATATGTAATTAAAACTATAATTTGGTATCAGGACAATAACTTTTGTTTTGATTGTACCATTTTGACCGCAGTTATGCTCCTTTGAATGTTTGCTCACGTATAGCACACTGATGGTAAATTTTCGTGCAATTATCACTCCCTACACTAGGTCTTAGAATGATACGTTTATTAGAGTGTCTGCCAGCATCAAATTTAAATGTCATTTGCACCAATAGTATTATAGTTTTCGTGTGCCGTGATACTTTATCACAAGTGTCCATTTGCCATCTAATGCTTCGGCTCTTGAAAGGTATCAAATCACTCTCGTAAATTATTACAGAAACATTTCAGCAGTTTGTAAGTTTCCATTATGACAAAACCATTATGATACATTTAGTTTACACATATTTTATTTCATAAAATATATAACTTTCATAAACAATACGTGGATATATATTAGGATGAGAACGAAAGCAAAATATTCTTTTGTTCTTCTCCTAGAACCAAATATGGTTCTCCTTGAACAAAATACATTTCTTCGGGGAGAGGTGAAACAATTCATAAATAAACCATACATCAACTTGATTAAGCGGTTGTGGATAAGCAAATCTACAGAGAAATAAATTCAATAGGTCATTGACCATGTAAGATAACTTTTAAACTATATGCTTCTTAACCCCTTCGTCGCCATATCGTCGTCTGCTTCACTATTTTTGTGTGCAATATCGTTTCAAGATCAGATTTAATGCATTATAAATGGCGTTAATTCAAAACAAGTGACAACAGTTTTGATCCTGATCAGATGCCGCGTTACGCGGCGTCTGATCAGGATCAAAGCAGTTTGCAAATCGGCTAGTGACGAAATGGAGAGCGAAGAAACTTAATTTGAAGAAACTGCAGACTACATTTAAACAAGAAATATCTTTAAAAAAGATATTCGGCGGAATGAGTGGTTGAACTAAGGCTATATAGATGGGTGTGCAAAATTGAATTAAATTAAGGTTTTCAAAGAATTGTAATATCTTGGATTGAAAAGCAAAAAATACAAGTATTCAATTGAAACAGTAACTATTATTTAAAATGCAAAACTATCATGTACAGAAATGCAAAACAAAACAATGATTTAACTCATATCCTAGCTACTGGTAGGAGATCCTCACATTAATCTATTGTTCCATTCATAGAGTTTCTTGAAACAAACTATAGCATACACAAATGTACAGATACAACAATCTACTGTACTTCACTCTTGTAAATAATGATGAAACAACACAATTGTGTTTAACTCACTTGAGGCTATTCATATATAAAATATTGCTTTTAATGTATGGCAAATGTGTACAAATAGTTAACAATTAAAACAAATTGGTTGTAAACAATTACGAAACACATAGCTTCCTCTGTATATCTATAAATAGATTTCAGATCATATCTTAAAATAGAAGCATAATTTTGTCAACAGTGGAAACTTCTGTGGCCTAATTCATTAGCCCAGTGTAGTAAACAGCCAGCCTGTATCTCTAAATTTTACACCCACAGTCCACATCATGTAAAACTGTAATGGGACATAAACCAGCCAACAGGGTTCCAGATAAGAGTGAGTAAACTAAACAAATCACATTTTTTCACCTCTTTTTGCACCAAACCCTAAGGTATTACCACTCATTTTGATTGTCTCGAAGAGACAATTCATATGTATAGTGACACCACAGGGTTTAATGCACAAATAAAGATTTTAAGTTTTGAAACAATTCCCTTATCTGGAGCCCTGGCTACTATCCAATCAGACTATTCAGTTTCAACAGGTGCTCTTAATTCTAAATTTCTGATCAAATATTATTGGTTGAAATGTGTGGCCAAATATAAAGTGTGTCTAAATAGAAAATAGTCAGCTCCGCCGAAAAAACAAAACAAAACAAGATGGCAAACGATGAAATATTTAGAAGGATTTTATACTTCTAAGCCTTTACAGTTGTAATAAAAACAAATTCGACAAAGTCTTTCATCACATGGCCGTTATTTGTTGTCCAATGCCTGTTGGATATGCACAGGAAATTTAAACATCAATTTTAGTTTTGCTGCAGGAAGACAAGCTGCTTGGGCTAGATACAAACTGACTGCAATGCAACCGTTGTAACCCAGAGTGATTTAAAATGAAGTAAAACGTAAATAAATAACATTGCTATAACGATCACTTAATTATAAAAATTTTTATTTGTTAACTTAAAGCAAGAGGTTACAGTAAGACAGTAAACTCCTTGCTTTAAGCTGTCATCTGTCTTTTATACAATTAAATATCCTTCGTTTTAGTGGTCTTAATAGCGAGTTTACTGTTACGCAATTTTAAAAGTAAAAGCTCGAAAAGAATAGAATATTCCGAATCACACTAGCCAACATATTTCAGATAATAAGAGAAGATAATGCTTCTTTCATCCTACAATATTGTACATTTTGCCACCAGCTATTTTCAAACTGAGGCTTAATAATGATTTAATTGCTTTTAGAGGTTACGACATGCAAAACAGATATCCTCGATTTTTTAAACGTAATCAACGCATTTCAATTTGGTGGTCAAAGCAGATTGAATTCCAATTCCCCATTAATTGACATCACTCTTTTAGAGCTGTTTGGTTTTATTAGGCAGATTAATTTGATATTGGCAACTTGTTTTAGGTGCACACAATAATTATGTATGTTCTTTAGAGATTTGAATAGTAGCATATTTCAACTTAATTGAATGACGTACTATGATACTTTAACAACTGGACTGTTACACACCGGAAGTGTCTAAAATCTGAAACAATTTATCGTCCTAACTTTACGCACAGAAATAATATTAATAAAGAAAAAACCTCCATGGAATGATTGATAGGTAGTTGCCTAATTGATAACTAAGCAATGTTAAAAAGGCATTGTACATTTCTACTTCACTGTTGTTTCTATGAAACGACCATCTTTCTTAGACGAATGCGCATTTAACGGTTTTTGAGCTACTGTGGCACTTTGTCTATGCCGAACTTGTTTTGCCTTGTGCTCTGAAGGGACCTACTTTCATAAATGTGTCTGCTTATGTTTGTAACAGCTAAATGGAGTAGGCAATAATTGCGATGGACTGTTTAGTACAGATGCTTGAATGTAAATCTATAAATGATAACGCGTATTTGCCACAACCCTATAAATTTCCCACTGTTTCGTGTTACCTTGAATACATATTAACATATCTATCAATGCGAGCAGATACAACCAATGTAATGTCCAAGAAGTCTTCACTTGTGAGTGTCTACTACAACATTTAATGCCAGTGCTCCCTTCCTACTAGACCCTATCAACAACGATTCCCTCCTTAAAACGACTCTCGTCGCAATGTTTTTCTAAACAGGACAATTATGTCTAAGGCTTGCACTGCATTAAAAAAGTCTTCTTAAATTGTCGTATGCTGTTTTTTTCTCAAAGTAACATATTAGTGGATATTTTGAAAGAATAAATATGATGACGAGTGACCAAAACATTGAATACAGATCAGACACGTTTGTGAATTTAAGCAAAGTCCTATTGGGAAAGATTATTCACCTTACTTGAGATTTCCTTATAATTATTTTTGAGTAAATTTTATTTGATTCTGTTCTCTGCTATTAATGTCAAACGTGTTATCAGTTTTAATGGTGGCGAGGTTAATGATATTACTATATAGCGTGTACCGATACAAACAAGAGACATGTTTTAGCTATTACTGGTTGAAAGACACATGTTTAACCTCGTAGAAGTTGATGTCATGTCAAACTGTATGCCCACATTTAGCTAAAACTCATTACGAACAAACTTTGTAAATTCCTTTTTAAATATTTGACACGCGATAGTTTGCGGTACTACACGTATAGAGCATGTTGTGGTAATAATCGTTTTCGAGACCTCTCGCAGGTGTTCCTTGAAATATTTCACAGCAAATTTTAAAAGTCTGATTTAACAATTTCGCAGAATTTCAACATAGGTTTATTCAACACACACTACAAGCAAATGAAAATAAGTAATCTTAACAATATGTTCAAACGGTGTCTTTAATAGTCTTGATCCTGATTTGACATCAACTATAGATCACTATTACAATTTTATAAATTTCAAGTAAAAAGCGGTAGTGTAGTTAACCAGAAAATAAATAATGCTGTATCATTTGACAATTTTGTTCAGAGAAATTGGTGGGTAAACATAGTACCACGATTTCATGAACGGAGGTTCACATTAGAAAATAAAAAATCACTTTCTAAGTTTTATGTTAATTAAGTTATTCATGCTTTGTTGATACATTGCACTCCTGGCTAATACTCTGACGCACCAAATGTATCCATTTGTACTATAACGTAAGAAAACAAATGCGGATATGAAGTTCAAGCAACAGCTATTAAAAAGAAATAAGAACTTCGCGGCTTCATATTAGCACTTTCACTCATACTGAAACAGAATACTTACATGGATGACATGCTACTAAAGACTAAGCCGATGTGATGACTAAACAGTCCAGTATATTTCATGCTTTCCGGTAGTTTACTGGTAAATAATAGTAGAATATCACTTGAAAATTTCATTACTTCAAACAGTTGGATTATGGCAACGCGTGTTTGTATTCTGAGTTTTCCCTTACGGCTCCCCAAGAATGGTAGTCGATCGTGTGTTATCGTGTAATTCCCTCAGCCCGCTTTGTCGAGAACCCCTTAATGGAAGAAAACGAATTCTGGATCGGAGGTAACGACGTAATACCGGTGAATCAGTGACGTCGTGGTACGGCAACCGGTAACGAAAATGTGTTCGATATTAATTTGGGGCTCCATGCGGGATAACATTCTTTTAATTGACAAACAATTTAGCCCAAAAATTGTTTAAACCATGTAATAAATCATGAAAATGTAACGTCTGATGATCACTTTATGAATTATATTTATAATTTACACTGGAAAATACAGTTATCATCTATATAATTAGTGAAGGCCAAAATACGACACATACAGCGAATAAAACAAACGACACAAAAGGCGAATACCGTATACTGAAATATAGAAATTTGAAATGTTTGAAACAAATGATACTGGTTCTAATCTGAGTTGAAACATTTTGAAACCAAACCAGCTCAGACGCCGAGGTAGCTCGGCGTCTGATCCGGCTCCAAACTGCATGTAATGTACTATTAAAAATAATAAACCTTCTTCACTGTAGCTTGAATGTGTTTGCGTGATCAGCATTATTCATGAACATAGTTCCCGCCAATGTATATAGTGTGTCTATGCAAACGATAAGCAGTGCAGACTGTGCAAATTGTGCATTTAGATTTACAATATCCGCTGGTCCTTTTGATCATTGGCATAAACGACTAAACAGTGGACTTATATATATCCCCCGACCTAGTACTCTCCAAACAATTGATAAGTGCCAGTTAAATGAACCCCAATTATTTATACGATGTCGGGGGAAATAAGAATCACGTCACTAACGAGTTTCTCAACTCTGAATCAAGGTCCCTATGTCTTTACGAGACTCGCAAAAATCATTTGTTTACAGCAGGCTAATTAAGGGTATCGAACGGTATTGAGTAAGATAAATACGTGGAACTCCTATCTAAGAATAACCCTTTCTGCCATGGTGTCTATTCTCTCGTATGACAGGCGTTTCTTTAAAGCAGACATTATAAGTGTTCTGCTATACGTCTAGTTAGTCAGCTTTAAACATCCACCTGTCATGATACACATGGAGTAAATACTTCTTCTCTAACTTTTAACAGGGCATGGTAAAAACAAAGCGTGGCATTTCTTCTTTGAGGAATACGTAAGTGCGTTAAAATGCGCTACTTTGTGATACATTGATATTCACGGTAGTTTTTACCTTTTCACCGCCAAATTATTTTTGAGATTTTTACCCTTACACCGTTATTGTGTCGTCTGCTTTCAATATTATTGCCTGCTGTATCATTTCAAAGTTAGAATTAAGAGAGTATGCCATAAGAAATATCGAAACGGGTGTCAAACAGTTTTGATCCTGATCAGACGCCGCGTCACGCGGCGTCTGATCAAGATCAAATCTGTTTGCAAATTCGACTTTAGGCGTTTCTGGCGGTGACAGAGTTAAAAGCGCTGTTTTCATTATCATACGATTGTACGTAGACAACGTATATTTGAGTACCAAAAGGATCGGATACTATTCAGACCCCGCGTTACTCATTCGCTCACGGTCATCTGGATCCAAACCGTTTGTTACTGTTTCTGCTTTCGCTTCTTTAAATGTTTATGATAAACATAATAATATAAGTTTAAAACTTTTGAATTGCATGTACGTCGTAACTCCATTAAGAATACTTTGTAATGGATAACATTGTGAACACATTTTTATTGTTTTTGAATGCACGTTGCCCACTTTACAAACATTATTTATCAGATTTAGATTTTATGCAAGTTGTTAGAAGATGGATGGATGACTTTGGTTTTATGGCACTGCGACACAAAATATGTCATATAGCGCCGATGAATGATGAGATGATAGGAAACCCATCGATATAAGTGTCAATTTGAGACAACAATCAACATATTACATTCAGGTGCAAAGGATTCGGATGCAAAGACATAATTATCTCAATTGTGTCGCATGAATATCGCGTTTGGTTTAATCCTTTCCCCATTTAATTTATTCCTCCGCTGAAGAAAATAGTTCCAATTTATACAGTCATGAATATAATTCATAAGAATTATTTTCAGTTTTCTTGCAGATTATAGCTTAAAGCATGCTGAAAGTAAAGCAGAATGCACATTAAGGCCCATTCTGCTTTGCTTTCAACCTGCTTTCAGTGGTCACATATCTTCCAAACTAGAAACAAGCTATGGAGTAAATGGTTAACATGATTTAACGAGGGTACAGAAGAGCAATATCTTACCCGGCCCTGACAAGGCTATAAACAGGTTACTACTCAGATTAACCCCTTCACTATCATGAAGTCATCAGTTAAAAATATGTTTTCTGCTTTTACTTCTCAAATTTGTATTTGAGGTATTTTGACTAATGAAATATTGAATGAGTGGCAAATAGTTTGGATCCAACGATGCGTCTGATTACGACTCAAACTGTTTGTAAATAATCATTGTACTTCGGATAAGGCAGTGAAGAGAACCCAATTAATCATCGGGGTAAGGCAGTAAAGGGGTTAAGATAAATAATAAATATGCCCACAAACCTTTCATTTATGTATGTTTGCCTTTATTTGGGTTTGCGTATTACTTTCTTTAAAACGTGAACAAAATATCTCTTTCCAACTTCCCCACTGAAAATAACGCTTGCAACAGTTATATTCGAAGTCAAAATCTTGTAGAGTGTGCCGAGATTAAGCTATAATTCAACTATTGTTTCTTTCAGGCATTATGTAATGAAGCGCGCTCAAATTGCATTTTTAAATTGAATAACAAGCGTGAATTAATTATGTTTTTACCAAATTGCATTGCAATTTGACGAAAGTGAACATTAGACATTAAATGATTTCGAGGCAAGGACAGCAGCATTCAGCAGATTGTACAGTGGAATTCAAATGCAGATGTGAGGGTTTCTTTGTGGGTTATTCAAATTATTATGATAATGTTCACTTGATAGAGGTAGTTATTCCAGAAGTTTGTGTATCTTTTGTTCCATATTCCCTCCTTCTTATATCCTCGAGTACAATTTGCGGGTTTCTTTGTTTGTGGGTTATCAAAATTATTATAATAACGTACGCTTGATAGAGACAGTTATTCCAGAAGTATGTTTATCTTTTGTTCTATGTTACCTTTCGTACTCAAACCCGAGTACAATGTGAGGGTTTCTGTGTCTATGTAAATAATCAATTTTAAACAATTGTCGTCTGCCTTTTTTTCTTAAATTTTAATTGTTGCTATTTTGACTTAAGATATTTTGAAATGAGTGTCAAACAATTTGGATCCTGATCAGACGCCGCGAAACGCGGCGTCTGATCAGGATCCAAACTGTTTGCAAAAAACTGTTGTGCTCGAGGTAAGGCTGTGAAGGGGTTAAACTCGAGTACAATGTGTGGGTTTCTTTGTTTGTGGATCATCACAATTAATATAATAACGTATGATTGACGGATGTACTTATACCAGAAATGTGTATCTTTTGTTAACCCCTTCACTGCCATGACGTCATCGGTTTTAAAATATTGTCGTCTGCTTTTATTTGTCAAATTTAGATTTTATGTATTTTAATTTAAGAAATATTGAAATGAGTATGAAACAGTTTGGATCCTGTCAGACGCCGCGTTTAGCGGCGTCTGATCAGGATCCAAACTGTTTCGAAATAATCATTGTACTCAGATTAAGGCAGTGATGGGGTTAAATATTCAAACTATCATGATAAGGTACACTTGATAGAGGTACTTACATCAGAAAAATGTCCTCCCCTGCCTTATCCCCGAGTTCAATGTATTTTTGCTAACAATTGTGATCCTTATAAGACGCCGACTAACTCGACGCCTGAACAGAGAAAAATTGTTTGACACTCATTATGTTATATCTATGGTCAATAATATAATTCATAGAAATAACAACAGACTACAGCTGTGCTCCAATATCATGCTAAAGAATCTTCTGGTATATTTACTTTCTCATTGACATAAGCGCCTCCGGATAATATCACTGGGGATTAAATCAGGTCATCCGTCTTAAAATCAAAATGAGTGTTACGGAATCCGTTTATTTGATTTGAAGATTTTCCAGCTATAATTGAAGACATGTTCCCGAGGGCAATATTTTGTTAGAAGTACATTCATAGCTGTGAGAGCTCAGGGGATAATAATAATTCGGAAACGTGTATTTAACTCTAAAATGATAGACAAAGTTTTCATATTTCTGATCCATTTATAACAATTACACATTTTCTGCTTTAGAAATACTAACAATTTGCATCCACATCTCTATCTCAATTGGATGTTGAAACATTTTAGATATTAATCACAACTCGAATGACTCAACGTCAGATCAGGATCCCAACTTTCTTTGTCTTTTGTATTACATACATGTCGTTGAAACTTGATAAAAACTGACTTGAAATGTTTAATAACGCGACATTATTAGGCGTTTCATTGGCAAGTTTTAATATTTGCAAGCTCAATTCATCAGGCGCCAAATACATATACGATTGATCAAGACCCAAATTGTATGACCCTTAACTCTAAAATAGAGCAAAAATATTGACGAGTTTTGTTTTATAATTAATAACCTCAGTGAGAGGTTATTACTAGACTATCAAACAAGATATGCGAGGTACCTAACCCTCACAGTTATCTATCTGAAGACTATCTTAGAGAATGCTGGTTTTCTCAATACAGTAAAACCTCTCTATTACGACAACTAAAGTGTGTTAATTATTAGGCGTTAAGAACAGGTGACTGCTTACAGCAAGGTGACAGTAAAACAGAAAGCTCCTGTAGGAGCTTTCTGTTTTACTGTCACCTTGCTGTAAGCAGTCATCTGTTCTTTTATACACTAAATTACATGTAGCCTTCTTTTTAGTGTCCGTAATAGAGAGGTTTTACTGTATTATCATTGCCACTGATATTTTGATTTCAATCTATGGAATTGAAAATCACATGAAAACAATGTCTGCTAGAATTAAGAGCATGCTAGGTTAGCCAGTATCATGGTGGTTTGCCGTCTGCCTAAAATGTGTTGTCAGTTTGAAACCAGATTCGACACCGCGGAAACCGTTAAACCAGCTTAAATGAAATCTTCAATAGTTATCTTTCCTGAGTAACATGTGCGAGATGGATGAAAGGCAAAAACTATAACATTTGTCATGCATTAACCCATAACTCAATATCCTTTTTCTAGTTTGCAGTATTTTCTGCATACTCTAAGCTATCATTTACTTAGATGAAGAAAATGTTGTATGGTGCATATTTATGACTAAAACGTGGAGCCATTTAAGTGATGAAATACAAGTTGAATGCGTTAAAAAGTGTCCTTATGGCGAAATGAGTTGAACTGTAAATTTCAAAATGTTTACTTTAATCCAAAACAAAGTATGAGTCCGTTACCTTTTCTGAGAAATCAGTGAAGATTTAAACTTATTATGATATAACTTATGTGCACCGACAATCAATATGTCTTTTTATGGATCTTAGCCAACATTATTAGATAAACACACCCTTGAAATAAATCATCCAAAGTGGATTTAACAGAACGGCTCAAGGGTACAAACGAAAACAGAATAAGAAACTGAGATGCCAAATTACTGTTCTATATATGGACCTACACCGGTTGTTTATCAATATTTAACCGTCTGAATCGCTGATTAACAACTTACTACATAACTCGATGTGCATTAGTTTTTTCAATTGGTTATGGTCCTAAGCTGACGTTGTGTTGCTATGTGCTTAATAAAGCTCCAAGTATCACACTGACATATCCATGTTTGCTTCAACCAGAATCCCTCAATTCTAAATTTGAGAAAAAGAGAAGAGGGCAAATATCAAGCAGACGATATTCGTACAGCCGCAGGAATTAATACTGCGAGTCACATACATTTGACGCAGTACTCAATTAGGAGGGAGGCTCCGACGTTGTTGTGTGTGCAGCGGCATTGCAATGATAAAGCAATGTAATATTAAAATAAAAGTTAATACGAGCTCCTTTTCTTTAATATTTTGTACTGCGTCAGACTGCTTCCTTTTTTCTTAGCCTGTAAAGTAATTATATTTAAGTGTCAAGTTTAAACAAGGTTTACTGTATGACTAAAATTTAATTAGAAAAACTTATTATACCTACAATAATACGAAACACTGATCATCAAGCAGTCTCACTTTAAGTTAAAAGTCAATTTCAAAGAGGTGTAGGATTTTGGTATTTAATAACTCGCACCTCGATGGTGAACTATAATGTCACAATATCGCAACAATAATTAATGACTACAAGTCACTAGATATTGATAGTAATACTATAAAATGGGAAATATGTATGAACTCAAACACTATTCTTTTTAGAATCCAATGTCATGACAAGGGCGCAGCATATCAGATTAACCCATTAACCCCTCAAATACGCCTGTTAACGCCTTTAGTTTATACCTCCACTGTGGAAAATAGCTCAAAATCATACAGTGATGAATCTCTATCTTAAGAAATTTTATCTTTATTCTAGCAGATGGTAGCTTAAAGCAGGATGAAAGTAAAGTAGAATGCGCCCTTAGGCGCATTCTGCTTTACTTCCAACCTGCTTTAAGTGGTCGACTATCTTCAAAACTAGAAACAGGCTATGGGGTAATGGGTTAAACTACCTCGAAACGCGACTCAAAACCTTAAATACTCAATTTTCTAATATCAAATCAACAATACTATTACAGAAATAGAAACAGAAATATAAAATATATATGTTACAAAAGCGACAGGTTTACAATTAAGATCTCTGATACAATATGGTGAACGAAATAATAAATGGTGGTGCCAACTTGGTTCCTTATTGGTGAAATCTGCGAATGAGCGTTTTGAAAATTGAGAATTGTCTAGAACACAGAAGCAAAGTAAATACTTGCACATAAAAAGTGTGACATGGAAAGAATAGAAAATTGACGCCCTAATTCTTTCTTAAACATTGCTTCTAAGATAATTGCTCAAAGTCCTAGCTCAAAGATTACAAAACGTATTTCCAAACATAATAAGTCTTGATCAACAAGGCCTTATCAAAAATAGTTTTTATGTTACACCATTTGACAAATACAATATATTATTGATAACACAGAACAATTAAACTTACTATTTAAATTTATTATGTCTCAAGTGAATAAACGGACAATCGTTTGGTATATGTAACCAGGGTTTCACATGGCTGAAGTGCAGTCTGCTCTAGTTATTTTTTATTTATTTTTTTAAAGCTTATGGGTTCTCAGGGTGACCCCGACCGGGCCACAGCCCACGGCTGGTGAAATTTGTGAAATGGAAAGCAAAACACTCCCGAAATGATTATACTTTATTATCTCGATGACTGAGATAAAATCTACAACAAAATTAAAAACAATAATAAGTACAAAGCATAAACATTACAAATTGACATGTGATTATGTAAACAAACATGTACATACAAATGTGTAAACAACTTCTGCTAAGCATTTAAGTTGAACCTGTACATAATCAAAACTTATAACGATACTAATAATATAAACCTAATTATTCAAGTTAATTAATTACGAAAATGGTTACCTGGCTATTAGAATAATATCCAGATATAAATATATTTACTATGCTCAAATAAAGATGGCTGTTCTAAATAATTCAAATGACCGAAGTGACCGGAATGACATATCACGTGATTACAAATGTAGCATACAAAAGTGGTTAGTTCCCTTTGACTGTTAACGATTATAAACTAATAATTAGGACAAGGGGTTTTATGAGAATTAAAGGGAATGGAAAATATAACAAACACACCCAATTTAATGATCAAATATAATAAACTCCATAAATAATTAGTATCACCCTAAAACAATGGGTTTTATGAGAGTTAAAGGGAATGGAAAATATAACAAACACACCCAATTTAATGATCAAATGTAATAAACTCCATAAATAATTAGTATCACCCTATGACATTATGTGGAACCAGGGTTCCATATTGTTATCGGCTTTACATGGCTTTATATTCATGTATCTCTACATATATCACGTATACATCAGTGCATTAGAGCATGATTAAGGGTGTTTCAATGTCATGAATTTAAGAAATTTTCAAAGTATACGAAAACACTTTATGATGGTTTTGTATTGAAGAGCTATCTTAAGATGAATGAAAAAATAGAAAAGTGTACATTTTGGTGAACAACAGTTGGCTCCATGGCCATGTAAAATTTACCCCACCCACTTTCTCTTATTTTGTCCTTTTCAAACAGCCCGCTTCAATAAAATCCATTTTAAATGAAAACAAATATGATAATTTGGTTTTGTGTTATTTATTTCCTATCTATGGTAGTATTTCTTCATACAAAAACTAATTGAAGAAAAAACAGGCACCAAATGTGAAATTTATAAAGCTCTAAATATCATCGGTATGGTACTTTTTTGTAAATTTTGTAAGGGGAGATAACTCTTTTTACTTTAATAACTAAACATTTTCAACACTGATCTTTCAATTTCTTTTCATATTTTGAACTGCCTTAGCATTGGCTTTCATTTGGTAGAATATAAGAAAAAGTTTAATACTAGAACTATTTCATTTTCAAACTTTTTTACTTTTTTGTCATAAAATAAAATAACTGATAAAAGCATGCCCTATTAAAAGCATATGTTTGATATTCGAGGATCCATATTGTTCAAACCTAGTGCCTGCTTTGTCTAAATTTGGTTTCTATATGTAAAAATACTACCATAGACATGAAATAAATAATGAAACCCCAAATTACCACGTTGTTTTGTTTTGAAATAGATTTTACTGAAGCTTGTACTCTGAATGGGTAAAATATATATTTTTTTCCATTTTTTCATTCAACATAAATAGCTCTTCCAAACAACAATGATAGAAAAAAAGTTTGATACTTTGAAAAAATTGCTTATGGGTTGGATACACCCTTAAATGAGAGATAGTTGAGATGCACGAACTAAATCCTGCACACAATCTGCATATGTTTTCTGATTTCTCCACGCGTCCCAACCTTCATTACACAGTACGCTCCAGACTATCCCGATAACAACATCATGGTCATATAGTATATCATAGAAGTGTATATATATTTGGTAGCTTAAACTTACTGTCCCATGAGAGATGAAAGCTTACTGTAGGGCAAACGTATTTTGCCCTGCATTAAGAGCGGTCATTTGTGTTTTACGAACACCATACAGGTTCATTCAGTTGTTACTTAACCCTTTCCTCCCTGAAACCTTAAATTGACTATTCTTAGTTTCAATTTAGTCTAGTCCATTTTTGACATTTAAGGGTTGATTTTTACAATATATGTCAAATTGACAAACAGTGTAGACCCTGATCAGAGGGCTCCTTAGGGAGCCCTCTGACCAGGGTCTACACTGTTTGCATAGTACAAGTGTACCCCTTACATGTATGCTGTTAGCAAATGACATATATACCCGTGACTAGGGTTCAAAGAGTTAGCACAGACTGGACTGTATGATTATTGTCAAGCGTAAAACTCGTAACTTATGCTGTAACGGTGTTAAGCCGGATATTTATATAGGAAAACTTCAAAACATTAAACTAAACCTAAAAGTAAGAAATTCGCACTTGCCACGGACAGAAATTACGAGGAACAAATGGCTTTTTCACAGAGCCAACTGGATAAGTATTTAAACTTAACATTGTACAGCTTTATTTATTCTTTTTGACACCAATAACACATATTGTTAAGTTATCAAAGTGCGTACGTTTACTTTCTGCGTCAGAATATCACTTGGTTGTTCATTGAAGTCTCATATCTCTAAAACGAAAGCCAAATAACATGTGTCGAGATGTTCTAGTTGTTAACGTGAAGGACTGTGAAACGTGAGGTCAGAGTTTAGAATCTCCCCATTGAAAATATATTTGTTTTCTATTTATTAGGTTTCTTTGTTATTTATTAACATGTTTTCGATCAATTGAGCAATGGTCACCAGCCTGTCACCTGCGCAGTTTTTTCAAAACAGTTTCAGTATATTCACAACTACTACATGTGGTAACCGTTTGGTGTTTGTAACAGTTGTTTAGTATTCTGATAATTTACTTCAGGCAATTCACTCTTTGTGTACCTTAACCAATTGGTGCCCACGATTCCATACATGGGACATAGGCAAATAGTGTAGACTCTGAACAGACGCCCCATTACGCGGCGTCTGATTAGAGTCGACACTGTTTGCTGATAGGAATTTCAATATATATCAAAACGAAAATGAAACTTTAGACCAGGCACGCCTTAGATGGACTAATCCAATATATAAACATGGAAGAATCCACTGGGTATAAATTGGTTAAATTTAATAATGTGTTCAGCTTGTACCATTGCACACTTTATTTATATCAGAGCATGCTTAATAGAAATTTAAATGACAGTCGGTTACAGCTAAACATCGAGTATGAAATTTAGATCAAAACGATTGACGACGACGGACGGACGACGACGGGCACAGGTCGACCATTAAAGCCCACATTGGCTTATCGTATCAGGTGAGCTAAAATGCCGTCAAAACCTCTGCGCCTGCAGTGCTTCGATTTAAACAAGACCAATGACAAGGGATTTCAAAGTATTCGTGACACTTAAATTGTTTCGTTTGAATTTTCACTAAAATATAGGGTATAGTTAAAGGCAAAATCCCATCTCCGAGACATAATTCTTTTTCTTATTATCGAGTGACGGAAAAGGCTTAAATCGATATTTGACCCACTTTAAGGGAATACTTTAAATAAGTGATCAACAATAACACGGGATGACAGAAACAGGTTATACACACATCGACATTTTTGGAACCTTGCCGCCGAAGAAGGTATCGACATTTTTGGAACCTTGCCGCCGAAGAAGGTATCGACATTTTTGGAACCTTGCCGCCTAAGAAGGTACATGTATTCATTTTTAAAAATGGAAAATCCATGAATGTACACATTACTCTGAGTTAGTCTCATTCACAATGTTTGCTGAATACCTATTCTATTCATTGAAACTTACCATCTAGGCTTCAAATAAAAAAAACATACCGTCACTGATTTCACGCAAAAATTCTGATTTGACTGGTATAGCAAATAGTCTGATACCTATTCAGAGTCAACTTGTGTCTGAGCAAGTAGCGGGGTGTATGCTTCTCTTACATGGGTTTCTTCAAGACAAAATAACTTGACAACAAGTCTGTCATTCTTGAATTACGGTCGAAACTCGATACTGCTAACTCGTTTAAGTCCAACTAAACCATATTAATTAGAAGTGTTTCGATAACCCGATCTCGCTTAAATCTAACATGTTTCAACTTTGATACACGGAATTGTTTGATGTAAGCGAGTTCGAATTATCGGGGTTTTGTAGATGCTACTCGGACAAGGTAAATGCAAATACAGTCGAACTTTAATATCTCGAACTCGATTAAGTCGACATACCCGTATTTTAAAGTTAAAAACATGGCTAAGCCACGTTTTAACTATGAGATATGGGTGTGTTCGACTTAAGGGTGTATCAATGTCATGAATTTAAGAAATTTTCAAAGTATATGAAAACACTTTATGATGGTTTGGTATTGAAGAGCTATTTAAGACGAATGAAAAAATAGAAAAAGTGTACATTTTGGTGAACAACAGTTGGCTCCATGGCCATGTAAAATTTACCCCACCCACTTTCTCTTATTTTGTCCTTTTCAAACAGCCCGCTTCAATAAAATCCATTTTAAATGAAAACAAGTATGATAACTTGGTTTTGTGTTATTTATTTCCTATCTATGGTAGTATTTCTTCGTACAAAAACTAATTTAAGAGAAACAGGCGTCAAATGTGAAATTTATAAAGCTCTAAATATCATCGATATGGTACTTTTTTGTAAATTTTGTAAGGGGAGATAACTCTTTTTACTTTAATAACTCAACATTTTCAGCACTGACCTTTCAATTTCTTTTCATATTATGAACTGCCTAAGCATTGGCTTTCATTTGGTAGAATATAAGAAAAAGTTTAATACTAGAACTATTTCATTTTCAAACTTTTTTTTACTTTTTTTCATAAAATAAAAAATCTAATAAAATCATGCCCTATAAAAAGCATATTTTTGATATTCGAGGATCCATATTGTTCAAACCTAGTGCCTGCTTTGTCTAAATTTGGTTTCTATATGTGAAAATACCACCATAGACATGAAATAAATAATGAAAACCCAAATACCATGATTGTTTTGTTTTAGAATAGATTTTACTGAAGCTTGTACTCTGAATGGGTAAAATTTGAGAGAAAAAGCCCAAATTTGACATACATTTTTCAAATCGCTGTAGCTAAAAACAAAAGGACACCACCATATATATATTTTTCCATTTTTTTTTAATTTATCATAAATAGCTCTTCCAAA
The DNA here is from genome assembly GCA_922989275.2 of Gari tellinella. Lineage (NCBI taxonomy): Eukaryota > Metazoa > Mollusca > Bivalvia > Cardiida > Psammobiidae > Gari > Gari tellinella. Next base: position 79,489,819 of record OV277860.1, on the reverse strand, counting down.
AAAAACAATGATAGAAAAAAGTTTGATACTTTGAAAATATCGCTTATGGGTTGGATACACCCTTAACCTAGCATGAAATTAAGCAATTTATGTGTCGATAAATCGAATAGTTCAAATTTAGCAATTTCGAGATATCGAAGACTGTATGCATTTCGATAGGACTAGAACTATACTAACATTTCAAAATATGCCTGTGTATTTTGGTTTAATCTGTTTAACCCTTCCCCATCGAATTTTAACAGTTTCAACGGTCAAATATAATCTGCAATCATTTTTGCGTAATGTACATGTATTTTAAAATTTGATGTAAGTCAGTTCGACTTCATAAATAACGATATGAGTGGCAAATACATGTATATGGAAACTGATCAGACGCCTGCGTAAAACCCTATGACATTCTTAAGAAACAGACAACTATGTCGATAATAAGAGTATGACATCAATCCCGGATTTTCTGTATCCGGTTCCTTCTCTCTGGGGCATCCATTAAGCGAACATACTGCAGATATGGGCATTCACATTCACAAACAAATATCCCATGACTCCAAGCTCACTTCGGGATTGTTCATCTACCAATGTATTTATCTGCAGTACGTCAATTTGAAACTCAACAAAACAAATGCACAAACAACACTATAAATCTGCCACATACCGTTAAGCAAAACGCTATTTTGATTCCTGGTCCGACTAAACGATTTGAAATCGCAGTTTTTAATAAAATAACTTAGGTAAATGTAGTTCTGTGTAGAACAACATAAGTTCATTTATTAAAAACTGCGATTTCAAATCGTTTAGTCGGACCTTAGAGAGAGTTTACGAAATGGGTTAACCCATTACCCATTGGCCCGTTCTAAAATTGAAAAATAGTGATGGCAAAAAGCAGCTTGTAAGTAAAACATTTGCTTCAAGCCTGATTTAAGATATCATCTACTAAGATCGAGAACATATTTTATGATACATTTTTTCGACTGTATAAATTTGAACTATTTTCTTCAGCTGAGGAATAACTTAGAGGTGCAAATAGGCTTACTTATGGGATAGTGGGTTAAACGGTATTACTAATCTCAACCTTATCCCTTTAGTAATTCTGCAACAGTGACAGACACATCACTGGATGAGACAAATGGCTTATTCATAACTTATTTACCATAGGTTTGTAATGCAAATTGTGTCTAGGTACTTAGGGAGACAATGAAGTAGACAAAGCCAGGGCCGATTCATTATTTATAAAGACATGTCTTTCACGCTGGGCAACGAGACCGTGATACAAACACAAGAGACTGTCTAAGAAACACGGTATAGATCGACTTTATTGACCTAGCAGGGCGGATGTCCGATACGGACCTTTCAATTTCAATGTTTGGGCCGGTGTAACGCAGTAGAATGACACACCCCTGCTAAAATGACCCATGGGTCATGTCACTACGTAGAAAAATGACCCCAGACCGTAGAAAAAGACTCTATCGACTCGTAGTAGAATGACCCCTCGTGGTTTGGGGGTCATTGCTCTACGTAGTATAAAGACCCGGGATATTTTTGCAAAGTTGGGTCATTCTACTGCGTTACACAGGCAGCATGTTCTTTTGTTATCGGATTTTACAGTAACTCCGTTTCTGATATTTGATTAAAAACGTTGCACATTTACAGCGATAAGGACAAAAACACTTCAAATATAATTGATATTTTTTCTAAGGAATAATCATGTTTTGTAAAACCAAAAACACTAGTTTATGCAGATATAGAAAGTATGAAAACCAGGGCTGCCATTTCTCCGGGTTCTTTTTTCCCCCCCGAAATCTTCGGATTTCTACCCTAGCAGATCGTAGCTTTAAGCAGGCTGACAGTGGCACTGAATGCCAATTAAGGCGCATTAGGCTTTATTTTGAGCTTGCTTTAAGTAATTGCTTGAAAACTAAGAAAAAAAAATGAAATCTAGGATTTGTCATGATCAACTTATGGCAGCCATGGAAAACAAACATAGCAAATTTATTTCAGGAATCCTTAGACCATTTTCTACGGGTTGTAAGAAATTTGCTAAACAGCACCATCTAAATTCAGATTGTAAATGTAGCGTATTGCATGGAGAATGTATGCCATGTTGTTTACAGTTTATGTGTAATTTAGTGCAACTAATTAATTTTCGCTGCTCTACACGTGTAAATAGGCTAAAATAGTGTTTTCCAAGCAATCCAAGTACTCGAAATCCACGCATTGCAATTGTCTAAAAAATGGATTGAATTTCATTTTCTGTGAGAATTAACATCAGAATTCGTTTTGTTAAAAGGTGCTGATTTTCATTAGGCAGATAAATTAGATCCTGGCATGTAGTTTGAACCTCACACTTCTACTCATGGTTACCAACAGATTAGAAAATAGAACGTATTGCCACTTAATCAAATGGTATTATCTGAGGAAATGTCTCTAGTTATGTTTGATGAATGAATGAACTACAGTGTGTAGCCTTTCCCTCATAGCCATGCCTTTTAACCCCTTCATTCTTAATGACGCTTAAGCGCGATTGCAAACAGTTTGGATCGTGATCAGACGCCGCGTAACATGGCATCTGATCAAGATCCAAACTGTTTGACACTCGTATCGATATGGTTTAAGTCAGACCTGCATTGAATCTTACTTTGAAACGATCTTGCAAACAACAAAAATGAAGTAGTCGACAATGACACGGTGAAGGGGTAAAATAACTAACGACAAATGTGGTAGTAAATGGGTTAAGACATTTATTGATACAACATCTAAAATAGGCAATTTCGCACTTTAAAAATGGTGGTTAACGACATTTACGGCAATAACAATCGAAAATCAGGGTGACAATTGTATAAAAGACAGGCGACATTTTAAAGCAAGGTGACATTTAAACCGAAAGCTCCTAAAGGAGTTTTTTGTTTACTGCCAGATTACTTTCAACAGTCCTCTGTCTTATACTAGTATATAATTATATAGTAGTTATTAATACAATTTATTGATTAAGTGGTCGTAATAGAGAGGTTGTACTGTAGTTTTAAAAAACATATTGGTAGCTTTATTAGCTTCGTTTGGAATCCAAAATATTATAATAATACAGAATCAAAAAAAAATTATTATATCTTGTTACCATAACTCATGCTACACGGAGGTTTGGTACGTTTTACAGCAATTGCCTAAAGCATATAACTGACTCTCATTCATGTTAACCCATTCACTGCCTTACCCCGTGTACAGTAGCTATCTGCAAACAGTTTGGATCCTGATCATCAGACGCCGTGTAACGCAAAATACCTATGAAATGCTTTTTAGAAATCGAAGCAGACGACAATTGTTTAAATTTGATAACGTCATGGCAGTGATGGGGATAATCTCTTATGGTAGGTAATTCTTTTTCTGCAAGACAAAGTTAAGCCAAAAATGACGTACAGTAGAACCCCACTAAAACGAATGCTAAATAATTGTTTAAAAAACAGGTGATAGCTTAAAGCAAGGTGACAGTATAACAGAAAGCTCCTAAAGGAGCTTTCTGTTTAACTTTCACCTTGCTTTAAGCAGTCATCTGTCGTAAGCACTTAGTAATTAACATAGTTTAGTGGTCGTAATAGAGGGGTTTAACTGTATAGGTAATTAATGTAACACTGTTGTATCAATGTTGTACCTGCGTTTAGCTGCAACATGTTTTAATGACAGACCCTACGTTTTAGTTTAATTGGTTTGAACATCATTTTCTTTGAGGAGTAAGATAAGAAGTTTTGTGGATATTAAATATTAAGGATTCATCTGTATTGTTTTCACATGTTTCCTATGTATTGGAAACACACATATAGACACTTAATTAGCGAAACTTTTGTTCAGAAGTCGTTCTTTAACCCCTTCACTGCCATGGCGTCATCAATTTTAAACAATTGTCGTTTGCTTTTATTTCTCAAATTAGATATTTAGTTATTTTGACCTATGGAATATTGAAATAAGTGTAAAACAGTTTGAATCCTGATCAGACGCCACGTGACGCGGCTTCTGATCAGGATCCAAACTGTTTTCAAATTACTAATGTACTCGGGGTAAGGCAGTGAAGGGGTTAAAAGTACATTAATGTTTAAGGAAAAGTGTTTTTTATTTCAAAAATTCTTAATGCAAAAATTTGGTAATCTTCTGTTATATTTTTTTAACTGTTGTCCTAAATTTTATTTCCCAATGTTCACAAATGGGCGAATATACAGCATTTTAGATAGCACTACACGCCAATGTGACTGTAAACGATAAACAGTCTAAACTCCGATATCTCGAACTCGGTTAAGTCGAACATACCCGTATTTTAAAGCCGCGTTTTTATTTGAAACACGGGTATGTTCACCTAAACCGAGCTTGTTTCGAAATATCAAATAGTTCGAGTTAATTGAGTTTGAGATATTGAAGTTCGAGTGTAATCGGAGATAATAGGTATGCTTTTGTCAGATCAAATGAACGAAAAAAGTACTTGTTTCGATAGGAAATACATATTGATCAATGCCTAGGTTTGCTAATTTATTTAGAACCTCAAATGTGTAATGCATAATCTATATACAAGCGCTGTGTTAATAAAAGTTGTCATTATTTCTCGATATTTACATTCACCATGTAAAGTCTTTATGTAACCGTATTAAAAATATGCAGTCCATTTTTCTATGAACCTACAAATAGAAACTGGTTCCAGCCAATTAGAAAGAGGGCGGGGTATCCGCCGGAGAGATACCGACATAGCGACCAGCTACAATGTAATGGTTGCAATGGTGTGTAACGCCCAATAAAGTTCTATAAGTTCAAAAGTTATAAAGCGAATGAGTTAATTAGATTTATTGTTTATTAGAGTCTCATCACAGTTACACAGAGTCATATGTACATAAATACAACACATGGTTAAAAGTAAATATGCCATTCAGATTAGAATTATAAGAAACTATGTTAAAATATCAGCATGGTTAACACATATCATATACTTTTACAATAAACATGCATAGTAAACTTGCATTATAAAATTGGGTTCATCACTTTTATACATTAAAATATATAAACTTGAATAAATTGACTAAAACATGCTATACCCATACGTATTAAAACACTATCTTAATGGTAAAGACAAGAAGTTCTATGTTTTAAAATTGCATCACAGGTTTTGGCAACAATTCGCACTAGACAATCGGTGGACATTACAAATATAAACTTGTCTGCGTCTGACATATTTAAAAACTCATCAGATGCATCGTTCGCTAAATCCATGAGTTGCTTCCTTTGGTCATTATACTCGGGACAAACGATAAGCGCATGCATCTCATCCTCCACAGTATTCTGACAAAAGGGGCACACTCTCGTTTCAACATTTTGGTTGATATAACGACCTGTTTCTTTATTAAGAGGCGAAACCCCGCACCTAAACTTAGCAAGGGCGGCCCTATGAGATAAAGGCATATTAAGTTTACAGTATCTTTCAACCTCATAGAAACGTTTGAATAGTTTATATGACCTCAACATATTTCTGCCTTTGCGACTAGGTCCTGTTTCCTGGTCTATACTAATTTGCCAGTCGTACATACGTTGAATTGTTAGCTTATGGACTACCTTATTGGCAAACGTTTTACCACTCACATGGCTACAATCATTTAAATACTGCTGTACATCAAGAGTTGATAACATGTTTTTAACAGAGTAGCACCAGTTCTTACACCTCACATTACTTTTAGTCTTACACCACATAAAAATACGATTGTTCAGTCTAGATGTGCTCATCGTCATTAGTCTATGCCAATGAAGACAGACACATTTCCACTGCTTCGTAAACGACCTTGTCCATCCCATATCCCCTGAACCGGCTGCAGTAGGGGTATATTTGCCAGTGCCAAGAAAAAAGCGCATTGCCCTATTCTGGACGGCATCTATACAAGAAAAAGTTCTAGCTCCCCAGACAGCCGCTCCATAGGATATCACGGGCCACACCATAGCATCATATAATTTTGTATATACAGTATAAGGCATTCCACCTAAAATCTTTGACTTAGCAATTAGAAGTCCTAAGGCTCTACTAGCACTTTGAGCCACCATTCTAGCTGTACTTTGCATATCTAAAAATTCATTTAACACCAATCCCAAATACTTATACTTGCTAACAATCGATATATTATCAGTACCACGCTTAAAGTGAAATGAAGTTAAAGGCAAGGATGCCGGTCTGAAATGAACAATATTACTCTTTGACGTATAAATATACAATCCATTGCTACAACACCATAGCGACAGAGCATCTAACATCTCTTGTAGATCATTTTCATTCTCAATTAAGTTAACACTGAGATAGTTTTAAAGCATTTGATTGAGCTAATTTGAGCCAAAGCTCAGCTTTCTTTTTTTTTTTTTTTAAATCTAATGCTTGAGAACGATCTCAAACTCAAATCAAACGTTTTTTAACTTTCCAACCTGAGCAACATGAACGACTCTTACAATAACAATGAATCTCTCTAGTTGTAACGCAGCATGTTGAAAGGTACAGAAAATAAGACATTTGTTGTTCCCGACTGACGCGTGTATGCAGATCATACGTCGATAATCCGACGTCTGATCCCATCCCTCATTGCTTGTTACAAAGTTTAAAATATATCGTAAACAGTTTTCAGCAAACATTATTTTTTCTCAAATGTTAAAAAGTTGATAGGAATAGTCTTGCTCGGTTGTGTATCCTGTTTGAGTGTAATATTTATTTTTACGCTTTTCTAAACATGGAAACAAACCAGTCGTTTTACTTATGCATCATTAGGTAACAATAGATGTCTGGACATTTACACGATGTTAAATCAACTGGAGAAGAGTGGCACACCAATCTTGTTATCTGCCACTGAAGATCTGTCTCAGCAGTTGTGATTTGACAGTTATATATAACAGGCTGTATTTCTCTTGTAACGTGACTAACAGTGTACATATACTTAGAAGGAAATACATGGTTTCTTTTTAAACCAAAGAGAACGCGAATGAAATGCCATGTAGACTATACAAGACTCTTTGAAATTCTGACGGTTTATTAAGATCTGATTGAACCATGATTGGACTGAAAGTTACTTGATGCTGCTTCAGGCTTCATGATAATTGAAATGGACGATATTGTTTTACAGTGCTCCCGCCCAACAACAACCCACAAACAACGATTTCCTCCTTACAAGAACCCTTGCCGCAGGTTCCTAACCATGACACTTATGTCTAACACTTTAACTGATGTAATACCGTCTGCGTTAAGTTTTCGTCTGCTGTTAACACATTGGACATTTGGACAGAAAAAACTTAATAAGGTGTGACAAACATCTTGAAATCAGATCAGACGCCGCGTGACGCGGCGTCTGATCTGGATTTAAACTGTTTGTAAAATGTTTATCAATTTACCTCACTATAACGACTCCCTCCGAACAATGCACACAGTTTTGGTCTCCCATCGGGTGATGTTGTAGAGAGTGATAGGCGTACTACAAACGCGTTTACTAAGACAGCAAAAGGTGGTCCCCCTAATTATTGTGGCTGGAAAGCAAACATAACCGTCCTATGAAACGACTGGTGATAGACGCACTGAGTCCTTTAACCCCAAGAAAAGGGTTTGTTTTACTAACAGTTTTGTGTTTTTACATTAGATTTTACTTAAAAGTATAGACATAAGTGTTTTGGCCCTTTCAGGGTACAGATTATTCATGATAACAACTCCTTATATGGATTAAACATACATGCATACTAATAAATTCCCATTTAATATTAGAAATTACAGCAAATATAATGTACATATACATACATACATTTTATTCAGCTTAAACATATACATGTCTATAGCCAACATAGTTTACATACATGTATAAGACATGTCCTTGGAACTTTGATTTTTCTATTCTGTAAGGCCTGCTACATGTACATTAAAAACATCCATGTATTTATTTCGATATTTATAAGACTACATTCCAGTCGTATTGGGATCATTTATCAGTATTACCCAGGCAGCGCAGTAGCAAAACACATTATTTCGATGATTATTGAATTTCAAATTTAAATTGTTATTTTTTTCTGTCTGATGAGAGAAACTGTAATAGATAACGTACCCGCCAGGCGATGTCGTTAAAATGGTTACACATTAAAGGAATACGGGACAGTTTGAAATAAAATGCAGATGAAGCTGGATTACTTGAACTGTATCATTATCAACATACACGGACACCATCTGTCTAAATGTACACAAGATATGCATTGTGTTAAGTCCTGCACGCGCACCTCTGAGTGGGATCTGTAAATAACATAGCGAATAATGATGAATCCAAAACATAAACCTGCATTAGTTAGTTGACACTTTAGCTCAGTTGTAAATGTATGCGCAGGAGCTACGGGCTCGACCTCAGCTTGGGGTTATGTCAAAATTTTAACTATGGAGTTTTCTGCTTTTCTTTGTTACGAATGTTTTTCGTGAGACGAGGAGCTCGTCCGGGATGAACTCTGTCATGCCGGAAATCTTTTTGTTATTCTTAGTTTTGTTATGATTTGTTATGAGAATTTTCTTTTCCAAAGTTCACCACAAATCACCACAGTTTACCTTTTCATGCAAAAAACGATTTCTTATTCCTATATTAATGTCCAATCACGTATTCACTTGTATGCTACTGTCTATCTTGTTAGAGCGAATACTCTTTAAAAAAGAATGTACAGTATAACTTGATTTAAAGGACATCCTTAAGGACTGACTGAAATTGTCACATACGTCAGTGTATCGCTTAGTCAAAGTGTCAACCATCAACTATTCAAAAATCCTAAACATTGGTGAATTGTGGTAAAGCGGATATTTTAATGTCCTTCAGCATTTCATGAACCATGGTGTTGGCGAGTTGTTACTGTTCAACATATCAGCATCAGGGGCCGTTTCATAAAACTTCGTACGAAAAAAACCGGTTGTAAGTCAACATTTTAAAACAAAATTAATTTCTGATTTCTCTATCTATTCCTGTCTTGTGACATTTGTTTAAAATTGTCTTTTCAAGACGATTCCAAAGAGATGTCACAAGTCAGGATTAGATGGAGAAATAAATAATAATTTAGACTTTTATAATCTGACTCACTATAACATTGGTCGTACGAAGTTTTATGAAACGGGCACCAGAACCTGAGTCAGAACAACCAATATCAATAATATTGTAAATTCTTTTTCAGATAGTTTATACCTAACACTATTCAACTATATATTCGAAATAACCTTCCGAATACATCAGTTTGTCGGATGAATATATTGCCAGATGACCAGTGTTATACTGTATGTTAGTTGTTCAACGCAAAGCAAAGCGTACAGATACATTTTGTTTCACTTTTCCACTTTGTCCAGCTACATGTAGCATCTGTAATAAAGGCTGCTTTGTATCGTCTTTACGTCGCCGCTGAACACATGTTTGACTGTAATTCTTAAAAAGACAACCGATGTTTATCGAAACTCTATAATTGCAAAACATATACGAGAACATACAGTAAAACGCCTCTATTGCGACCAATAAAAATGCTACATGTAATATATTGTATAAAATACAGGTGACAGCTTAAAGCAATGTGACAGTTTTACTGTCATTTTTGCTTTAAGCGGTCACCTGTCGGAAACACTTAATATTGAACATGATTTAGTGGTCGTACTAGAGAGGTTCTTCTGTATTATATTCATGTTGAACTGGTTGCATATTGATCTAGACTTTTTTCATTTTAATTCCATTCAATCAGGGCGTTTCAGGGTAACATGAAATCTTTCTCAGCAATTTTATGTACGGTAATAACACTATTTTACACAATGACTTAATGTTTTATACATTTTTCTTCATACATCGTATTACATGTATCAATTTATTTAAATTTTGTCGATATATAGGTTTAAACGCTCTTTGGAATATTTTATATATGACAACAGCTCATTAAACCAATAAAAACTATCTGATTATGCCAATATAGGATTTATCCTACGCCAAAAGTTAATGTTAAAAAGATTTCGTTTAATTCCATGTCACGTTTTTACCCTCTCCTTGCTGCTTATGCATTTGTTATATATCTTGCAAACAGTTTGGATCAATTTGGGATGCTTAGTTACTCGACGTTGCATTTGCATCCAAATTGTTTGTTACTTTAAAGATACGTCTTGAAAGAAATTCTTCAACAGCAACTTTAAAAATTGTTGCAGAAGATTTTTAGTTGGCAGACTATAATTTGCAAAGCATTCTGAAAGTAAAATTTCATCTTACGGTTACCATACACAATCGGACAGAAATAAGACCGTAACATGTACTAGTATAATAAATGTCATAATCTTACACGCTATGTTGAACCAAGTGAACGTGTTTTATGTAACTGACGCATGCTAAAATCAACAAACTAAAATGACAGATCAACTACCTTGAAACATAAACTTTAAACTTGATGTAAGGAGGTAAACCACTTAAAATGCTGAACACACTCTATGAACATTTAAGCTAGACATATGTATTTCAGACATCGTTAAGTGTTAGACTTTGTGGGTACGCAACGACCTTTCTGACAACCGCAATGGTGACCATAATATGTCACTGCTTTCACAATGTTTTTTGCAATTTTATCTCATAAAAGTATTTAAATACAGATGTCTGGATGAAGAGTGTCCAAATGGAATCAACGTGTTGTTTTTTAGGAAATATTTCCTCATTCGTTCTTTACAAAGCTTCGTGAGATACTAGAATCATATAACGCATAGCTGCATAGGGACTCGAGTCCCGGGCACTTGGTTGTCTTTGAATCGGTATAACCATTAAACTACTCAATACAAGACTTATCGAACAATACTCTAGAAGACAAAGCTTTTAACGCAAGTCCTCAGGTTGCTGTTAGATAATTTGAACTGTTTGTATTGTCGGATATATTAACCCCTTCATTGCCTTACCCCGAGGACAGTAGTTGTTTGCAAACAGTTTAGATCCTGATCAGACGCCGAGTAATGCGGCGTCTGATCAGGATCCAAACTGTTTGACACTCGTTTCAATATTTCTTAGGTCAAAATACCTTAAAACTGTTTTTTAGAAATAGAAGCAGACGACAATTGTTTACAATGTATGACGTCACGGCAGTGAAGGGGTTAATGTCTCTTATGGTGTGGCAAGTGTTAGCAACTAACAATCGCGATGGACGGTTAATTCGTATATTTCAAAACAATTTACAGGATCTTCTTTAATGGCAGTTCTCTATATAATGAGAATCGTATATATTTCATTTGAATTTCGACATGAACAAACCAGATCAGTTGTGTTGCAACAGTCATCTCAGACAGAGTGGTGTATGCGAGGTTCTACCATCAAACCAGTAGGACTTCGAAATACTATTCATGCATGTCTATTTATGTGGTTCAAACATAGTAGACCGAGACCAACCGCTGCATCTCAGAAGCGAGGTTGTTCTTGATCGATACTATTTACAAAACACATTGCAATGGTAGATTGTATTCCGTTTCATGCATGTATTGTAATTGTTTACATCATGATAAATATAAGAGTCACACATACAAACAATTAGTTTGTACAAGATCCCCTACCTAGCCGGTAGTTGGTTTGTTGTTATATTATTAGTTATGTCGTTCGTAGCGTCCCTGTTATTGAGTATACAGTGCCATTTAATTTTTATATTGGACGAGGCAAAGCCAAGCCTAATATGGCAATTGATGACACTGTTTATTCCATATCAGGTAGACTTAGCATGGCGTACGAATTTATCCCACCGACTACTTTTTATTTGATGCACCATTCATGTACATGTATTCGCGACCGGAATAAAGTTGAGAATATAGCGCAACGTTATGCAACGTCATTGAACGGCGCGACGTTATTGTTTGTAAACATGTATGACCAGTAGTAGAAATAAAAGTAAAGCAGACACAACGCCTTTTTTACCAGGTTTCCTTCACATTATGCCTTTACAACTTTTAATATAAATAAGAAGAATTTCTTTATTCAAATTTCGTTTACAGTCTATTCGCGATACTACGATTCTACGATGTATATACTTTGTTATTTGTTTATGTTTTTATTACATGTTAAATATTTAGTCTTTTGTTAATATTTATTTTTCAATGCCAATAAAGCATACATTATGTGTAAGCACCTTTAAAGATATGTTAGGATAAACATAAATGAAAATTATAAGTTGGACAAAAGCATTTGCACAAAGGACTCTAAGTCAAACTTAAAGGTGCAGGTATCGACGACTCTCTCTTAAGATGGTGTGCTGAGTACCTGTCAAAAAGGAAAACAAATCAGGTAATTTTCATAGGTACACTCTCCAATTGGTCAACTATTAATACAGGTGTACCTCATAGTAATATTCTCGGTCCCCTCTTATTTCTAATATATATAAATGACATAGCTTCAGACATCCAATCTAACATTCGTCGTTTTGCCGAGAATACAAATTTATACATTATCATTGAGCATGTTAATACCGCTGTTGCTACGATAAACTCTGATCAAGTGACGGTAAATAGCACCAATAATTTGGAACATAAACCTTAAAGCTTGGAACAGAATAAATATAATGCGTAGAATAAACTTTATGCTTGATAGAAATGCACTAGAGACTATTTACTGTAGCTTTATAAGGCCTAATCTTGAAAATGCTGACGTTGTATGGGAAACTGTTCAAATGAAGAGAAATACGAACTTGATAGTATTCAAAATGAAGCTGCAGGAATCGTATCAGATACTACTAAACGTGTGTCAGTATATAATCTTTATATTGAAACTGGTGGGATAGCCTAGCAAAAAGAAGGGACAATCAAAAACTCGTTATGTTCTATAAAATGGTCAATAATAAACCCCTACATATCTCTCATCTATAGTACCCCTTTTTGTCAGCAATACCTCCGGGTATAGCTTAAGAAACGAAAACAATATCCATATTCCTTTCTTGTACTTTAATTATTTTCTTCCTTTCGCTGTCAATTTGTGGACTTCTCTCTCACCTGAAACTCGTAACTTCAATTTTGTATCTTCTTTCAAGCACTCGCTTAGCTCAGACAGAACATCGAATATACCGCCATACTACTACACTGGGCATAGGTATGCTCAAATCATCATAACCTGTCTTAGAACAAGCTGTAGTTCTCTCTTTTTCATAAGGATATAGTAGATTCACCACGTTTTTACTGTGGTGGAATAGAGAGTACTGATCACTTCTTCATGTCCTGTCGCACATACAACGATTTTTCGCTTGGCACTGTTACACACAGTCAATCCGATATGTACATCTACTACAAAAACTTTTTCTACAGCGATAACAGCCTAACATCGGACAAAATGCTGCCGTTTTTAACGCTGTACAAACCTATATTACTAAACAAAGCGTTTTTGTAATCAACAGTACATTGTATTTATCCTTACGGGCACACGGCGTTGTGTCAACATGTAAACACCGTTGAATTAAACGTTACAATGTTATTTCGCCGTTGGGACAACGTTGTGTGCCGTCTGGGTCATTACATCTACGGTCGTTATATCGTTTCAGTTTCCGTTTTCAAAGTGAGCAACTTCATGTTTTAAAGCAACAATCCGCAGTAATACCTATTCTATTCTTACCGTCAAAGAGTACCATTCTAGTCCACCTCCATCTCTCCATTATCGTCGATGCTATATGCATCGCCAATATAATGCCAAAAACATTAAAACTTAAACCCTTTGAAACAACTCTCACATTGTACAGCTGATATTGAATCAAGCCACAACTTAGTTAAGTATTATGTAGATACACGCAGTAGCATATGCAATAGCTCTGTGTGGTATAATCCCTTGTATAAATATCTCCTGCAAAAGGCTCCTATTTGGGGCGTGTTATGCATCTCATAACAATACGTTATATTGAATTTTCGCTTGGTGCAGGATGGACTGTATACCGATATATTGTTACGTTCACTAAACATATTCCTTTTTTCTAAATATCTAATTGTTAGTCGTGATTGTATTCGGCTATACCCTAGGCGAATAACGTATTAGGTAACCATTGCTTTCGTTCTCATCCTAAAGTATATTTATGTATGATTATAAAATATGCACTATTTCTAAATAAAATATGTTTAAGGCATTTGTCTGTCAAACAGGGAATTAACTTTTGTAAAGACCTAATATTTTAATAACCTAACATTAATTTTACTAACCCCATTTGGTTTTTTATTGGGTTTTCACGTGACCTCAATACACCCTTTGAAATGATCGGAATTTAGTAGGAGGTAAGATAACATTCATTAATGCAGTCCTGCAACGATGTTCAAACTGAATACATAGACATAGTTTATTTGGTAACTTATACACATTGTATCTCGTTACATCAGCATATATAATCAAATTGTTTAAACAGGTCAAATCATATCACGTGACAAAACTATTTTCTTATGTATAAATCCAAACAAAAAAGATCATATGATTGAGATCAATCACAGAAAGAAAAGGGAGAAAAAGATTCCTCGGATGAAATATGAGGAGAATGAACACCTGTTTTCAAGTGAACCACGTTATTGTAATTTTGTAAATAGTGGACGTCTAGAACAAAGCGAAGCAAAGCAGAAAACTCCTAACGGAATTCCCGGCCCAGCTCCCCTCTGCTCAGGTATCCATCTGTTTTAAACACCGAAAGCTCACAACCGAGAAAAAGGTTAAAGCGATGACACATTTTGCATTATATATAATGTACATATATAATATGTATACATAACTTATAGTAACAAAGTAACAACATAGTTACGCACAGCGGACTATACGATTCACTCTCAACAGCGCACGTACAAAATCAGGTAGGCCAATTGCAACCAGTTTTTGTCCAAATTAGACGTCGAGTAACTCTGCGTCTGATCGGGCTCTGGCCTGTTTGCCCGAAAACTTCTTTCAGTAAAGAATACAGGTAGATTATCAAAACAGAGTAAAAGACAAATAGCGTGTGCCTTGTTAGGAGGTAGTCGTTATAGGGAGGAAAGTGGAATTCAGTTGCAAAAAAAATTGAACCGAGATCTTGATCCAAACTGTTTGTCACTGGTCATTCAGTTTTTTCTATCAAAATGAGCATTTTGCACCTTTTCGAAAAACAGCTGACGACAGTTTTAAGCAGACGATATTGCAGCATTTAAAGCGTAAGACATACGTGTCCTCTTTAAGGAAATTTTGCAAGAGGCTTTGAAAGGAGGAAGTCGTTTTAGGGTGGGAACACTGTATTAGGAAATAAAACTTCTAGGAAGTTACATAACTAATGGATTTCCCCAAACGGAACACTTAGTAGTCAATGCAAAGCTTTAACATTATGGAGAGTTTTTGTCGTATGTATCAGGTTAATGGCAAATTTTGGGGAAATAATGCAAACAGTATAGATACAGATGAGACATAGCTCGGTTAAACACTCTTAGGAATTCATTTCAAATAAAGTTAAACCAGACGGCATCTTGTATAAATGACAAATAAACAGCTCTACATGTTCATGTCTGCCTCAGGGCTGCTTTTTCTCCGGGTTTTTCTAAATCAACGGATTTTATCCTAGCAGACGGTAGCTTAAAGTAGGCTGAAAGTAAAGCAGAATGCGCCTTAAGGCGCATTCTGCTTTACTTTCAACCTGCTTAAAGTAATCGTGCTTGAAAAATATAATAGTTTGAAACCTTAGGAATGTTCGAGATCAATTTATGGCAGTCCTGCTGCCTTTATAGGTACCCTGTCTCAGAGATGTTCATTTTTGCTTATAACAGAAAACACCCCATCTTAAACATCATAATTAAATAATTATGATGTACATTTATTCAATTCGGTTAGCAACGCGATTGTTAAACATGTAATCTTGCTGTTACATATTTCAGTGTGCTAATTATAGGAAACAGTTATTGCGTTCTTAAACGTGAATGTAATTATTATGATATTTACCAGACTCTATTCGGTTTGAACAGGGTCGTTTATCATAGTAATTTATGGGTTTGTTCACTTTTATTTGATCAGTATGGGAATGCAATGTTCAAACTACATTGTTCTGTCTGATGACAAAAACTATTAACCCTCTAATGGTCAGTATGGCACCATAGCCATTCGCCTTAAAAATAACATCTACTAGCATACCTACCGTTTGTGTGATTTTTCAAGCTGTTTCAATTTTTTATCGCCCGCTCAGTCTGATCTTTATGTTACTGTTTGCATAAATTAATGTAGCCGGTCAATCTCGCGCATAGACATACACTTTTGAATACAGTTGCAGTAAAACATCTCTATTATGACCACTTAAACGAAGGCTAATTGATTGTATTATAAACAAGTGACAGCTTTACTGTCATCTCGTTTTCAGCAGTCACCTGTCGTTAACACATTAAATATAACACAATTTAGTGGTCGTAATGTTTTCCGCGTGAATTGCATACCAGAAAATTAACAGTTTGTCTTGGTAAGGGACTTTTACAGGACGTTTAAATTGGTGGTGAAAAGGTTAAACCTGTTATAAAGTAATCTGTGGTACTTTTAGTCAAATTTCAACAACGCACAAGAGTCTACGCATGTCTTATAAAAAGCTAAGCAGTTTAAACAGACGTTAATTTTTGTAGCTTAAGGATTAAAGGAAGGTTGTCACGCAATCATAATAACTATTTCCATTTCTTTGTTTTGTGTGGCGTATGTTATTGATTTCTGCACGTCATGTATCCAAAGTAATGTAAATTTTGACTGATTGTCATATCAAACAGCATATTTAAAATCTTAACCCTTACCATGCCTAATTGCTGTCAGATTCAAATATAAAAATATAATTATGATCTTCGAAAACTTAGTTGTATGTTGTTTTTTTTGTGTTTTTTTTAAACTGAAGGAACATTGAATATGAATGCTAAACAGTTTGACCGCACAAAATACTCCGCGTCTTTTATAAATCCTAATTGTTTGCAATAATGCACGATATAATTTTTATGCATGTTTCATGTAAAAATGTGTTTGATTGCACTGTGAATATGCAGTAAATTGTTAATTTCCTTTTTAACCAATGTCAATTGGTTTATTGTTTAAAATGACCATTTAGTAAATATGTTTAGTAACTTTTGTTAATAGATAATTATGAATTATCTTGGTAATTATTTGAATTATGGGAGTCTCGCTTTTAATAAATAACAAAATTGTCATCTTGTTTTTTTATTTACTGTCTGGCTCAAATACACATCCAATTGCAAAACAAATTGGATACACATTATTATTTGAGACCTCAGTTTAAAGTTCTATCCGAATGTCTTAGTCGGTCGTGGGACCGAAAGCTCACCCACGGTCCGCCGGTTGAGAATTCAAAATATAGAATAAAATATATAAGCCAACGTACGCTCGTAGCCAAGGCAGTTCTGGTACCTGAATAAACTCTGCCTTACCTCGAGTACAATGGTATATTGTACAGTATTTACTTAACCTTTACATTTTATAACTATTACTTCTGTCAAGTTACCTAAAGTCTTAATTTGATAATAAAATTCGACGACACGTGTTTAAAGCAGATGCCGTTTCGGCAGTGAAAGGGTTAAAAATGTCTGAACTTATATAATATCGTTATATTTCTTAGCCTTTGAAATCGCGAGCATACAATTATCTATGTTCGTAGCATCACTCTACTTGAGGCCAATACGCTCGTATGTAATATGTGATACGTCTATTGCCTTTAACCCTTTCACTCTAAATGACGTCAGAAAGCGCATTTGCAAAAAGTTTTCATCCTGATCAGACGGTGCATAATGCGCCCTCTCATCAGGATTAAAACTTGTTTGCAATGGTTTTGAAATGACATTAGTTATACTGACTTAAATATGACTTTGAAATGATATTGCAGATAGCGATATGGCGGTGAAGAGGTAAAAGCGTCACGAAGAGTTTGATCATGAATGTCATAATACACTGTTCTGTAGATATTTTGTAAAATTTTCAAACATTGAGCATATGAGTGTTACGAGCTATCTCACACACATGCTATTATTATCTTGGCAGAAACATGCAATAGAAGTCATTCGTTATTCCAATGGTTGTCTTAAGGCCATTGCATAATTAATCATGTTACAATTACATTTTCAATTTGTAAGCAGATTTTCATTAAACAGGGAAATTGTATCAGATTAAATCAACTTGTACAGATGCATTTTCGGGAAGATTCAATTATTTGTTGAATGTTACGAGACCTAACCCATTACGCCATAAGTACACATTTTTACGCTTCGAATTATGGCTAGACTGCGGAAAGTAGTTCAAAACCAGGAATCCCTAAAAAGAAATACAGAATGCATATTCAGTATATTTCCAGATGGAAGCTAAAAACAAGTTGATTGTAAAGTTTGATGCTCCGTGAGGAGCGTAGTGTTGTACTTTTAAACAATTTAAAGTAGTCGTCCGTCTTCAAAAATAAAAAACGAACAGACTACATGTGTATCTGAGAACTTAACGCTATCTCTATGCATACTAAAACCTGACAATTTTAAGATGATAACAATAAGTTGTTATCTGAATAGGAAACGGTTTGGAGCCTGATTAGACGCCAGGTAACCCAGTGTGGGATTTAGCTTCAAACTATTTTCAATTGATATTAGATTAAACGGCTTTATTTGGAAAGATACCTTACTGTAAAACCAACTGATTATTTAAAATCAGTCGATAGCCTGGTACTAAATAGGCTAAACATTGTTAATTCATATACCATGATGTTTATATTTTAGTATTTCTATAATTTCAATAGTCATTCAGAATAGGCATTTTTATAGCTTTCTGTGTATATGTGAACATATTTCTCTGTATGATACGACATAAAGAAACAAATAATAAAGATTTAATGCAAGTTTGACTATCCAAATATAATTTCCAGGGGCAACGACGCTGCGGTTTTATTATAAAACATAACTGGTATGCAGCGCATCTTGCTATAGATTCGATATCTTATCATGCTTTGTGTGACATTGACAGTATATTCAAACAGTTTGGATCAAGATCAGAAGCCGGATAACGCGATGTCTAGTCTGGATTAAACAGTATGTAGCAGACAACCTAGTTGACATAGACAGCCATTAACCATGATAAGTGTTAACCTTGTTTCCACATATCCTATTGCTATTTTTAAAGACAAGTGACTACCTTAAGCAGTTTAAAAGTAAAGCCGAATGCGCCTATATACGCATTCTTCTTTACTTTCAGCCTGCTTTAAGCTTTCATATTGTAGGATATATTACATATTTGGTATGGTACATGTTCATGGCTGTATACCTTTAACTATTCTTTTCCGTAGAGGAATGAATTTATGGCCTGGAAGGTACTTCTTTTGGAAAAAAAAGGTTAATGTAGATGTAACACAACGCATGCATTAATTGCTTGCGAGTGTTTTGGCCTCCTGCTGGCTATTTTAAACTATTCATTGTGAGTATTGCAAAGAGCATTACATAGCGTTAGGATGATTCACCAATTAGTGTGATATTTATAAATGTATGTATTAAACATGGTATCTTATCAGATACAACGAATAAATAGTTATAAAACATAGCACCTTTCTAGCTACGAAAAACTAATTAGCGACCAAATTGTCAAAGCAATAACCCCTTCACCGTCATCACGTTATCTGTTTTAAATATTTGCTACTTGATGTTATTTCCTAATTATAATTCTAGGTAAACTGAATCGTAATTTAAGTATCACACAGTTTGAATCCTAATCAGACACTGCGTTACCCAAACAGTTTGCAACTAACCATTATTATACAAGATTTATATTGCATTCGGGTAAGGCAGTGACCAGGTATTTACAAGGACAAATAACACAATCATATGATCCAAAACAAAATACACAACGATTTGATATGATAACATTGATCAACATACTTCATTTGTAGAATGATATAGGTCGTTTGCAGTTCAAACTAGCACGATAAATCGGAGATAATTTTGAAATTAGTAAACGTATATTTAAATGAAATTTTGCATACACTTATGATATGCCCCTACCAGCTCTGACAAGAAAAATCAGAATTTTTGATCGACTAAATATAATATTTTCTCCTGAAAATTGACATGTACGCGTGGTGTTATTTGCTATTACCTTGATCACGTTTATGGAGAACATCACTAGGTAAAATACCGTGATTGTTGCTTCTGTCTGAAAGGTGAAACCCGTGCTCACAATTTGATTTTGAAGTTGCTCACATTTTATTGTGAGGCCCAATTACATTTTTACTCTACTAAATTCATGAACACTTCGCCAGGAAATGAAAATAAGTTCATTGTTTTTCAAACTGAAGCTCTATCATTTCTAGATAATCTGTATCACTGTTCGAGTTGTATTGTATAACGTTTACGTTACGTGTCGTTTTTCTTTAATCGACTAAATAACGTTTTCCGAACTGCTCTGGAAACATTCTGTTGAAAACGTGACAATTGTAAGATTGTGTAGAGGATGTGTACATTTTAAAATCTAACACATTTAGATGTTTTTTGCTAGTTTTATAAAATATATGTATGAGTGGCAACTAGTTTGGATCCTAATTAGACCCCGACTTGGCTCCGGCGTCCGATCAGATTCAAACATGTTTGCAAATGACAGTACGTTTGTTTAATACTTTTAACGTGCCCCAGTTAGGGCCTCGTGGTATGCGACAATTTATCGGTGAGGCGTTACCGATTCGTGAAAAATAGGCTGTTGAATTACATGAAATCACCCTTTGGAAAACAGTCCTGTTAAAGTCTAAACTTAACATAGAAGTTATGAATAAATATTTTTAATTACGGAGTGAAAATCGTTATTCTTTTTTTTGTCAGAGTTTTGTCTGGTCCGTTGGAATCATTGATTTCAGCGCATTTACAGTTGAAAGTTGAATTCCGCTTAAGCTGGTGCTAGGGGGCGTGAGCACTGTTGCATATTTCAGTATTGCTAATGAACAGACTCAATTAAACCGAGTCTGCACTTTTCAGTATTTGCTTTGTTTTCTGTGCTTTTAAAGGATCTCCCCTTATTCAAATTTTGGTAAAGGTATATCATAAATCTATGCAAACTTTTATTTGTCTGTGTTGTGATTGAAAATATTTGAAATTCATCTTGTTTTTTTTAACTGCAAACGACCTGTTTGCATTCAATAGAATGACATATGTAGATTTAAAACAGCGTCTCGCCAAAGTGGTTAAAATGCCGGAAGTTGGCATTTCAAAATTGGGGAAAGCGCAATAAAACCTATACATAAATGTATATTTAATGTCCTAATTTTATATTATAGCGACCACCCAATGGTATACATTATTAGGTGTTTACGACAAGTGACTGCTTAAAGCAAGCTAACAGTAAAAGAGAAAGCCTTATTTAGCTTTCTGTTTCAATGTCATCTTGTTTTAAGCTGTCTCCTGTCTTGTATACAATTAATAAGCGTTCGTTTTAGCGGTCGTTATAGATAGGTTTTACTGTAATTGGTGAAGTGCTGTTCAATTTCGTTGTTCGAGTAGTTGTTTTCGAAAAACTTTGCGAGTTAAACAATCTGCCGAAGCGCCGCAAATAATGTCGTAATCAAACGAGCATTACGGTTACTACGAGGTTATCATACCACTCCCAGGGGAGAAGATATGCATCTGTAAAACTGTCAAGAAATCAGTGTATAAAATAAGATATGATTTCATTTTAGTGCATTTAAATAGTTAAACATGCCTGTTACTGTATATAAAAAATAGGACCGTTTTCAAAGGTCCAGAAAAACCCAAACTGTGTAATAATGTTTTGTATATTTCCTTTACTCATCATTGTACCCCTAGTATATATTACATCAATTGTGATTCCCAGAAACATTTGGCAAGACGAAGCAAACCCGCTTACCTCCTTTACATAAAGAGACATGGTCGGAGGAATATTCTTTTCAAAATGAATTTAATTTAGTAAACAAACGAGTTAAAGTGTTCGTACTAATAGATACTCAGATCAGTATGATATTCAAATTCATTCTCTTTAAATCCTTTTCCCCATAGGACATTGTAAATATTGAAATTTCGCTATTAATTTGAAAACGGTGATAAAGTAATACATGTACATAATGTACATGTACATAGTTTACTAATGTTTTAACTCTTTGGCTGCAGGTAAAGGGTTAACACTTAATTTGATGATGCACACGTAAACACTATTATTTTAATATAATGTTGTACATATTGGCATAATTGTCTCTACTTCTGGGGTGCTGGATAGTGACTGGTTTCAACTTCGAAATCCAGCCTAATTATATTTATACCCGACGCAACAATTACGCCAATGCTATGCTGCCATGTACACCTAGTGATACATGTTGTTGTTTAATCCATTTTCCAACACCATGTTTGCAGGTTTGAAGACAGATGGTTTCTTAACCCTTTACCTGATAGCCTAGTTCTAGAATTGAAAATAGGTTACTACTTAAAGCAGGTTGAAAGTAAAGCAGAATGCGCTTAAGGCGCATTCTGCTTTACTTTCAGCCTGCTTTAAGATATCCTGTTCTAGAATATATAGAAAAAATTCCCTATAATATATATTCATGACTGATTAAATTGGAACTATTTTCTTCAGCGGAGGTATAAATCATATTCGCTAAAAGTCGCGTCTATGGGGTAAAGGGTTAAAAAGGTCAAAGATAACACAAACTTCAAGTTAAGGCACATACTGCTTTATTTTCAGCCTGCTTTCATTTTTCGACAAGGAATAATACTCATTGCCACTCAGTTGTTTGTTACTTGGATCAAATATTTTTAAAAAAGGGGGCCTCCGTGGCCTAGTGGTATAGTCACCGTGACTTACATCACTAAGCTCCTCACCACTGTGAGTTCGAATCCCAGTAGGGTCGTTCGGATTTTTCATGTGGGGAAGCCTTCCAGCTGGCTTGCGGAAGGTCGGTGGTTCCACCCAGCTGCCGATTTGTGCCTGAAACAGTCCATAAAAGGACTTCTGGGGTCCCCCTCTACCTGTAATTAGCTGGACGTCGCGATATGACTGAAATTATGTTGCAAGCGACGTAAAATCAAAAACAAATCAATCAAATCAAATTTAAATAATAGACACAACTAGTTCAAAGCAGTCAATAAATGACGCCATTGTTGGTCGAAGTAAAGGGTTCAAATAGACCGTTGAACGCTAATACGTACTACCAATATTGAAGAAGACTCACACCCGTGCTTAATTTTTTTTGAATATACAGTTAAAGTTCAGGAATCAAGAATACAGTATGGAATGCGCCTAACCGGTTTATACCGGTATACGAAACTAAACATAAACACAACTAAATTAAATGAAGAAAATGATATACATTTTTCATTTGATTAACATTTTGGAATAAACATGAGTTATGTCTCATTGTAGGTCTAGTTGACTGTCTAATTACCACTAGACATAACCTGAAATTTACTATCCGAAATGTGAAACATCAGTACTCGTATTAACATGCATTTATGCCATTGCAAACACAGGGTTTTGAATTATCCAATGAAATGGAAATGCAGCGTCTAATAGGCTTTGCTGATGTAGCTTATACTGTACATTACAAAACAAGATATTTATTTAACTTGAATAGAAAAAAATATCCGTAAATAGCTCGCTGGTGTCCGTAAACAATCGTTCGCAAAACCATTCTGAGAAACCCCACGACTTGCATAACTATCCGTAAGATTAGAATAAATATTTTGGACGTGTCAATTGATCTTCAACGAGTGTCCGAGGATTGCTTTTTCAAAAATAACTCGTAAATAACCCTTTATAATTCGCAACTAACAATAAACCGTTCACAACCACACGTCATCCTAAAATGTGCAAACAGTCAACACTCATATGATTAGACGCCGCGTGTCGCGAAGTTTCATGAAGACCTCTCATATCTTATTTCGAAAAAAAAACTCTTAGAAAAATTATGTACGAGTATAATACCCATAGCATACGGCAACTGTTGCGGTCGACTATATTACCTACAGTTGTATTATTTAGTACTTTTATTTAGCATCAAACTCATGTTGAGTGGCTTTTATTTGAAATTGAATGTAGTAAAAGGCAGGTGACTGCTAAATTAGGCGAACAACCTAGAGCTTTATTTTATTTTGTCGGATCAATTTACACAGCCACCTAATTACAGGTGCGTGATTTTTCAGGTCTGATTCATGGTAGAACCAGCGACTACCGCTAGCCAGCTGGTAGGCTTTACGACATGAACAAGTGAGACCGGGATTTGAACCCACAGCGGTAAGAGAGCAAAGCAGAGTAGAGTTTTGCCGTAACAACATCGTTATGACTTGCAAGAAACTGTAATGCCCGTAACAATTCATGAAATATCTTAATTCAATCTTACAAGAAGCCTAAATTGCAAGAATCGTATACTTTTTACGGATGTTTGCCGTCCGTATGGAAATCGTAGAAAATCCATGGATGTCAAGGCCACATAAAATAATTCATGATAATATACTTCACATTTGCGACAAATCATGAAGTTAACGTTTGTACCACAATAATAATAATGATATATATAATATGATATCTTCACAGCGTTAGCAAAGGATAAAGAAATCACTGTATGTTAGATAATATTGATACCTCGGATGTAAATTTTATTGCAAACTACACATTACACATGTTATGTTCTTGCATTTGGCAATCATACAGAATAAAATGATAAACACGATGGTGTTTAATTCGCTTTTAATGCATTTTAAAAATCATATAGAACATTACATAGAATTCCCAGTTGTAATATGCTATTATAAATACAGCTATGGGTCTTTGTATGCTCACTAGGGAGTTTGTTCGTCCTGAACACTACGCTTATTAAGTTAACCTATATCGGACATACGTCGTATGAGACAACATGTCGTGAAACATATTCAATACAATTGAATTCAAACGTTTTGTGAAATACTCAACTGTTAGCTGGCATATCAAGGTAAACATTTATTATGTACATTAAGAGAACTGCAATTACACATGAATAGGAAGCACACATTTTGACGCAAAATTATTACCACTAGATCTTATTATTGTATTTATCCATTCTGAATAATTAAGCTTTATCAAGTTGCAATGGCATCTGCTGTAATATTGGCGTATGACAAAACTGCTAAAGATAAGATTATATAAATATTAGATATCAGTTTGCGTGACATTCAAATTGTCAACCCGAGAAACAGAATGTCACCCCGAGGCGTAGCCGAGGGTGACATTCTTGTTTTCGAGGGTTGACAATTTGAATGTCACGCAAACTGACATCTAATATTTATTTTATTACACCGAGCTTATCAACCCTGGTTTGGAATCGTCTCATTCTTATTTTATAAAATGTGTTGTGAATACCAATTTAGCGCGGACATGTACTTAACGCGGGAAATGACGTCGCCGTCTTACGACGTCACATTGTTTATAACTATATTACAAGAAAGAAAGAAGACCGTATGGCAAGTAAATTGAAGAAACAGCGTCTTTACATTGTCTAGGTGGCAAATCATGAAGGAATGGACAAACGGAAGCAACTTGTACAGAAAATTCCAAAAGTTGACCACTTTTTAAAACGTTCTATTATTGCCCATAGCGAAAATCATGCAGAGCTGACAGTATTTTTAAGAGCGGAGAAAAAACCTTATGTCGTTTAGAGTGACGTCACAAAAAGAATATCCTAAAGAGTGACAGTATAATTTTGGATAGATGTAAAAGACATGCAAAATGTTAACTTTAGGTCTATGGGAAATTAACATTGTAACTGAAAGCGAGGTGTAATAATGACACATATTTCAACTCAAATACCTCAAACGACAGTCAATCAGCCTTGATCCAGATGCGATGCCGCGTGACGTGGGTTTAAATAAAACATATCATTGAAAGTGTACACAGAAACGTTTGCCAATGCTTATGAAATGTAAAAGTATAATAAAACGTTTTGTCCTCACATGCTGAGCTAGCTTGGTTTTCATTATATATTTGTAGACATATCAGGATACTTGAAGTGTGGTTAATGAATGATAATTGCAGTGTTAATTCTATCACTGAGAACCAGAGAAGATATATTCAGGACGAAATGAGCACTGTAAATTAGTCGGTCAAAGTAAAGGATAAGCTAAGCAAATCGAGCTTTGGAGGTTGTAGGAATTTTCCTGAATGTGTCTTTTCGTGCCTGTTTTAAACCCTTCACTGCCATGACGTCATCAAATTTTAACAATTGTCGTCTGCTTCTATTTCTAAAAATCATTTTTTAAGGTATTTTGACTTAAGAAATATTAAAACGAGGATCAAAACTGGTTGCAAATAACTACTGTATTCGGGGTAATGCAGTGAAGGGGTTAAAAGCCCAATTAAAAGAAAGGTTTATTTCAAATTTGCTTTTTTCTATAATTGATTGTTACTGTATATGTTCAAAGAATGAAAATATACTACCGGAACTCTAGTTATCCAAATTTAATTGCAATATACAATAGTACAAATAAAATGTCATAACGTTGTTTATCCCGATCACATGTCGCTTTTTTCACGTGTGGGGTTGTCTTAAAGTACACTGCATTAGGTCTGCTGTGCTAGTGTCATTTCTGGCTTAAATTAAGATTTTAAATTCTTTAATTCATTATGTTTCGTTGAGTGTATGAACCTGAACAGATGTACATGTGACTAAAGAATGATATTGTTTAAGAAACGTTTTAATACAATTACGTGTGTTAAAATATTAGAGAGCACAGTTATTTGTCAATAACTCAGGATCCTAGCCTGGAGAAGTATATGTATGGACACTTACATGCAAGTAAACATGAATTTCTTTCATCTCAAGTGCAGTTGTGGTATGGAAACCATAATGTATCATTTTACTAGGTAAACTCATATTAACTGAGTACCGAATGTGATCGGAATCCTAACAAGTTGAAGCTTAGTATCAAATCAGTATGTTAACTTAACGCTTACTTTAGCATTGTGACAGGATACAGACGTGTTAATGAGCCCCTTTGTTGATATTGTGGCATTATGACCTGTCTATCAACCCATTATCATAATATAGCTTGCTCGTATTCATATCGTATTCTGTTGTTAAAAAAGGTTTTAAACATTTGTACTTACAAAGAAACATTCAGAAGTTTTAAAACGGCTTAACTGTTAACATGGTATTAAAATTTAAACAGCTTTCTTCAGTCTGTGTTATTCACTGTAAACATATTTATATAGCTCAGCTCTCAGCATGCTTCCATTTAATACTTAATCTGTTAGTAGTACCCATCTTGCAGTTTCTAATTGATGACACACAAATATCGAACCTAACTGAAGTTAACAAATACGTCTTATTTAGTGACATGTTTATTACCAATTAAGTCTGACCTTATTTGTATGTTCTCTTTAGCGAAGTGGTAATCTGTGAACTGTCGTGCAAATTACATGAAGTTATGTGAATATTGCATGTGTTAACACACTGTATCGGCAACATTTATTGCCGGCAATTGCTTCATCCATGTTTTAAACTCCTGTTATTGCGTGTCAGTTTCTGTAAATATGCTTACAAATTAACTGTTTAATGAGTTTCAGCTTATTTGAGAACGACGCCTTTGATACAAAGCATTCAACACTCCAAACATTCGTACTGTTCTCAAATATTGACTGAATTGCCGAAACCATACAGAAAAGGAAATTAATATCTGCATTCATCAGTAGCGTATCTTCTGTAAGAAATGTTGTTGTAGAGATGCTTCATTACAAGTAGCATACCAATTGTAGATTTGTATTGTGCTTTGATAATTGTAAATACAATAATTATTAAGGTTGGGTGTAATGTTATGCATTCTACGAGGACCGACGCCACATTTTATGTAGCGGCGTATAATTAATGTATACAGGCGCAACCTTTATCGAATGCATTTTATCATATTGTATTAAGTCTATCTTTGAAGCGTTTTTCAGACCGAAACTTGAAAACAGACGATATTGTTGCGGTTACAATGTTAAGAAAACGGCTCGAATTTACCCTTTATATATGGTATTCCTTTTTTATAACTGCAACGAACAGTTTAGATAGGAGGAAGAGTCACATCGATGTGACAAATATATTAAAAATAAACAGATCCTAAGCAGTATAGCTAAGATCAACGTTCGATCGTACGATATGGTAATACATTTTAACTTATATTCCGAAGGCAAACGGCAATGGTATCTGACATTCCTTTGATATTATATGGTATTGCATTAACTAAGATTGCCCTTAGGTACTCTTGCAGATATCAACAGTACAATAAGTGTCCCAAAAGCGACATATACATGCAACAACTCGACATGAATAAGCAATGTGGCAGAATAAAAGTGTGGAAACCAAAGTATTATTGCTTTTTTCTAATTTAAGAACATCCCCCGGTGAAAATCAAAGAATATACTCCGTAACTAAGCCTTTTCACTTGCCAACTTTTAGACTTAACGGAATTTATGCTCAAGTGTACTATTAATCATCTTTTCTTAAATTCAATTTTAGGGAGAACTATTTTTCCCAAATCAGCTTTCTTTAGCGGCAAATAGTAATTAAAAAGATATGTATTCAATAGTTTTACGTGCAAAATTTGTTACAGCAAGATTATACAATTCTGGTTTTTAAAAATTATCACGATGCGGGTCAAACGTTACATCAGATTGTGATCAAAACTGTTTGCTTTTACGTGTCAAATCCCAATCGACATGATAAGGGACACTATGGAGACTTTATTACTGTGACATTTAGATTTCGCTCTCAATGAAGTCATACAGCGCATTTGCAAACAGTTTGATCCCGTCAGATAAAGCGGCGTCTGAACAGGATCAAAACTGTTTGCCAATTGTTATAAAGTTACGTCACATACACTGCCTTTAAATTACTTTGAACCGATATTGAAACAGACCACAATAAGGCGGTGATTGGTTCAAAGCATCAAGATAAATTCGATCATGAAAGGATTAATGATAATGTCAATCCGATATACATAGAAGCATTATGTTCTACATAATTAATATGCTTAAGAATATAGACAATGATAAACATTAATGAACAGAAGGGAGCAGACTGTTGTTTTGTTTGACGAATGCCTACAAAGTGTTTGGCACACTTTAAGATATAACTTAAGTCAATATACTTAGATTAATTATTAAAAGCAGCTGACGTAATTAAAAGTCAAGTTAATGTTTGCCTGGACTTGACATTTTGTCTAATTCACTCTTGTGCCTTACTAACTTAAGTTTAGCTATTGTTTGCTTTGTCACATAAACACACACAAAGGCGACATTGTTTATGCCTATAACTACTTTCTGCTCGTTTATGATGATTTGCTTTTTAATGTAAATTAAACTTAGGCGATACGTTAGGTCAAGATTAAACGCTTGTAAAAGCAAAGGTTTCTGTTAACCTACCGTCCTCGTGGTTACTGATACTAGACTATATATTGCCTATTTTATATTATATCATTACCTTTTTTACAGTTGCGAATATGTTATTCCGTTAAAATGCAATGTTCTAAAAAGTAGAAAACGACTATATATATTAAAAATGTTAAATGTTTTTGAATCTGAGTGGTACCCCGGTGTCTGATCTTGCTAGAAATATTTGCAAAGGAAATAACAGCTTCGACTTAAACATTTATTGGATTAAAATAATGTATGTTCTACAGTGATATTTAGTGTTATTTCAAGTAGTGTTAGATTTGAACTTCAACTTGTCTCATTCTGTCTGATAAGACAAACTACATTTTATATATTACAAGCGGTTTGTATCTTAACCCTTTTACTACTAAATTTTCCGTGAGTTTGTTACCCCTTTACCGTTTCAGTGTTTTCTGTTTTAAGATTGTTGTTCGCAAACACGTTTCAAAGTAAGATATAATTTAGTATGACTTAAAATTATCGATACGAGTGTCAACAGTTTGGATCCTGATCAGACGCTGCTGTTTGCAAACGCGCGTTTAAGCGTCTTTGAGAGTGAAAAGGTTGATCGGAGACCGACATTTTTAACGGACGAAATTAGATGGTTTTGTCTCATAGCAGTGGCATGTATGAATACTATACTTTTTTACACGAGGTTTCATTATGCTAAACAATCATATTTCTTCGTTCTTTTGGCAAATATCAATTTAAACTGAACGACGTATCCACTGGACTTTTTTTTAAAGTGTGCGTTCGTATGTTTTATATATACCAGCAGTGTAAAGTAATAAAACATATTCAATATTAAATAAAATGTACTGTAACAGTAACTAGATTGAAACTTAATCGTTTTTGTGGGCTGATCACTCCGCAACTCAATAAAAATATATACAGTTCTTAATTAAAACAACTCAAAGACTAATAAAAAACATTTCGTATCCAGATCAGTGATCGAGTAACGTAGCGCCTGACCTGGTACTAAATTGTTTGCAAAAGCTAATGAAGTCTCGATCGGTAAGATAAAGGTTAACCAGACTTGTAAAATTTACTAGCAATACATGAGTTTTCTATTGTCTAGCAGAGTATGAATGGGTTATATTTGGTATGATACAAACGTTCAGAACGTGACACTGACAGCCTGATCAGACTAAACGTTTGAAAAGCTTCGCTGAATCTTAAAAACATGGTCTTATAGCTAAAAGGTTTGTCATGTAAATTTTGTGGATTTCGTTTGAAAAACCATACATTGTCATTTCTGTAGGATGTCCGGGGAAATACGACATTTACTACATTTGTAGAACGTATAGTCCCATTGGGACTTGAATCTCAGACGTTTGGTTTATCTTGTTTGTGTTATAACCTCCTAGATACTCAATCTAATGTATATTGCATTTTCTCTAGAAACAAAACTTTTAGCCAAATGGCTCAGCTTACAGTTTGAATATTTAAAACAAAAGTAACAGTATGTTTTGCTGCTTACTTATTTCTCCAGTTGTGGTATAGGGTATCCGCAAGGTTCAACTGTGGTTGACTGCAAATCGTGTTTGTATTTGAAATCATTTTCCGTTTCTTCTATATTTGATGATTGCCTATAACAGATATTATTGTAAATTTTATGGCTATTGTGTTTGAATATAGTTGATATATAAACGTCTGCTGTACACTCGCTGGTTAGCGAGAAATCGTAATAAGTAACCGTGTTGTTTATTTTTGAAATAGTGGTACGTACTTTACACTGCAGATCTACATAAAAGGTAACTCTCGTATGTCTAGCAAACGCAATGAATATTTGCTTGAAGATGCCGTTATAGATAAACAATGGTAGCCTAACGACACTGTAGTGTTTTTCCATGCAAAATGACATGTAAAATATGAAATATCAAACCTATTTTCGACCATGCGGATTACCATAATTATTCTGTATATCATGGTTTAACCATTACGCAGTTGATGCTACCTATTGAAACGCTTGCATATCTACTTCCTATTCAGAATAATTGTCGAAATGCCGTGTAACGAATTTATCTCCAGTCTAGATCCAAGAATGAAAACATGCATAATCTGACAAAGTTTTAATGTCTTGACCCTACAATTGACACTTGAAATTGACAACAGTACATTTCAAACTCACGCGCTATTTGATGGTTTAGTACAATAGTTAAACAGTTAAAATTCGACGATATCAGGAACTCGCATAAGTAGAATGTATCTGCATTCTTACAGCTTAATGCAATAATTTCTAAACCGCATTATGTCGAACATATTCCGTATTTCAAGTTTAAAAAATGGCAAAGCCAAAATTTAACTTTGAATTCCAGATATGTTCGACTGAAATGAAATTTAAATAGACCCTATCGACGATCGACTGTATCTAACATGGTTACGTCATCACATTGGAATGTGAACATCCTTAAAACGTTCATTACCAGGGTATTTTGAACGGATAGTTCTCGGAGGACATTTACGTTTTATGAAACGCTGTATCGATTAATTATAACAAATGAACGGAAGTAATCAGAAACGAACAAATGAACACGTAGGTCAGTTACTAGGCATATCGAGTTATGCCTATTTTGGTTGATTTCTATAAACGTATTGATCTAAATAAATCTGAATCAAATGTCAATTTCACTATAGACCAGTGACAAGCGCCGTTGTACTTTGCATTGTTCATTTCACGTCCCGTCGTTTGTTTATCAAGGTGACGACGTGGTTTGGATAATCAGGGATAGCAAGCAAGAAACTAGCATATTATCGATATCTGAATAACATTTACACATAATGATCGATTCACGACAGTTTTTAATTGAGATTTCTTTTGATTGCTTGGAAAACAACTGCTGAATAAACCGAAAAAGAGATATTGTTTACGCGAATCGAGTATTAGAGTCCAATAATTTATGATGACTTCAAATAATGTGTTATTCCTTGATGCAAAAACTCAAAATGACTTATATTATTTCATTTCATTTGTATTGTCGCTCAGATACGTTCGTTTTGAAAGTCTATTTATATAGAATATTAGGTAATAAAACAGTTATTTCATGTGTGTTAGGGGAACGGTCAAAACTATTGGCCCTCGTTATCAGGGAAGACATTTCGAACTGTTGCCATCGGCCTTTCGGCCTCGGGCAAAAGCTCGAAAGTCTTCCCTGATACCTCGGGCCAATAGTTTTGACTGTTCCCCAAACACACATGAACTAACTGTTTTCATAGTATTAATACATATAGTTTCTGTTGGAAACCTTGAATGTCTTTAAAACTATACCTTATATAGTGAGGCAGATAACCATAACAATTGTGCATTTTGTGATAAAAGCACCAAATTTTGAAATATAATAGTTCAACATATTCCAATCAAAATTAGATATTGAGCCATCGTGAATTTTCAAAATGGCGGCCACAGCAGCCATTTTCCAAAATGGCCGCCATCGACAATTTTATAAGAGTTAAATTTCTTATTTATGAGGTGTAAAATTATATCGATTGCAGCCAAATTTCATACGTAGCTTACCTATGATGCAGAAAAGATGCCTAGTGATTTTTGTTACGGTTCAATTAATTTCACTTGAGTTATGCCCCTTTACATACTTAGTATTTGATGGCTCTTAACTGTTTTTCAGATGATAGCTTTACTTCCGTTTACCGTATTGAAACAAAATTTCATACTAAGATTTCTTATCATACAGGAAAGAAACCTATTGGTTTTGATTGTGGTTGAATGATTTTTATTGGAGTTATGCCCCTTTATATAGATAAAATTTTAAAACAAAATTGGTTTCCGGACAACAACTTAAGTTCTATAAAAGGTATATTTATCAAATTTCATAGTAAGCTTTCTCATCATACAGGTAATTAGACACTTCCTGCTTTTGGTTATGGTCTGATGATGTTACAGCTCACACTGGTTTCTGAATGATAACTCTACTTCTGATTGCCTTATTGAAACCAAATTTCAAACGGAACTTTCATATTATACAGGAAAGACATATAATGATTTTCGTACTGGTCTGATGGCACGTGTATACGTGTCGATAAGGGTTGATAGTTCCCCTCAGCTGTCTTAGCTCAGCTGACCTGTCCCGTTTACACGGTGATGGTTGTTCTAGGGCTGACACTAGCATTTGACCCCACACATGACCCCCTTGGTACTCTGCTCTCTTAACGTGCACCTCTAGGGCAGTCTTCGTTGCGGGGGATCGATTCCACACTGTGTCTCTTGACAAATAACTTCCTCCTTGCCTTGTTTATATATGCATATGTGCTGCTTCGATCACAGAGCAGGATAACAAACCTCTCAATGGTGGTCATTACCTCTGGGAGCATGTCTGATGGAGCGAACGACAGTTGTAATATGTCATGTGGAAGTGCTGGAAAGACAGAAAATACTGCCCATGCTGTCTTTTTTTCGTGGCCAACAATGATTGAAACGGTGTCACAGCCCGTCAAAGCAAAGAACACCGGAAGTGCATGTGCCTTTTCGTGCCCTGGTCCAGCTGTGTTTTCATGGGCTGCTAAGTAACGAAAACTATTTCCAGTCCCGAACTCCAACCAAAGCCCATCTTCCTGCTGAATACTGTGTGCCACTGCCACGGCCAGTACCACAACGTCAGTATCAACAGTTATCATGATATTCCGGTGACAATATCTTGCTGAATGTGCCTCATGAAATAACATGCAACTATCGGACTGCCTGTGCTTGCATAGAGCAACTGAATCCAGATCTGGCAGTGTTGGTTTGCTTCAGACTTCTGCATCAACTGTGACAACAATATGCTTGTCTTGCTGCACAAACCAATTGAGCAGAGCATCAGAAAGGAAGTGAAACAAGTCTGTCTTATTACTATTGACTCTGAAAAAGTTCTGCCAATTCTTGGGTATTGCAGCAGCATTTAGCTGTCAGACGCCTATGTCTCGTTTGTCTGCGTTTTGCTCTTGAAGCAGCTTTCAAAGACTCAGGTATGTCGCGGTCCCACACAGCATCAAGACGCGACACATTTTCATGAATTTTGGCAAGGTATGGGACAAAGTTGTTGTTGTTTCTGCTAAGGTTTATAGTCCCGCATAAGCTTTATCAGATGCGTCATCCCATTGTCTCAGGATTGGGACAATGGTCAGCATCATGCCTATTATTGAGTGGACTTTGCTGTGGTGGCCTTCTGTTGCCGCTGGTCGTCGGGAAGGAGGAAATGCTGTCTTGTCCTGGAATTGTTGTTGTTTCTGGTTCCCAGTGGTTGGCTGTTAACAGATCAATGATGCACCTTATCCGATTCGGGGCTCCCACCGAAAACCTGTCAAGCTATCCCCGAGCCTTACTCAGATTCGACAATCCAGGCGTCCAAATGCAATCCCCCTTTTACCTTGTGCGTACCATGGTTCTGGATCCTGGTGGCCTGTGCAGCGCTCGGTCCGTTCCCATCAGCCACAGGGCGCCCGAACGACCATAAGGTGGTATTCATACCACCCCCTGTTCGGCCGTGCACCCCAGGGGCCTCCATATGGGACAAAGATATCGTGGGCGTACTATTTAAAGGTCTTTGCCGAAGTTGGTTTCAACATACATGTATAAATAATGGCTGTTCAATCTAGAATAATGCATTTTACCTTTGGGTTGTCTGAATGTGCAGTGTGGACATATTCAAGGCATGAATGCAGATTACTCGTCAACCCTAGAAGGAGACCTCCCCCATCAGACAATACTGGCGGACATGCCTGGTTCTTATGCTGAAAGAACTCGTCAAGCTTGCCATCTCTGGTACGGCAAGCAAAATACAGCGTTGAAAAGAGCTTTATGTCTAATTGTTTCAGAGAAATTGGTTGTTACTTGTCCTTTTACACTGGCATCAAGGTTGGAGTAACACACACGTTCAATATATTTCGCGATATGGTACCGTCCACTGGTTTTGTTCTTTCTACAAGAGTGCTGCTCTCTTATCTTATTCACCCCCTCACTGGCTGCAGGCCCAGACATATCTTTTGTGTCGAGCAAAGGGGTTTCCAAAATGTTCCATGATAGGCTGACCATAGAGCGGACATCTTTGGTAAACGCGACCTGAACACTTGGCGTTTGATCGTGATGGCGTGTATCATTTGATTTTTCTGATTTGTTTTGGATGGTCTCAAAGTTCTGTATGGATGTGGCTACCTCTGGGGTCTGGTCCTGCTAACATCCACTGCATCAGCGCAGAAGGGTTATCAGTAAGACCAACAGTTACTGTACCGCCATCTCCTTTGATGCAAGCATTAATTTGCCCTAGGGCCTGGTCAATGGCAAAAGAGGAAACAGCTTGTTAGTCTTCTGAATTTTTTATCTATGCAAGGGTGTGTCCTGGGGAGTTCAGCCATGTCTCTCAGATGAATAAGAACCCATCTGGCATATTGCGTTAGATCCATTGCATGAAATCATTTGGCTACTTCCGTAACTTGGCATCAATATTAGTTGAGAAGGATACCTCTCGCAGTGATCGTACAAAGACAGTAGCTCTAGTTCCAGTACAATAGTCCAGTATTGAAACTATGAGATGTTTTCTGCCCTCTGGCTGCACCATGGTTTAAACTCCAGAGGATCTTCGTCTGTTTGTGTCTGACAAGATTATCAAAAGCTTGATTCTGCAGAATGTGCAGAGCTGCTGCCATAATCTGATGCGCTCTTCTGATACGGGATACATGGGCCGCCCTGAGAAACGAGTTGGCTGTACCTGGAGAGGATATGTCAACTTGTACCAGGGTATTGACCCAGCCACTTCCCTGCAATCATTTGCCAATCATCTTCAGTGCTGCCATATCGATATGCAAACCGCCGAACTTAATCACAAGCTTGTCTTCACCATATTTGTCTGGCCACTTCCACTGGATTTGTCCAGCCAGGGCATACAATGGCTAGTCAAATGTGGCTACAGCACTTTGGCCAAAATTCAGATTTTCCAAGGCCGAAATGATAAGATCCAATGAATGCTTGATCATAGCCATAGTACGGACACTCTCAAGATAAAACGGGAAAAGAGTTGTGGTAAACAATGCTCGAGTTCCTTGTGGCTGATGATTTTCATGGAAGGCAGCCGATGCAGTATCCAACACATCACTTCCCGTGACTTGGTTTCTCACAACCTCTCTTGCATTACCAAGCCACTGGTACTTGTCCTTGGTATGCTGACTGAAATCGTCTCTAGTCAGTGATTCTACCCTGGTTTCTGAGACCAGTGACACCTTAACATTACTAGCGACAGGGGGGTGGGGGCTACTGTGTAGGACTGTGGTAATCGACCTATGGAATTGCAGCATCTCTGGTCCACCTTGTACTAAAATACTACTGTCAGTCACATGTTGAATAAGAGAGATGGCAGTACCATGGAAAGAATCTCTAGCTGATGTTGAAATTGGATTGTGGTCAATATTGTCAACAGCAGCAGTGGTAAACACTTGGCAACGCAACTGTGGAGGGCATACAACCTAATCTCTTTGAACCGGCCTACAAATGTCTAGATTGCTTTATGTGCCCAAGTAAAGCGGTATACAGTCGGAATCCGCACATACAGTCCCATCTGGCGGATGTTAGAACCGTAAGTCTGGCCTCTAGCATAGAACCTGTTCGGCTTTGGTGGCCCCAAAGGGAGTAAATCTCCCGTCGGACCCGGTGATCAACAAGGTACTTTATCTCCCCACCACGAAAAAGTCGTTCTCACTGGGAGGTTAATTTTATATAGAACAACTGGCCAGCGCAATTTTATTGCAGCTAGCAGTAAATGCCTGCTATGGCTGGAATCATGAAAATATGGCGGCAATCTTGAATTTTTTTTAACACATACCGGCGGACGAGGTCGAGGGGTAAATCACTCGATTACGATGTCAGGGGTCGTGAATTCGATTCCCACATGACCAAGTCCTTCAGATGAGAATATATAAATTGAGGTTTGATATATCAGTGCTTACACTGGGCATCTAAAAGCACCAAGGAACTCTGTCGATAATAAAAGTAGGGCATCACGCTTGGGTTCTCTGTATCCGCCCCCTCTCTCTGGGCGTCCAATTAGCCCATAGATGGCAGAAAGGACACAAACAAACAAAATAAAGCATTATTAGCATCCCTATTCTGATCATTATATGCGTGGTTTATCATTATAAGTAACTATGCTTGAGAATTGATCATAAAACAGTTGTCGTTGGCGGCCATTTTGGAAAATGGTTGCCATGGTCCCCGTATTCAAAAATCATGATGGCTCAATATCTAATTTTGTTTGGAATATGTTGAACTATTAGACTTCCAAATTTGGTGCTTTTATCACAAAATGCACAATTGTTATAGAACTTTTAGTTAAGCTGCAGGACTAATAGCATGTTTGCTGTTAAAGAAAAGTGATTGGAAATAAATAGAAAAACATTCAGTCCGCATTAAGGAACTACATGCTCGGTTTTGGAATGTGTTCCTATTGGTATTTATAAGGACATGTCTACAAATATGCAATTCTGAGAAAGGTTGAATACGACATATTTTGCACAAACTAGTTGAAAGATAAATGAATATTCCTTGAAAGGATTTATAGTATCGGTCGCTACTTGTTATTTCTTGTCTCTTTGAGCTGTTTCTTATATGCTGGGTTTTAAAAGTTCACTGTTCTACTAATATGTGTTAAAATCACATACATAAAATAAAACCTGAAGTATAATTTATTGTTTTATTCTGCTGGGCATCATTCATCCAATGTCCTATAACTATTTCAAAATTAATCCTCCTGGGAATATAAAGGTCACAAACAAAATAACTCAATTGTCGGAGCAAATCTGATACCGGCTGTAGTTTGTAATCCATATGCATTGCTATGGACTTCCGTAATAAATAATGTTTTTCTTACATCGGCGCATGGAAACAAAATTTAATTGAAATGTGAAAATTTAGATATCTAGTTGAAAGTGGTATACTTTGAAGACGATAAGACATTTTGTATTAGCCCATTGAGAATATACAGACGATTTGGCGCATTGCGGGCAATGCTAGCATCGAGGCTATACACGTTATGTCGTATAGTAGACTTTTTTGAGTTTTTGTAACAAATATGTCCAAGACTTCTAAACGCTAAAATGGAAA
Organism: Gari tellinella; assembly: GCA_922989275.2. Classification (NCBI taxonomy): domain Eukaryota; kingdom Metazoa; phylum Mollusca; class Bivalvia; order Cardiida; family Psammobiidae; genus Gari; species Gari tellinella. Next base: position 79,451,386 of record OV277860.1, on the reverse strand, counting down.
CAATACGATGTAAACAGGCACTGTAGCATCGATACTTCACTATCATATTAAACTAATCCACTGCCGCAATGATACCATAATCTGTATTCATACTCGCTTGCAAAAACTTGCATTTTGTTTAAGTAGAAAAAAAGAATTTGAATTAAAAAAAATTGTATGAGTGCCGAAGGGCTTCGATCATTATTATATCATGTCGTCTGCTAATGACTCCATTGTCGAGAATGAAACAGAAGGTGAATTAAGTAGTTTTTACTGAATGATCATGATCATATCTGCATTGTCATAATTAAGTTATTAAATTCTTAAAAATAATCATGTAGATTGTTACCATAATTTAAAATCATACTTCAACTGTACAGTCCAAAATTGAAGATTGTTGTTACTTGCTAGTCTTACTCTCGTCTAATGGAGTCTAATCTTAACGAATCTGTTTCGGTAGTAAAATATAATAAAGGTGGCAGCAGGTAAAACGGTATTTTATATTTTTGCACTATATTAATGCCATGTATTTGTATATTTCGTATTTGCCAGTTTATAATAAGATATATTGATTGCATGCTTAATGGTGGATGCAATTAATATGATAGTTGCCAGACAACATTCTGTTTGAATCGGGCCGTTCGTAATAATTATTTACGATTTTGTGCTTAGTGGCAGATCTCTTGTATTCATAAAAACGGACATGCTATGCTTTAACTGTTTTATTAATGTCTGCTGGCAGAAACTGTTAATACTTTTACAATCACAAGGGTCGAGCAGACCAGAAAAGCCACTTAACGCCATTTAAGTGAATGCTGTTTCAACGAATCAGCGTTTCATCGATGTCCATTTAATACTGCAGCCGACATTTGTTTAAATAGACGATATAACAGCAGTCAGTTAGTTAAGTCGCTTATTTCTGTAGCTAACACCGCCTGGAGTATGAATGAATTATTTAAGGATGTCAAAGATGCTAGATGCTATAAAAATGAGTGTTATTGCAAAATCCAGTTACAACAAAAGAAAAAACGCTCACTTGATGAGCAATTCAACAGACGTAGATTTATTTAACTTTAGGATGAAAGCAAACTTGTCACGCAATCATAATAGCTATTTCCATTTCTTGGTTTTGTGTGGCTGTTGTATTGTTTCTCTGCACGCAACGCTGTGTACCGGAAACAAATATACTTTGAACATATTGTTATCGAAACGTCATATTAAAACGTATAGCAGTATCAACACTTTATTACAGTTGATATTTCGGCTTGAACAGAGGCATACAGCTTTCTGAGTTAAACATAATCATATTAACCGAATGTTGGTCAAGTTGGACCAATCTGGCATTTTCAATTTATCTAAATCAAGCTAGGATTGGAATGAAATGAATAAAAAAGTATACAATTGAAGTGTTGTATTCTATGAATGATCGTATGACTCTTCTGTAACAATGCAACATACATCATAATGTTTTCATTGTTGCCTCGGGTTGATATATTTCATATATGATGCAGTCTAGTTGAATACGGGATACGTCCTGAAGGGTATACATAATACTCAGTCTTTTAAATTATGTGAATCAATTAATTTATGTTTTTTTTACACAATGAACAGAAATAATATTAAAAGCTTTTTTCATCGCTTGACGAAAACGAAACTATTGATTTGAAATTGTCTATGTTACTTTTGAACCTCAATTCATATACTATGAAACCAACAAGCACACGTTAAAGGAGTATTTATAATTTATAAGTTGATAACGTGCACTCGTTTATTATTGCGTGAGGTTAAATGGAGACCTTAGGTGACAAATCTTAAGCATGCTTTACTGATCGTGACTTTGAACAATTACGGACTCAAATCAAACAATGTCCCTATTCAGATTATCGTAAGTGATTTGTTGTCTGTAAACAAGATTGTACATACAGTACATTGTGTAATACCGTATGGTACAGTTACTCTCTGTGGAAAAGGGTACTTCAGTAGAACCTCTCTATTACGACCACTAAATTGTGTCAAATATTAGTCGTTTAAGACAGGTGACTGCTTAAAACAATGTGAAAGTGAAACAGAAAGCTCCTACAAGAACTTTCTGTTTCACTTTCACATTGCTTTAGGCTGTCAGTCTTTTGTACAGGCAATTAGCCTTCTTTTGAGTGGTGGTAATAAAAAGGTTCTACTTTATTTGAAAAAAAATTACATTTGTGTGTATTAATAGAACATTTGCACGACCAATTCCTTTCACTGTTAAGCACTCAGTAAGACATATTCAAACTTATGAGGGAAACACTTGGATTAGATATCATTAGTTTCTATAATGATTTCTCCAGTCATAACACAATTAATTATGATACTATTATTTGTTCAATTTAGGACTCCTCTATATAGGTCTACACTGTTTTCATAGAACAATTTTACGGTACTTTAAAACAGGTATCCTGTTTGTTAATTAAGAGTAAACTAGTCGCTATTTCAACTTCAAAATAAAGCGTCGAAGAGATCAGTTGAAAACAGTTAGGACCCAGAATATCGTCATACTTAAGTGAATTTGTCGAGTTTAGAATTTTCTTAAATCTTTTCATTGTCTAAATGTAAATCATCAAATGCTAAGAGTAAATTACCGAAAACTAAGAGAATATTGATTTACTTAGAGAAAATGTTATGTTAGAATGTTTCAGCATACGGGCCCAGATTTGTTTTCATATCTCTATGAATGCAATAAATATTCCAACTATAATCTTTACAAATACAGTAAATACTGTGAGTTGATGTTAATTTAGGCCATAAAAAGTGTTTAGCGCTAATACTTTGGCATCCCTTGCAAAATTGTGTAATAGGAGTAGATTGGACGCCAGATAGCTAATTTTTAAATAAAAATTCAACAATTCAACGCAACTTGTTATTTTATTATTCTTAACGGTATTATATTTTCACTTGATTTCGTTTAAACATAACAAATGACTTATAATAGCATGGATGAATTGATATTATGTGTATGACTGAATTCAAACTACCTGTATATAAAATCTTGATTTTAAGCAATACAAAAATTGATAAACTGTGTGTTATAAAAAACCTCTGTAGTAGTGTTTAATCAATGTACCTTAGTTCTGTATAAAGATTAAAGAACCAACAATTTATTTCCCAAGGCTACTAGTGAGCGCAATAATTATCGTAACACGATACAAGAACAATATTTAAGTTCAGTTCCAGTATTTATTTCAGTTCAAACATGCTATGTATGTTTTTCTCCTTAAACAAAATGTATAAATAAGCGGTACATATTTTTAGCAGTAAGAAGAGTAATGCATTACCACATGATTAAATAAAGTTAATCTGATCTAATCAATCTTGTCAATACAAAACAAAAGTCATGTTGTAATAAAAGTAACTAAACATGCTTCCTTAATACGGTATGTGATCGCTAAACATGTTTACACTCACATATATCATAACTTCAAATATATATACTTTAAACAGACAAAACAAGTGATTCGGAAATATACTTTGCTTTGCATTTCAAATATCACAACTGCAACACGACTTTAACTTATTTAGTATGTTTTGTAAGTCACTGATAATAAAAGTAAGTAAATACAAATAGTTTATCAACAGGCCGAACACAGGGATGTTACAAATGTTATCATATAGAGATACATGTAGGAAAAGAATAAATATGGTTTACTTAAAATGTAATGTCTATATCATGAATTTACCATTTTCCCTGGGATGCATTCTTTGCGAATGTTGCAAATATATTCGATATTCAAAATTGTTCTAAAACGGCAGTAATTTAGACGCAACAAACACAATAATGATTATCAATTTCTTCTTCAACTAAATTGAATTAAATAAGATACCTATTTAACATCTAAATTAGCTGCTACTTGAAAATGAAGATGTATTAGTATACAGGGACTAATCTACAAATGATGATCAGTTAATACTGTACAACAATTAACACCGGAGAGGCCATTAATTAACGTTCCTCTATTACAATTATTACATTATCTTTGTCAGTTGGTGTTTAATTCAGATGGTTGCATAAAGCAAGGTAAAAGTCAAACAGTATGCTCCCGTTTGAGCTTTCCGTTTTGATTTTGCCTTACTTAGGCGTATATGCCTTTCGTACATTCAATTAGTCTTCGTTTAAGAGGTTGTTATAGATAAGATTTTTCTACAGTAAAACCACTTTATTACGGCAACTTAAACGAAGGCTAATTGACTATATAAAAGAAAAGTTTTATTCAATGTCACCTTCATTTAAACAGTTACATGTCGAGAACATCTAATAAATTACACAATTTAGTTGTCGTAATAGAAGGTTTTACTGTAGTTTCAAACTCGACGTCTTTTACATAGAGGTTCTTAAATGAGTGTTCATATTTATTTGATTTATTAAATGAGTCTTTTTGGAACGATAAAAAACGAGCTTTAGATTTCATTGTTTCTAGTCCCCTTCCGTCTATTGGTACTCGATCTTTGCCAGCTAGGTCAGAGTCCGCCATTTTGTTTTGTTTTGACAGCGCGTATGAATATTATTCGGTCCTAGAGTGTAATAAACTTCTATGTGTTACCAAAATTAAATAATGCTGTTAATCACGCGCAGAGCCGCGCAATATGATATAAAAACACGTATGTTTGATATTAATCGTCTGAACGCCGCGGGGGAGTTTGTCATAACTGTTGCAAACAGTTTGGGCCCAGATTCATGTAATACACCGTAGCAAAATTGTGTGGTACTCTGGTAGTTTTTTGAAAGTGCATTTGAAACAATTGTAGAATATAAACTCGGCGTAGTGTGTTGAAGTTGAAAAAAAGACCTTTATGTTATTCAAATCAATGGCGTTGGCAAGTTTGTAATATCGTTCTAATAACACTTTTCACTTCTACTATCCATGAAGTTACTGCAGTCGACTTTTTTAACTGTTAATGTACAAAAACCTGTTGCGTAACGCGATGTTTTATCCAAAAAAGTTCAACACAAACGGACATCAGTTAATCCGTCCTTACATTTTACTTTAAATCAAAGTGCCGACGTCAAGTTTAAAGCAGCCGATATCAATGCTGTGAAAAGGGGTAAATATGACAAGGTTAGTGGTAAAGGGGTTACAGTATCTACAGTTGTTACACAAGCAGGCCTACAACTTAGCCTGAACATTTGAAATAACTATTGATATTATATTGGATTAAATGAAACTCTGTGCCGCTCTGCTTGATCTAAACAATTTGAGATTCTCGTGCTTTCTAAAAAAAGCGGAACGGGCACAAACACTTAGTATGTTGCTTTACACGATTATTGTCTCGGACGAAAATTGCCTTAAGGCAGATGGGTTAATATGAAGAAATAAATCACGAGTAGGCTAGCATGTACATGTAATTCAAGTTTCGAAAGTAAGTAATGGCCGAAAAATATTCATAAAAAATTCCCAGTTAGTAAAAGTATATTAGATCTGAGATTTCTCTGCAAATATATAGTTATCTATTAACTGAGATTGCCTCAGTATTCTGGTAGATATAAGCAGTGCAATAAGTGTCCCAAAAGCGACTTATACAGGTAGCTACTCATGAATAAGTAATTTGTCAGAACTGCAAACTTTAGAAAACAAACTATAGTTGTTGTTTTCTAACTTAAATGCATCCCCAGATGAATCGCAAATAAACGATCCCATAACTAATTCATTCCTGTTGCAAACATTTTGACGTTTGGGAATTACCTAAAAATGCGTTATATCATTTCTGCATCTCCATGTTAGTGAAAACCTTTAAATAGTAAAACGGTAAATAGTAAATGGAAAGATCAGAGCAGTTTCCATTGCAAAATGTAATAGAACACGTACGCACCATTTGACTATTTTTCTGCAATCATGGGTTGACTAGCATTAACAAAAAAGTTGATCCTTATGAGAAATTGCATGTCGCGCCGCCTGATCTGGATAAAAACAGTGTACACTCGTGTTTAGTTTTCTTCAAGTTTCATTCAAAATGTATAACGCTGATGTTCTCCAACATGTTAGACGATTCTTTAAGCAGACTTCATATCGTCAGAAAAAGATGAAGACATTCAAAATTGCGTTAAACAATCATCTGTAAAGGGGCATACATATATTTACAGACATTGTCCAAATAAGACATTATTTACTCTGCAGCTGATCTGAGTGCAAACGGTGTTTAGACACATGTGCTTTTTTCTGGGGGGTGGGGGGTGGGGGCTAACAAACTGTACAAATACTCATACACGCCGAGTGTACACACTATATGATGTTTGGTATGTTAAAAGCCTCAATAACCGTTTTTAATATATATTGTGTTGTTGATGCATGTATGTCATTATATAGTGTCACTGCAATATTTAACATTTTAATATCACGCTACTTTGAAACATGTTGGTTGGATTGATTATGTTATACGATATATATAGCATTGTGTAATATTTTTATTACTGCAGGTGAACTTGTATTCTCTTGCGGTGAAACAACTATAAACATAGTTTTGAACGATGGGACGTTTTCGGAAAGTATTCAAACTTTAAGCCAAATTGTCTAGATTTAGTCGAACCTCTCAATAAATCATGACTCTAGTACGATGAACATTGTACACTTGAATAAATAGTTTGAACCAGTGTTTTGTTCTGAAAAGTGAAGTTGATAAACGTATACTTATAAGATAACTGAAGTGTGGGTCTTATTTGAATCTGAACTGTAGTTGGACTTTTTTTTTCTAAATAAATTGGACTCTTGCAGGAGACATGAAATACAAAAAGCGGACAATTAATTTACTATTTACTCCGAACATTCGCATCTTAACGCCATTGATGTATTCCCCACTGAAGAAAATAGTTTCACCACAAGATGTGCACCATAAGTAAACAATTTGTTCTTTATCCTTTCGGATGATAGCTGAAAGCGGGCTGAAAGTAAATATAAGTTCGCTTTAATTCTACATGTGTTCCCAACTGGAAAGAGATGAAATCGGGTAAAAGGTTAATCCAAATGTATTCGCTTCATGCTTGTGATTTACTGCTAAGACTACGATGTATCACGCTATAAACATGTGTTCACAGCAGGGATGGAATGATCAATCAAGATTATTGATTTACCCGAATACAGTCTAATTTTACTCGCAAGACCAATGAAAGCAGGTGCTGCTCAAAGCACGATACAAGTTTATTAGAAATGAATGTTTATACTTTCTTTTCTAACCTTTAGTTCGATGTTAACCATACCATGGACAACACCTATTTGGAGACTGGAATTTTCCTTTAAAAGTTTCCGGGTGAATGAGTTCAGCAGTTGACATGTTAGTAAAACAAGTGTTAATGACATTATAGTCCAAGCAATGAAGGACTTAGGTTAGACAAAAATCGTAACAAAGGTTTTTCAACTGCAATGTGTCCAGGGATGGTACACTACATCCCAAAAAAAATCCCACCAAAATCCACCCATGGCAACAACCTGTTTTCGGCCAAAATCCAAGATGGCCGCCATGACACAGGGCACACTACTAATATTGGCATAGTATTGAAAGTAAGTGAGCTAGAAATACACTAAAAGTGTCTTTTCCAACTAAATATAGGATGGCAATTTGTTTGGTGATATGAAAGAAGACATCAGAGGTCAAGGTCATACCTTAAAAGTCAATTTCAAGGTCAAATTTGGTAAAAAAGTCAAATTTTCCAAATATATTTATCTCTTTTGTTACTCTGTCAGTCTTGAAATTACTATTTATCCAGTTAGCAATAATTACATGTGTATATACAAGTATCATGCATTTAAAGCATGTCTTACGGACAACCGAAGACTGGTTACAGTTAGCTAATATATTGTCATATTGAATCATACGTACAACAGAAATTTACCGAACAATCAATCGTATGAGGGCATAACGAAAATCGATGTTTGTTTCTGCAATATTTATCAAAGGGTAGTGAAAAGGAGATTTAGTCTTTGGTGTCTCTTCACTTTTCATCACCTTTCAAACTCAATCCCTAATTATGTCATCATCGACTGCCAGGTCATCACCATTGTGGCCTTCCGAGGGCGGTCCATTGAAACATGTGATGCCCCTGCACTGACCACACGCTGGTGTACACAACAATCCATTTTTAAAACATGAGCAGGTCTTCTTGTTGCATTTCCCACTGCAATTGCACCGTACAATGGATAGCAGTCTTTCTGGTGCTGCTAGTCTGGTCATCTTAATAGGAACAAGGCCATTTGAGGTTTTTGTCCAACCCCACTCCTCTGGTGGAAGATCATTGCCTCGCCAAGCCTGGACCTGATGGTATACACGCCGACTGTGGAATGCGGTTGCATCATCTGTTGGGGGAAGCTTCTCTGGAGGCACAAATCCTGCAGATGTTGCCACTTTATGCTGAAACTTTGCCACCCTAGCCTCATTTAGGTTTGTAGCTGTACTTGTACTACCATGGATCACGAGCATAGCATGCTTTCCAGATGTTTCAATCTCCTCTTTCGATGACGATTCAGACATAAAGATAGATGATGACCTTACTTCTGTCTTGTACTTTGTCAGTACAGTTACTTTACCTATTCCATATGGCCTTGATGTTGTGTCACAACCACTATAGGCATGTAAGAAGAGTAATGCACCTGAGAGACAGGGGTCCAGTTTCCTCTTCAAAGTGTTGATGCAAATGGTCTGCCTTGCTGTCACCATGTAAAGATTTTCACCCTGGTCTGTGAAATCAGCATGATACACAAGAAGCTGAAAAACATCGGTATCTTCGGCAACAACAGCTGTTGGTTTTGTTGTTGCTGAATCACATGCCAGTGTACATATTTTGTAGTCAGCGTCGTCTTCTGCATGTTCCACAGTGATGCCTGCTTCGACAAGGTGTTCTGCAAGAAGGTTGATGAATGCCAGCTTATTTGATGAATTGGCAAGGAATGTGTTTTTGCTCATGGTTAGACGCATATCTGCAGACACAGACACTGTAGCACCCACTTCACTTCCTTTCCTGCGCCGGTGAGCTTCGTCTTTTGTGCTGGAACCGTGGTACCCGTCAAACACAACTAATGCATTCCCAAAACCTTTACGTACATGGTGGGTATACATCACGCAAATCTCGGCATACTTTGCATGCTTAGGCCACGAAAACTTGTGTAGCAGTCCTCCCCCATCAATGATATACTGCAACCTCATGTCAATCATTTCTGTGGTGATGCTTGAAGGGACAAGCTTCAGAAGATGATGTATGAGTTCTGCTTTGTCTCCAGTCCGCATGCACATGTGATTGTCAAAGAGAGATGGAGGGAAAGAGCACAACTCGTACTTCAAAAGGTCCCAGAGAGATATGTTATTGATACCCGTAACAAGCAGACGTTGATATAGACGTTGAGGATCTATTTCTATGCCAGATGCCAGAGTTTTAACTTGGTTCTTTTGCGAAAATTTGTACTCTGCAACAGACTTACCGACCATTGAAGCAAGAATGTTATTGCCGACAACTGTAGCATTATCAACGTTCACTGATTGTTCTGCTACCAGACCAGTTGAAAGACTTACAAGTTTTTCTGTATTCTTGCTAAATGCCCCCCGCTCAACAAACACCTCGACCAATTTCTGTATATCAGACATATCCCGTCCGATGCGTGATTTTGCAAGATCTCGATGTCCATCTCCTATGTTGGATGATAGCCCCGCTTTCTCAAATATCGACTGGCTAACTTCTACACATATGGGTCTGGAAAGTAGGAAAAGCAGGCGAGTACTTTCAGTGAATCCACGCCCATGTGTGAGACCCCAGCTTGACTTGATTCCAGCCATCAGAACTTGCTCTATGAAAAGATCAGTAAACAAACCTGACCAAGCACCATCCCTTCTCCTGACAGGAAAGAGTCCATTCATGAATGCGGTATGCACATCAGGGTGAGTATGTTTTAGTTCAAGCATTTTTGGGATGAAGAGAGCCAGGGATTTTGTGTAGTTGTTGTGCCCAGCAGCGGCTAGGTAAGGCAACATCTCACACAGTGAGTGTAGGTATAGATCCCAATGTCCTATGCGGACAGAGCGGATCAGTTCCCGAAGAATAGCAACCATTTGCTGGTATTGTAACCATAGTCTGGCTGTTCCGTTTGATCCCAGGGAAGAGCGCCACTTTTCAAGCAAATCTTGTATGTCATCAATCTCTTTCCTGTTCAGGGCCTCCTCAAGGCTCGTATTCCCACCCTGGATAGCTTCAACTAGCTGGTGAATACGTCTGAGCAACACAGTCACAGATTCTTCTCCTGAAACATACAGTTGTATAAGTATGCTTAAATGTTGTGCAACTGACAATATTAATATAGCAAGCAATACAGCGTTTAAAATTACATATATAATGTACATATGAGACGATATGTCGCTTGAGATGTTTATGCATGCAAAATAGCTCACCTGAATTAATTTCAATGGATTCAAATGTGCTACACTCTGAGGACATCTCAGGTTGTTCTACCGGTCTAGTGAAAAATTCATGTGGCTCAACACTGATGAGACTTGATGTCTTGTCAGACTCGAAGGTGCTTGGTTCTGTAGGTGGTTTACGTGGCTCATATACCGATGAACAACCTAAAAAAGGCAGTATACCATAGAGTGTTCATATCATTCAGGTATATAATTAATCTAAAGCGCAATGGAATAAAAGGAAACAGTACATTGCCGTTTCTACTAAATTGTATTGTTTAATACTGGATAGATACTAATTCAGTTGTGTCTAAATAAGACATACCTGTCATATCTGGGATGGGAAGTTGAAGAGCTGCAGATGTTGATATTATGTTGAGGGCACTGTCAATGAGCAAGGGGCCACGTACTGCACGAGCGACTGCTTTACCACTCAGCATCTGATCGACAGATCCTTCAGCATAGACCTGAGCTAACATCTCCTTCAAGCCGGAACCTGCCATAATTGACCCGATCGCACCAAGCAGGCTCATATCTGTGTGAAAACCACCCAAAAGCAGCACAATCTCTCGCAGAACACTTGACGGTGGTTGGTCTTCAATTACCATAAATGCGATCCAGTACAATTGCTGATCGAATGTTATGATAGGGGCCATGCCCTGTTTCCTGGCTATTCTTGATAAATACTCAAGGGTTGATCGGACACATGTTGGACTACTTGGAGTCAAGTCTATCATTGGTAGGAATATTTGCGAGCTTTTTCCTGGGTTCGACACTCCTGCATGTAATGATTGCATATACCCTGACCACAGTAGTCGAGGTTGAGACACATGCATGGACACTTGCCATAGGATGTCAAGTTTACTGTTTTGTACAGCTGAAGCGAATGTATCAACATTTGGGTACTTGATAGTTGCAAGAACTGGTTTTGGGTCCTTTTGGAATATGATGTTATGCTGTCCAATCTTCCTGATATCATCAAGTGTAACACTACCTCTCGGTATTTGCTTGCAGCCAGGTCTGGCAGGTGTGACAACACCCATTTGCCCCATCATATGAACAACATTCTCGCCATCAAGCGTTTTAGCGTTGTGGTCTTTTATTTTAAAGAAGTTCAAATGCATAATACTTGTTATACAAATATGATAATATAAATCAATGACAAAATATTCATTTTCCAACACAAACAGACTAATATACACTCAAATCTCTCACAAAAACAATCATTTTTTTCTCTTTTTTACCAAATTTGACCTTGAAATTGACCTTTAAGGTATGACCTTGACCTCTGATGTCTTCTTTCATATCACCAAACAAATTGCCATCCTATATTTAGTTGGAAAAGACACTTTAAGTGTATTTCTACCTCACTTACTTTCAATACTATGCCAATATTAGTATTGTGCCCTGTGTCATGGCGGCCATCTTGGATTTTGGCCGAAAATGGGTTGTTGCCATGGGTGGATTTCGGTGGGATTTTTTTTCGTATGAGGTGAATCATCCCTTGACTCATTGCAGTTGAAAAACCTTTGTTACGATTTTTGTCCAACCTCCAATGGAAAATATTTTTCATTGCTTGGACTATTACCACTTTATACAATGGGAAGGGTATCAAGTACTCCTCGTCTACTCCTAAACGAAATATGTGCCTTGTTGGAATAATAGCATCACAAAAACAGGTTGTGTACATTTCTTGAATGTTTCATCAGATACACGTAATTACCACTACGACAGAAGTACACATTTGTTGTTATGCAAAGTCAAGCAATCAGGTGTGTATGTATATGATAATAAAGTATAAGGAGAAGAGATCTTGAAATAGCAAGAAAGTGTGTACTTGTAAAATAGTTTAGCGCGAGGAGATATGTAACTATTATGTATCATGAACGTCCTTGTATATTAAAAACATTTGTGTAATACATTTGCTAACAGTTTCACTAAGCAGTAGAATGGTTAACTGGCGTCAAGTATTGTCCTCAAGCGTGGGTACTTCGTCACATTCTTCGATATCGGGTGTGTGTGCAGTTTACAACATATGCCTGTGTTGAACATACCGACTTAAATATCGTCTTCTGACAATATCTTAGAATATTTTTCCTGCTATGAGTTCAAGCTTAGTTTACACAGAAGATACAACTTCATGAACACGATTAGGTAGTCTGTTTTCCACATGACACCGTCATATAATATAAGTGAACGCATTAAATCATACTTTAATAAATGCGTGCTACTGATTAAACAGCAGCACTAACACCCCTGCTTTGGAAATTACGAACAGTTTTAACACACTAAGATTTACGTAACCTTAAAATTAACGACACTTTGTCACGGAATCTTTGTAGTTATTTCAACTTGTTTTGTGCAGATTACTTTACTGTGTTTCTGCATGCCTTTTACTCTGATACTGGAAGCATGGTTATTTTTGACTTATTGGTATTCAATACTGAATATTCCAATTTCTACGCCTAATACGGAGTATTGAAGCCAGATCAGATGCCAAAGTAAGTAATGGTCTGATCAGATCGCTTTATTGTATTTATTATACACATCATTTACAAAACGATCAACACGATGCAGTGGATAAGCTCAACAAATGTATGAGCAAATATATTATATCATAGGTAATCCAGTATCTGTGAAACAGTGTGCATGTCACTGTTACATCATATGACCTAAGACAAGTAAATTATGTTATTAGGCTCTTAAACTATTTGATTGGCTAGATGCAGCAAGCACACAGTGTTGCAACAATTCATAAGGGAGAAAAGATGCGATATTTAAGTACAAGTTGCGAGGCTATGATTACACCTACTTCAAGTCATTTATCATTCCAATGTTTGTCTCTATGTAATTCCATGATAAATCATGTTTTGTTACATTTTCAATTTATAAGCAGACTTTTAATTTAACAACGTAATTATATCAATTTAAAAACAAAATGCAGTTTCGAGATTTCAATTATGTTGTTGAATTGTGAAGAAAGTTGAAAAAAGGCTTGCTTCAAAATTCTTTGCAGTAATCCTATATAGATTTTACAAAGAGTTCAATAATTATTTGCAAACTGTACGGACTTTGATCAGGGACAAAACTGTTTGAAACAAATTATAGTCATCACATAGTGTGCGTTATATACACTTGTTAACGAATCAACAAAATACTGTATTTACTACGCCTAAAGTAACATCTGTTTTATGTTTAAAACGTGTGTCAACAAATCTTTCTAAGTGTCTAACTGGTCTATATCATGTATTGTTCCCCATCAACCAATCCATAACGGCTACATAGTACTTATAGTGCCTCTGAGTGAGACAATAAAAACGGTTGTACCAGAACCAGATGGATTTTTATAGCGGATATTACACCACAATGACGTCATGGTATCAAACTTACGTAAATTGGAAAACGAAACCAAGCGTCAAATAATTGTTTTTAGTCAACTGGGAGCTTTAGTCAGTCGAAGCAATAAATATGTTATAGAGAAAAAAGGTTAACAGCACATTGATGTTGTTAGTCTTTATGTGTTATGTATGTTGGCATATGACTGACACCAGTTAACCACTTATTTATCACGATAGAGTCATGTTAGTATCTCACGTAAATACTAATTTATTATCAATCTTAATTGAAATCCACAGTTTCAAAATGGTAGGGTATAAAACAATGGTATTACCTGGTGTGCAATTTACCATGTTTTCAAAAACCAAAACACGTTTCGCTGATTAATAAAATGTTAAAATGTTTTCATTTATTTTAACATTTGTTTTACGAAACGAGATGCGATATCAATCTTCAGTAGGATATGGTTTTATACTCAACAAAATAATTAAAGGGGCAAAGGTATAAGTTCATATATCTTTTTCAAAAATGCAAACATTTTCCAGTTAAAAGATTGAATGCGTGTAAAGATGCTTTAGAATAAAAAAAATTAAGAAACACACGTCACTATGTGCAAAAATTGGTCATGGTTGAATGAATTGAAGCGGACAAGTATCAAAAACACGGTTTCTAACGTCCACTGTTTTTTTCACGATGTGTCTGCCTATTCTTCAACGATTAGTTTTATAGCTGTTTTCATTATATCGAGTGCATATTTGTATCTTAAGCAAAAATAGATTGCATATAAAGTCTTTTCTGCGGCAAGTTATTTCACATCCGGAGTTTTATGGTGATGTGATTTACAGACTTCGTAAGATTCTTGGACATATACATTTTCAAAACCTATTTGTGAAACGTATTAGATTTTCCCTCAAAAAAGATTATGATCCAACGATATTGCTGCGCACTTCACGTTTGGTTATCGATCAATCTACAATTGATAACTATGCTTTCCTCTTTGGTTGTGCGACGACAGACAGGGCTTAGCACTACATGATGATGTATCTTTAAAGCCGTCCTTAACCGGGAGAGTTATGTCGGATTTTCGTGCTTTGTTTTTTCTCTCCCTCTCTGTCGTACCCATGTCTTACAGTTACTCGTAACTACAGACTAGTCGCTTGAGTACAATTTGACCGTTGCCATAGTGGGTTATTTTTAACACGGGCTTGAATGTTTAATTCTTTCCCATGTTACTAATGATCTTGTCATAGAATTTTTGCTAAATGTTTAACATGTATTTACTTACTGTGCTGGCGGTCTTTTTAGTTGTGAGGTTGTGGAACAGGGTTTATATTTTATGTACACTGTTCGTCTTTATAGGTGAATATAGGAGATAAGTGTGAGGTTGGGCGCCCCTAAACCCAGGTTTAACCCCCCAGTGGTTGTTAATGGTTAATTAATTTATAGTTAGTTATTGATTGCTACTGACCGTACCAAGGCGGGCTCCTATGTCCACTTTGCTTTATGTTTGTCTTGCGTGTTGTTTTCTATTTAGTGTGTAGATGAAGGAATGGTATTGCGTGTGTGTGTGTTTGTTGTGGTATGACTTATGTGTGTGTGTGTTCTGCTTGAGAGGTGGGTGTATTGTTTGTGTTACGTTTCCTGCTTGAGTCTTTCGTATTTATTTGGTACAAAAACCTGTGCCCCTAAAGCCGTCATTTATCGTTTTTCAACGTCATGTTGCGACGGAGTTTAACGTTAGCAAGGGTGTTGTCGACAGGTTGTGGTAGTTGTACCTGGACACTGGGGTTGTTAATTAGAGATCAGGTCAAGGTCGTTTGCAGGTCATATTTGAGGTAAAAGACCAATGTTGTCACTTATGGCATGACGTCAATGGCTCAATTCCCTCGTTACGCTTAATAGTGTTTATAAACAGACGTGTGGTTACATGATTTCTGTTCAGATCGTCGGGAATGGACTTCATGCTGCAAAACTATGTGCTAGCAGACCTGTCGTGTGACCACACCACCGAGAACGTCATCTAGCGTTTTACCAGAAATCATGCCATTTGAATGTTTACGTTTTCGTAACGTTTTGTGGACTAGTGCGTCAAATTTTCATTTTGGATTTAAATGACGACTACAGACGAATGTAAAGACAGCGAAACGAATGTTTCTTCGATCTTTATGTGGCAGAGCATGACGGACTCAGAAAGGGGTCAGGGATCCTATGGGTGGATATATCATACAACGGTTTCACGGACCTTTTCGTCATTAGGAACTGGACTCTGACTAGTTTGGGTTACAGGGATGAGACCCTAGACGCTATTGCACGCGCTGAAGCTGGAGCTTGGGGTTCAGGCTTCATCCCGACAGACGGCAAAGCTCGTCCGTACCGAGAACGTATGATAGACCAGTACTTGGAACACGAGGACATAGGGCAGATGGACTGGCCAGTAAAGTAAACACACGTTGGTCACATTGAGGATGCTTAAGACATGCGACAACGCCGGAAATCCGTTCGAGAAAGTAACCTTAGAGGCTAACAGACATGATTATTGAAGAATGGCACAGAATGTCCATTGCATACATCCTTAAGCTAATTCTCCGATTTCCATGTAGATGCAAGGAAGTGATTAATGCACGTGGTGAACACATATGCTTCTAGCTGTATTTGAAGAGAAGAACCTAAAAGGTGGGGCTCTTGGTCAAGTTGTTTGTTACCTCACCCACCTAGTCTGGCACACGGTAATTTTAGGGTGGTTGTGATTGAAGGGGAACTGCGATATATATTTCTAATTTTCGAAATAAAGTTATACTCTATCACGAAGTTAACATGTAATTTTACATGCAACTGTTAAACAAATATTGTATGAACTTATTTTTATATATTGGGCCTACCCAATATATTTGCCCACTTAATTGTTTTGTTGAGACTATTAACTCGTTTGAAGTAGAACGATAATTTAGGGCAATCAGTTGATAGGATATAACCTCCTCAGGAACATATACATAGTAACACAATATTTCGTATGTAATCAAGTACACGTATATAAGATAAAAATTCTATTGCCTTACGTGATTAAATGATGCAACCGACTGTTGTGAATTATGACTGTAGAACACGCTTGCTTTACCAATAGTAAGACTTACGCATTTAACCCTTTGTCTGCAGATTGCGACTTCACTGTTTTTGCAAACAGTGTAACTTGGCATCAGATCTGGTTCCCAATTCTTTGACACTCGTCTTTACGTTTCCTAAGTATAGAAAAATGTATACATTTGAGTTTAAGATTTTTGCAGGAGTCAATTTTTAAAATGACAATATAACAGTATGTTAAGTCCATTTTCGGTGTCAATTAACTCGATCAACACTGAGTAATAATTGTTGTCTACTGTAAATTACGATTGTTAATGTCTTAAATTTGATTTGTTCAGTTTTTTCATTTAATAGTCATCCATTTGACGAACAGATGATTTTTTATTAGTTCAAACGGCTTGATAGGGTTATCAACTGAGTGGAAATGCCCTTACAGCAAGTCGCCAGTGTCGAAAGGGTTGACTGAGTATGGATAGACTTACTAAATATTACCTAGAACTATTTTCACAGTGTCATGATCATTATGTAAATCTACATGGAATATAAATTTGCAAAAATGGAGTAAATGTTTATTAAGTGAAGACATTAAAAGTCAATACTTTTATTTTATTTGATAATTGCTTGAACGGTATGGTTTGCCTTAAATAGCAACAGTTAACGGGATAAATATTAGTTTCAACTTTAGACCGAGCAATGACATGTTTATTAACTGAATCCTTTTTAATATAAAGTAAAGTATTCATGCTATTTGCTAGCTACTAAACAATACGCTTAAATGACAGATACATTAAACTATCAACTTTCATAGTCACACATACGTATCTTAGTATGTATATGTTGGCTCAGATCTACACAAAGACACCATAAAGACAACCGAAGAGTATCCTACATTCCAATCCGTTTATCTTACATTGAAGTTGATGGATTTCGTACAGGCAACATGGTGCGCTCGGAACCTAAATATATCAATCAATTCATTGCCCGAATATAATCTGCTGAAAACTGCAGTCTGCACTTTTATAAAACATTGAAACTGTTTGCTAGTTTGTGTAAACTAATATCGCTATAAATGCTCATCATGCTGCAGCATAACGGCGTGTGTTCAGGTTTGAACCTGTTTGTAAGCGTAAGTGCATCTTGGTCATATTAACACAATGTTTAAAATAAATGATTTATATAAATGTTAGAAGAACGGTAAGCATCTGAGTAATGACTGGGAATAAACATGTATTAGCGGAAAGTGTCATTGGGAGCACCATGGGGATAAACTGATTGATATCTTTTCAGAAGAGTGATATCGTTGGTAATCCTAATATATTACCCGAACTTGGGCATTGAATCATACACTGTTGAATCCGGTCAAATCATGTTTTACGTAGAGTTCACATGAGGCTTCCCAATTTATTGGACTAAATTAAAAAGACGTTTAGGTAAGCAGTTTTGGACAATGTCAGTTGAATATAAAATATATACACGTATAAATTATGACATTAATCATTTTGTTTTATTTCCAAACAGCACAGACACATATGAATATTAGGGAAATTTAAGGTAAAACGATATACCTGAATTAGTTTTGCCATTTGAAAGACATACTTTGATTGGTAATGACATCCTTTGACGAAATTTAATAGAACTGGCCGTGCTACAAATGTCACGATGGTACATTGGTTAGCATGTAGACTAACACTATACCGGTATATAACAATAAGTTGAACACAAAGGTATTTTATGCAAACAGTATCGATAAAAAGAACATCACTTCATGTACGTAACTAACCTTTTCTAATATTTGCAGTAGACGTAAATTGGACCTATATACGACAGATCCAGAGAAAAGGGTTTGACTCATGTGTGCCATCACCCATATCTTTTCTGACAATGCGAGGATACTGTGTTGCAAGGGTTTTACTTTGTACTCTTTGAAATATATACCTTAATCTCTCCTTCCCTTTATTCGGCAATACACGCGTCTAAGTGTAAGGAACATCGGTATGTACCGTGGAGAAAACGTTTTTCCGCTTAAACGAAAAAAACAACGCAAATAATTCTGAATGATAATTTTTAACCTGGACGGAAATCAGTTTGGAGCCTGATCAGATGTTGACTCCAAACAGATTGCATATGAAATAATAGATTTCGTGGTAAACGCGTTTATTGGGAAATAAAAACTTTTTCTCTGCTGTACATAATAGAAAAGTGGTTGTCACCCACTTTCAACCAAGTCAAACGGGCAAATCCTATTATTTAACTGAAATGTTTTTTACCATGACTAAATCCATTTTCGTCATGTAAATAACGACGGATACTAAATAAACCCATGCGGGCATGGGGACTGTTACTGGTTTGTTTCTGATTTGATGTACAATAAGACTTACAGAAACTAGGTTCAATTTGTTTATTTTTATACTTTACGACTAAGGACGAAAATGACACTAATAACTACATAAAACTTCTTTGTTTACGCAAACAAAATATTAACACAGACAATGGATTTCCTGCTGTCATGGAATGCAGGATCTATGGATACTTTCAACCTATTAATAGGTCTATCTTTTTACGCAAAGTATGCGTCTGTGAATATCTTACAAACTCTCCATTTGCAATATTATTTATGTGTCATGTGTGAGCTTTATGACATAAATAGCGCCAGCGTTTACCGTTTTTGCATACATTTTTAAAATCATAATGATAGAGAGATAACTACAGTACATCAGTATCATTATATCGGTTTATCTTTTTAAAAGATGTAATAAAAAATTAATAAAATATAAGTTCGATAATTCGGAACTAGTATCAACACGTCGATACAATTTAAGACATTGATCATGTGAATACTTTAGTTTAATACAACGAAAATTCCAGCCGTAAATACCGTTTACTGTGAAAACCGACTAGATTGATCATACATTAATGCAATTTCGTGTGGACGTAAGAAACGATACGTAACCTTTATGCACTTTTTTGTTTTGAATTCACGTATTGTGGCGTTATTTAACGGGTTTTGATAAAACAAAAAGAGAAAATATTTATAAATTAGTCATTAGCCGGGGGCACTTCAAGAGGATATTGGTGATCTGGTCGATTTTAGCAGCAATTTAAGTTGACAGTTTAGGCCTCACCCTTATAAGAAGGATTAATCAATGGCCTGGTTAAACTAAACTGGATGATGATGATGATGATGATGAGTGTAGAATATCAGTTCGATTCCCGTTGTATACATTTTCTCTATATCTACGGTAGAGTAAATACAATTAAATGTGTCAAGTAGCTGTGGATAGTTACAGCTCATAAAACGGCGTCTAACTAAGTCGAAACTCGATACTTCGAATTCTCTGAAATCGACCTTACCAGTGATTCATATATTTAGATTCGAATATTTGATCTCGCATACGTCGCACTCACCCGTCATTCAAGGTTAAAACGTGGCAAAGTCTCGATGTAACTTAGAAATAAGGGTATGTTCAAACTAAAGTGATTTTGAAGCATCGAGTTTCGACTGCATTTGGTATAAGGAATAATGATTGAAGAAATCAGACAATGTCTAAAGCAAAACGGTTTTAGATTTAGTTTTGAAACGAGGGTATTGAAAGCGACACCCTTAAAACAGACCGAATTGTTGCAGTGAATTAGGTGGGTTTAAAAATATTCCTTCTGCAAAAACACGGTATTACTGGAACTACTCTCCACGAACACGACTCTTATTGGCCTGGAACATGATATTGCAAGTTTGCGATTGATAATGCAAGAATGTTTGATAATGATAAAAACAATGTGTTAAGGTATTTCCGATTGATCTAAGCAAAGAGCCACTGTCATTTAACTTCTTGAACAATGATGAACAATGCTGCAGGCGATACAGTGACATACTTGATAATTATCTCCATGAAATTATGTAATTATTTGTGAAAAGAATCGAACTTTGTATAGTAAGAAATACAAAATAATATACAGTTGAACTTCGATATCTCGACTCGGTTAGATCGAACATACCCGTATTTCAAAGTTAAAACGTGGCTGAGCCACGTTTTAACTTTGAAATACGGGTATGTTTGTCTTCACCGAGCATGAAATAATGCAATTCATGTGTCCACAAATCGGATAGTTCGAATTAAGCGAGTTCGAGATATCGAAGTTCGACTGTACACGTATTGATGTTCGGGAAATGTCAATTTTATCTACAGGTCCTCTGACTGATATTTCTTGGTGTTCTGCTATTTATTAAAAGCGTAAAAATTGTCATAAAAGCGACACATTCATACAGCAGCTATTCATAATAAGAATAATAATAATAACATACATAGGTAATGTGTAAGGGTTGCAATCGTTAGAAAAGCAAATTATACAATTATTTGCTTCCGTACGTGACAGTATATTCCGATGAAATACAAAACCCCTAAAAGTTTACTGGTACATGCCTTTAGACGATTGCAAATTGGTGCCAAAGTGTATTTTGGCGTTTTTTCTAAAACTCAATGTTCATTGGCTTTCCAAAATCAGATGATTTCCTGGATAATCGTATACCAAGTAACAGAGATGTGTGTGTTGACGTTACTGAATAAACAGACGGATAGACTAAAAGGCTTACAGTGCAGTCACTATTTGTATTCATATCCACATATAAAAGGCAAAATAGTGTTTCAAAAATGATTGACGTGATACTTAAAATTAGTTATATTTAACTGCTAACACACATACTATTTATATACATTGTTGTACAGGCAAAATAGCTTCAAGCGGCTACTTTTTGGAAAAGTGTGTATTTCTCTTAACCCTTTCATGATCAAATTATTTGGAATATATTTTAACCCTTCACCGCTTTTTGGTTGTCTGTTTTAATATTGTTGCCTGCAAAAGATTTAGGGTTGTATGACCTAATAAATACCGATAAGAGTGTCAAACATTTTGGGTCCTAATCAGACGCCGTGTTACGCGGCGTCTGATCAGGACCAAAACTGTTTGCAAGGGCGCTTTAAAGTGTAATTAAGAGTTAAAGGGTTAAGACATGTAACAAGAGCTGATTGCTTTACTTTTGTCCTGACATTTGTAATAAAGGAATAGCGTCAATTTTGTTGAGAGACCGCTTGTCACACGATTGACTGCTGTCGAATGTTTTAGTAGCGTAATGGCAATTGAAACAGTGGAATTCACGTGTTGACATTAAAATGATATGTAATACTGTCAAATCAGAACTACAGTGTCAGCTCCTCAGTCGCCGATAATGAGATTGGCACAACATTTCTCGGCTGGTTTAACACTTAAAGTGTCCAGACAGTGATTGTTATTTAATGAGGCATTAGTAAGTTGACTCTTGTTTTGAACAGCAGGGGACAATAGTTTACAGCGAATATGCCCAATATATACATCGTATGATATGGAAGCTTCTCTGAAACGTCCACATATATGTCAGCAGTATTTTATTTTATAAACACTGCGTTGTTTAATGCTTACCGACGTAATGCTGAAATTCCATGATACACGCTATATACCTGAAACTGCTTATTGAATCGTCTTCCAATCTTGTGAACAGTTTACACGTTTTAGTCAGGCCAACCTGTGGGTAAATGATTGATTGTAGCTTTAACAATCTCTACATGAAGTAAAACAGATTTAATCCCAATCAAATGTCAACTTTTACTGAGTCTAATATTGACCCAAACTGTTTCAATCCTAGTAATGTTACAACTAGCAGGCAAAATATTCACGTTTGTTATGTGTTTATCTTTCGAACATTGATATGAGTAGAATACAGTGTGCATCCTAACCACACGTCCAGTTACCCGATGTCTGATCAAAATTAAACCATTTAATACATGAGGGTATTCGGTAAAGGACAATGAATATATTAGACATTGAAAACATATGTTTCTTTCAACCTTTCATGATCAAATTTATTGTGAAGATGTTTCCCATTCATTGGCTATTCTCGCCTGCTTAAATTTTGTTGTATGCAATATCGTTTCAAAGTAAGATATAAGGCAGTAAAACTAACGTAAGTACAAAACAAGTAGCAAACAGTTTTGATTCTGATCAGACGACGCGTTACGTGGCGTCAGACCATGATCAAAACTGTTTGCAAATGCGCTATATGACGTCAATAGAAGTGAAACGGCATACCACACTACAATTCCTATATGGCTCGTTCTCAGCGTTAACACACTGCTCCATAAATACCTCTAGCTATATATACATTAAGGGAATTATCCCTTACATGCAATTTGGAAGTAATGAAAATAAATCGGATGACATGTCAGCTTTTGTTCAGCCAGACACTTACAGCAGTCTGAAAGTAAAGCAGAATGCTTTTATAGTATAATCTGATTTACTTTGAACCTGTTTTAAGTGATAATACGTATGTATCCAAAACCAGAATCATGCTAGACAGTACCGTTGTTGGTTAAATGTGGCTACGGTCTTAGACACACTATATGACTTTTCGATTAAAGCATCCTGTTTGTTGTATGTTACTGTTGACAATTAAGCTTGCATATAAAAAGCAAGTATGACACTCATCATATAGTTATGTTATGTTATGTTGTAAGATGCATAGAATTGTCTGTACTGACACATTATAATGATACTAAATAAACAAAATGTGTTATGCATGTTTATCACATCTAATCAGATTGAACAATTTGGTTTGTCGTTACACAATATTGAAATGTTAATGTGTTAATATATAGGAAAATCATTTAAATGTTTTTTTAAGTAAATCTGCAAAAGTCTGAGAATTTGAGCAGCTGGTTAGATTTGCTTGATGAAAACGCAGAACGCATCCGTACATTATATATATTGCTTACGGGTATTAGTACGGTGTATGACAATATAAACAGCTGATCTCTGCATGGATGTATAACACACTAAGCTTGTTTTTGTGTGTTTGATTACATCCCAAGTTATTGACATTCAAAACACATGACCCGTATGTCACTTTCTTTTTCGTTGTGTTCTGATATGTAGGAGAACATATTTATACAGTTTAGGTGTCAGTGCATCTTCTTTAACTCACTATGGTTAGGTGATCGTTCGTAACATGCTCATTCTCTAGAATACATTAGGGTATACTTAACTATTTTATAGTTTTGTAACTATCGTCAAGAATCACCAGATTAGGATACCAAATAAAAACCGACTGATTAAGGGTCCAATTTGAATGAAACATGTGTCCTAAATTCACCCAGCACGTTTTAAAGGTTAATTGCATTTACGATGATTAAACATGGTAATTCATTTAGCACACTACAATAGACATTGCCTAGTACAAAAAACAATTCCTTTACTGCCTTACCCTGAATGCAATTATTGTTTTCAAACAATTTGGATCCTCATTAGATACTACAACACGCGGCGTCTGATCGAGATCAAAACTGTTTTAAAATGTATTACGATATTAATGTATCCAATGTATTAAATAGGCAAGTTTTAATAAATGAACACCGACGCCAATTGTTTAACAGGTATAAAGTCATTGCAGTTACGGTGTTTTATCAATTTTAGTATTTTAAGTACATGTAAGTAGATGGTCAAAATCAGATGCAATGTAAAAAACAACAAAACAGCTATTTAAGGAGTGAAATCTTGTTTAAAGCTTTAAACTATTCTGATAATATCTATACGTGTTATAGTCGTATTACATGGGTTGACTGTATTCCCAATTATTTCTTAGAAGTGGTTAAGTCATTACCGAACAACTGGCCTAACTCGTGTCAATTACCTATTCAGTGCACGGGGTTGTGGTGCTCGTGCGAAATCAACAAACCACCTGTCGAATGTTGTCTTTATCATTATGTAAAAATATGTTTGACTTCCTGGTATTCATTCATTTGGTTTTTCAAGGCAATCCGTAAATTTTTAAAACATTCCTGGATCTGAGCTTTTTCCCAGATATTGTACTTAATGCTAGACAGTTCGTTGTAAATGATACGGGAATAATTATGAATGCGTGTTTCCAAGCTAGATATATCCTTACAATAGTTAAACAGTACACTATTGAAAACAGAATACTTCCAAGCTGATCAGTGGAGAAGACGTAGTTCTTCCCCAATAAATGCGTTTACGCTTAACCTAGTATGAACATTGTACACACTTTCGAGCCAGATAAGACGTTGGGTAACCCGGCGTCTGATCAGGCTCCAAACTGTTTGCAACTCAAATTAAAAAAAAAAGTATCGTGAGAAAATTAAAAAAGGTATAATATTCTGCTATTCATTGTCATGCGTTTGCGTTGAAACAAAAAACATAACGTCTTCTCCACTGCAACAATTGTTTTTAACCCTTTCCCTTATAGAAGCGACTTTTAGCACATGCATTTTATTCATCCGCTGAAGAAAATAGTTCCAACATATACCATAATGAATTTGTGTCATAGTTAATACTTTCCATATTCTAACAGGTAATAGCTTAAAGCAGGCTGAAAGTAAAGCAGAATGTGCCTTAAGGCACATTCTGCTTTACTTTCAACCTGCTTTAAGTGATCTCCTATCATAATACTAGAAATAGGCTATGGGGTAATGGGTTAAGAAGGTTTAGTAGCCTGTCCAAAGCTTTAGCTGACAGACTCTAGAACATCACAATATGAACTCAGTTTGGACCATAATCATACGCCGCGTAATGTACTCATATCAATGTTTCTTAAGCTTTAAAACGCTTACAATTAAATTTCATTAATAAAAGCACACGAAAACATTTAAGCAGTGGATATCATGACACTGCTTATGCTTTACGGGTTATTTCGTAATAATAACACGGAAGGGTTAATCAAATTGTTTTGGACATTGTCTAACAGATGGCAGATTAATGCGAGATAACAACAATGCAGAAATAGTTCGGCAAGGAGAGTTCGGTATTACTGTAGCGTGTCAAGTAAAAAATCGATGACCGTCGATGGCCATCGATTGCGAGTTGGTTACCGGTCTAAAATGCAGTGGAGATAGCGTTATTCTTCCGTTCAAACGCAAACGCATTGCAATGAAATATAATAAATGACAACATTTTGACAATTTAGACTACATGTTTAAATCTGCGTGGCAAAGAATTTGGATTCTGATCAGACGCCCGGTTTCCCGGAGTCTGGTCTGGTTCCAAACTATTTGCAATAAAATAATAGGTGAAGCGTAGCCGGGATTATTTGGAAGGAAAACAGTATCTCTACTGTATTCTGCACACGCTGCACACGGGGCACAAACTGTTAACTTAAACAGCAAACAATGGTAATAGAACACGCTACTGTTCTACATTAAGCATTTGTATGTCACAGAACTGTTCGCTAAATGGTTGTTGGGACAGCGGGAAGCAAGTGCTGAAAACAAATTCTTCCTTTATAGCGATTTATACAGCAATTGAGTGTTCACTGCTACATGTGATATTAAACATAAATCAGACCCATCTTCACAAGCATTCTTGCACATTATAATAAAACTATTTGTTCCCTGCTGGATATGCATATATTTAACTCAAGCAATCATGAATACTTATCATGTTCGCTATTCCATTGACTTGCAAAATACAGGAAAATATTCTAAAGGCAAGCTTTTACACCCATACAAAACAGTTCGAAACGAAAAATGTACATACCCTGAGACCCTATATCAGATAGCTGCTTCAATTTTGTATGCTTTAGATCAGGAAAACGGCTCACTCTTAGGAGGCTCTCAAAACGTCTGTTTTGACATTTGTCAATGCAATTTGAACACAGAAATGTCAAAACAAGAAATTTTGGGAGAAACTAATGCCTTTTATATATTTTAAGTAAAACATAGGAAAATTCTTATTGTAACCGACCGGTTGCAATGTTTTTAACTTAAAAGACGTCAATTATCCAACAATGGTATATTCTATAAATTCTTAAACAAACTCAATTACAGTGGTCCCTCTCTACAACGACACTCATTGGATACAAAGATTATGTGGGTTGTTCGGAGGGAATATTATAGGGAGGGAAAGTTAAGCCAGATCGAACGCGGCGTATAATCTTTTTACAAGCTGTTACTCGTCATGATATTTATTCAATCAAAATGTAAACTTTAATGTAAAGCATCAAACGACAATTTTAAGCAGATTATATTGCAGCAGTAAAAGTGTAAAACATATATTTCCTGTTAAAGAAACTGCTGCACTGGTTGTTGTAAGGAGGGAGCCGTTGTTGGGAGGGCCATTGTTGGGAGGAAACACTGTATATTTTAAAATTTGACAAGTACGATGCATGAACCTTAACTGCCTGAACTCTTTGGGTTACAATTTAATTAATAGTACACTTATGATATTCAAATTGTGTATACCAAATCAGAATGTAAATAAAGTACCCTCTGATCAGAGTATTCTTTGGTTTATATTTCTCAATATACCAGCAGGAACCAGGTTCAAATATTCAAGACTTAACTAAACCTAATTGTACAATAGAATATTCCACTTCATTATTCAGAGGTCAATTCTTATTACAGTAAAATCGTTCTTTGTGATGATTACTAAGTATTTAAGCAGTTAACTGCTTATAGAAATGTGGACGTATGGCATAAATCTATTTTAGGAACTTTCTGTGTTACTTTCACCTTGCTTTAATCTGTCATTTTGTCTTTTATCCAGCCAGTTAGTCTTCTTTTAAGTGGTCACAATAGAGAGGTTTTACAGTAATATTAAACTTAGTTTTTTTTCTGTCAAATTGCTTAAACCTGCCACTTGTCTTTTTTACAGTCAATAAGCCTCCGCTAAAATGGTTGTAATAGAGATAATACACTGACAAGTTAAGTTATTGTCCTTTAAAAAATGCTTTAAAAAGACTGAACAACGAATTTGGCCTAAAATACTTCATGTTGTAAATTGATGTCATGGGGTTACATGAACATGTAAATATTATTAAAGAAAAATGATTTTTGTCAAATATTACATTACAAAGATAAAAAGGAGCTCTGTTGAGATCAAACCCGTGCGGAGAAGGAAAGATATGCGCTTTTATGTGAAAAGCCTTAATCCACTCGACTATAGAGGACTTCTTTTTGACGTTCTTCTTTTTATCCTATTTGATTTGCATGCAGCGAGTTTGAAAACAAAGGTCTTCTCGGCTTTGGCTTAAGTTGGAGCTATAAGAAAAAAAACCTCTTAGATTCAATTGTTTCCTTTATAATGTTCTTACATCCATCATAATGCCTTATACAGGACAATGCCACACATTTACTTTTTGGGTACTTGAGTTTTAATTTGCTAATACCCAATCTGGATGTCAGTATCTTTAAGCCAACTTGGTCCGTTTCATAAAACTTCGTACGAAAAATGTTTTCGTCAGTCAGATTATAAAAGTCTCCATTATTATTTTCTTCTCCAACTTATTCTTTCTTGTGAAAAGACGATTCCAAAGTGATGTAACAAGACAGGAATAGATAGAGCAATAAGACATTAAACTTATTTTAAAGTTTTGACTTACGAACGTTTTTGTCGTACGAAGTTTTATGAAACGGGGCCCTGTTATTTAAACCCACTGTTGTTGTAAACACTGAACAAACAAATTTGTGGTATAAAGGGTAAAAAGATATCAAGTATGGGTTAGACGTGGTTCCGAAATTAACGCGATATTTGACATTTTCCGCACATAGTCGTTAAGATCGTTTTAAATTTGCCTCGGGATCAATATTAATTTCCGTCTCTTATCATAAATAAAACAGGGCTTACGATATACACGTCGTACGCGAGTAATTAAACAGAATCTATGTTGCCATTATTCGCCAAATGTGTCTACACATTAAAGTCTTTAGAATAGTTGCTCAATTTGCATTCCCTAAACGTGTTCTTAACCTTAACCCTTTACTCCATAAAACGCATTTTAAAGCAATACATCAACTCCTCCGCCGAAGAAAACAGTTCCATAATATACAGTAGTAATTGTACAATATTTCCTACATTTTAACAGATGCTAGTTTAAAAAAGACTGAAGGTAAAACGCATTCTGCTTTAAGTTCAACCTGCTTTAGGTGAATACATGTCTCCAAAACTCGAAACAGGCTATGTGGGTATCGGGTTTAAAAGTTATGAACGCTACAACGTGACTACTTTGCATTCAGGTTAGATCCTAAAGAGACGCCGAGTAACTTGGCGTCTTATTGGAGTCCAAACTGACGGTGTCCTGATAATTTTCTAAAGCAGCTTAGTCAATTTTGGGAATCGCTGGAAGCGATAACATTTGTTGAGGAGTTTAAAGTAGCTTGTTAAAGGTAACATTTGTACATGCGAAAACACAATCTGTTGAAAATAAACGTCTTAAAGCAGTCTAAAAAGCAAAAAAAGACGTATGTATACTCCTAATGTCCATTTTGCAATACTGCTATACAAGTACCATTCTTTTGCTGTTATCTCGTCTCCTAAAAGGTAATTTATGTGGTACTATCAGGAAAATACTCTATATATTATTTATATACTTCATAACTTAGTGGTAAATGTTTGATGTGCTGAATAATGTTGTTATATTAAAATTGATAATTAAAGCAAACTGAAGTTTTCAGCAGAAATTATTGTGGCAGTGTTGGTGTAAACAATATAACACGGACATCGCATTTGCTCATACCATATCAACGTGTTCACCTTTCACTGCTAGCAGTTTTTTATAGTTGACGACTTTTAACTTAAAAAACGCTGCCTAAAAATGTTGTTTCCACATTTATGTTAGTTTTTATGCAAATCAAAGTGATACTTTTTTATGTGAGTTTAAGTCATGATTAGAGGTCATATATATATAGATTCAAGTTTAATAAGAACTGTTTACGAATACCAGAGCTCGCGTAGTACAATAGTGAAGGGGTAATGTAGTTAACATTTTCCATGTTGGTTTAGCCTCACGACCCCTAATGAGATTGGACCAATCTAGGTTAATATCGGTACCCGACGGAGAACGATCGGCGACCCGTTCCGTAAAAATGCTATAGCACGGATTTGAGCACCCGACATTTGACGAAAATAGCCGATCGATGTACGTGGAGAAGCAACTTTGGTCCGACCTCATAAGGGTATTCAACTTGAATTATAAAATGATACCACGTGTTCTGGTACATTGGAGACAACATTATTTGTTCTGAACAAACAAACGTATTGGTGTTACAAAAAAGACATATGAATCGCTAGCAGTAGGTTGAAACTATATAGTAAAAACCGCGAATTCGTCTGATCAAACTACAGACTGTTTGCCACAAGCATTCTTCATTTTATTGCAATAGATTTGAGAAGTGTCATGATAAAACCAGCGTTATTGCATAGCAACATTGTACATACAAAGCACTGTCGCATCCCTGGCCCTGTATCTGCGTTTGGTCTACACAACAAAATAGTGTATATTAAACAGCTACACAAAATTATTAAAATGCATGTGAGTGTCAAATAGTGTAATTCAAGACCAGTCGCTTTTTTGACGCGGCAGCTGGTTTTGATCTATACTGTTTGTAATTTGCAATATGACAGGTTTTTCTCATGGCACGGTTTATTTTGTCTTTCGTTTCGTTTTAACCGGAAACTATAACGTCTTCACTACTGTATATCACACAAGGTGCAATCTACTAGCTCACACAGTTCTACAAATGTTCTAAATCGAATTACTCTGTTCGCACCAATGTATTTCCCCCGAGTATTAAAATGTTTCTACTTCTCCACCAGTAGGAATACCTCCGAATCAAGTTAAGGTAATTGTATTCGGTTTAGATTCATCAAATGTTTCTGCATATACATATTTACAATTACATAAAACTATCATGTTTCCAAGGTATACAGCGCAATGCTTTATATGCGTTTTATTTTAAAATGAGTATTGGGTTGATATCGAGATATTTGGCATTTTGTTTTACAATGTCCTTTACTTACTGAAATACGCACGTACTTTCATTGAAACAAAAACGTGTTGTCTTTGTGCAAAAAAGGTTAACTGTAGTTAAAGCATGGTGCAAACCAAATATTTAAATGCTATATGTGAAACATATTCTCTTATAACACGAACTCATCAGTATGTCTGATTTCATATTCCTGAATTATATTAACCTTATAAAGTCACTGCCATAACATATTATGCTCGTAATTATTCGGTCTGCTTTTATTTCTTAAGTATGGAATGCTCAAAACAATAAAAGACTGTTGAACCAGTTTTGTTTTATGGATATGTTTACTAACGTCGAACCAGTTTTGTTTTATATATATATTTACTAAACCGCGGTAACTCTTAGAAAAGTCGTGAATAATTAAAAAATGGTGCTCCAAAATACACTTACACTGAACTCTGTTCTTATATATGCCATGTCTTTTTTCTCGATTCAAGTTATCGAATGATGACATCTTAAATGCATACTCTTTGCCTAACAAAACTAAAGGTTTAGTTTCATTATTTGCTCCTGTCGCTTATGTCCGTAAAAGACTATCTTGTATTCGTAAATAACCTGTTAAAACTCGACGACACCCGCAAGCAATCGTTAGATAGAAGACACTCTTTGACATATCAGATATTTTCTACGATTGTCCACGGGTTGCTCCTTCCGTTAAAAACTCACATATAACTCGTGACAGTGGCCGTAAATACAGTATCCTGCTTGTAACAACACGTATACCAAATGTTTGCACACAATTTAGACCCAGATAAAATGCGGACTGACAAGGTGTTTAATTAGCTACTACATAGCTTTCTGCTTTATTATCACTTTTCTTTAAGAAGCCACCTGTCATTAGTACATAATACTTGACATATTTTTATTATCGTAATAGAGAGGTATACATTGCATTTAATAAAACTAAAATGAGATTGCGCCATTCAACTCAATTGGCTATCCAAACCAAAGTTGCAAACAGTTAAGATTATTATTTTTATTATTATTATTATACCCGATTTATATAGCGCTCTTTTCACACAGGAGTTGTGCGTTCAAACGCGCTTCACATGTAATTATATAAATGTACCTACAAAGCAAGAAAGACAAATAAATACATTCACAATAAAAATGATACAATATTGAGATGCATGGAAACCCAACCACCACACACAAACAATGTTTGAACATAAATGTAGACGGCACTTATTAGTCAGCCGACACTGAGGCAATGCAAGGATACACGATGTACTTGTTGTGTCTCTTCGAGAAACATTGTTTGATTTATCCTGAGTTTTTAGACAGCAAACTAGGATACAGTTCAAATATTTATTGACCTTTATATTAAAAAATGCTAGAACAGTCGCAAAGGTCACTGATAAAAAAGAACAGTGGAACAGACTTCAAACGCAAACGAAACGCAAACAAATAGCAATAAGATTTGGAAAATAACAATTTTGTTGACTATTTATTTCCGTCTGAGTTGCAAACAGTTGTTGTCGTTTAGAAATAAGTGCCGAATATGTTGGATCCTGATCAGCCACCTCATCACATTACGCAGGATACAAACTGTTTGAAAAAGTTAGTGTTTGTTGTGATGTTTATTCGTGGCTTCTCTGTAAAGATTCTTTAAACGTGTAAATGCCGAATTTCTGCTTTGAAAGGTTTCGGCACTTTATAAGTCGGTTCTATCATTTTTGTTGATAGGTCGTTTATTCTAGCTTTTATAATGCAATATTCCCATAGTATTGATGAGCATGTTTATTGGGCTCGGCATCTGAGAGTTCAGTGAGAGTACTGAAGTCAAGTATGTATCCGCTCAACCACCATGTACTGCATCCTTCTACAAATGTAATATGCCATGTGTGCACATTTTGAATAATGTAAACTCAGATAAGATTGTAGTGGGAAATACGTTATTTGTTCCCATTTAACCCTTGTGAGACTTTTACCCCTTCACCGTTTCATTGTCGTCTGCTTCAATTTTCTTGTTTGCAATATCGTTTCAAAGTTAAACTCAATGTAGTATGACTTAAAACATATCGATACGAGTGTCAAACAGTTACGCGGCGTCTGATCAGGATCCAAACTAATTGCAAACACACTGTCATTGAAATTAAAATGGTTGTACGGAACGCAACGCAAACGTTATGCACTGACATGTAGATGGCAGTATTTTTTAAAATGTTGACAATTCGGCTTTATCTTAGCGGAAAATAGATTGGTAACTGATCAGACATCGGATCACCAAGAATCTGATCTGACCTTAACCTGTTTGCGTTTGACATATTACTTTAAACAAGAACACTTTTATTGGGAAAATAGCGTTATTTTCTTTCCTGATAATCACACAGTATAAACTCTCCTTATATACTAATTAAGAAATAATAAATTCATACCAGTGTTTTATCGTGCAATCGAACACTGGTAAGAGTTGAGATGCGTAGTAATTTAATCACGAGGCCTTTAGGCCGAGTGGTTTTATTACAAGCATCTCAACGACCTAACTAAGTAGTCCCAGTTGTAATTAAAATGAGTTGACAATAACATTTTGCACGGTGCAAATAGTCTGAATCAATATGAAGCTGCGAGTAACTATGTGTCTCAATTGGACCCACACAGTTTGATAAACTAATGATATACTATAAAAGGAGAACAAGACACTTTAATCTTCTCATAATCATCATTTTGATGGAGAGAAGTATCAAGAAGAATAATAATAAGAAGAAACAACCACTAAGAATTCTTGCAGACAACGAATTTCGCAGACGACAGTTACATGGCATGCCGAAAGTTAAAACAAACAAATTACAGATGATAAATAGTGATGCATATTGAATTGTTTGTTCATTATTCCGTCTCGTTGTCCAAATAAGCATGATTTAACAACGAGAAATAATGCTGTTAAAATCAGAAAACGAACTTTCATCAAATACAGATTAAAACGTCTCGTACTATAATCACTTTAGAGCGTACCCTTGCTTACATATAAAATAAATAAAATTCTAGTAAAAAAGTAATAAAAAACGGATTAGATTTGTAAAAAAACAGATTTGTAATAATTCTCAATAAAAAATATTAGAAGAATTTTTGAAATTGAAGATACAATAATATAACTGGCTTATATTGATGTCAAAAGACATTTCAATAACTGAAATATATAACTGGCATGGGAGATATCCCAACCTGTTAGGAGAAGGAAACATCAGTTTGTAAAATATGCATCTCTACCTATTAAGCTAAAACGGGATATTTAAATGGGTGGGTATTTGTTATCATTTGTTTTTCAAACAATTGTTAATCATATGTTAAGTAATGCTATTAAATGGTTAGAGTACACGAGGACAAGGTTTGCGTTTGGAAACAGAGTAGAAAAATGCGATTAAAAAAATGCACCTTTACAAGTAATGCTCCCTAGACTTATATATTTACAGCAGCTAACAGTAATAAATATCAAATTGAGACATCATTAACACATATTTTAGGGATATCTAATCCAATCACACAATAGTTCCCTATTTACGAAAACAGGACCTAGGTCATAGGAGCTTGATATTCACAGTCGAAATGATCGAGGATTTAACCGATTAGAAATTTGCATCGAAACGTGTTGACGTTACGCACAATGTTGGTATAGACCGATTTTAGTGACCTGGCAGGGCGGAATTTCGATGCGGACGTTTGCATTTCAACTTTGGGGGCGGCAGAACGTCCTCTTATTAACGGAATTTACCGTTGTCGCCTGCCGTTTTTCTCTCAAAATTACATGTAAGTGGACATTTTGACGGAAGGAATATAATGAAGAATGAAAAACAGCTTGAATCCAGATCAGACGCCGCGTAACGCGGCTTCTGGTCTTGAATCAAGCTGTTTGCAACTGTAAACCAAGTCTATATAACAACTCCCTCCGAACAATACACGTACTATGTGTCTCTAATTGAGTGTTGTTGTAGAGAGGGAGCCTTGTATAAACCATTTTCAAGTGGATATGGGTTAACTCAAAAATTGTGTTTCCCCATGTTAAAAAATATAGGACATCAACGATATAATACAGAACTATATATCTATTACACCTAAAATCAAACGTTAATTAATTTATCTTTACCAAAGGTTAACTCCGCCCTTTTTAAAATAATCGGCCTATATAAATCTAAAACATGCAACGACATTGCAAGCCCCTAACATTGGAACTAGAAGTATATTAGACATGTCTTGTTTTACACTTCAAAACAACTGCACAGGATCGTAATATACAATTGACATTTTATTTAAAAAACCCAAAACAACTATGAGTAGTTTTAGCAGCAGGCTATAGGAAAAAGGAAGAAACGTCAACATTGTGTATACACGCGTACCGAGGCGTAACAGTTGATAACGTAACAAATAATACACCGAATCCTATTTTTATAACCTTTGTATAAACAGCATTCTCTCCGTTCAACGGCCCTCTTAACAATGAATCCCTCCTTACAGCACCCTTGCCACAGTTCCCTTAGCGGGACAAAGTTAATCCAACGCTTTTATTGCTGCAATATCGTCTGTTAAAAGCTGTCTGCTGTTTTATATTGGACATTTTGACATTAAACAACTTAATGACGATTGATAAACGCGGCGTCTGATCTGGATTTAATCTGTTTGCAAATGTAAATATCATTCCCTTCCTTTACCGATTCTCTCCGAACAACGGACACACTTTGTGTATCCCATTGGGTGTCGTTGTAGAGAGGGAGCACTGTATACAATGAAATATCCAGGCTTAAATGGGCCAATGCCCCTGAATAACGCCTTATCCACCGTAGCCGCAGGGGTCAATGAATGTATCCGAAACAAAAACTTCAAAGTGTTTGCTTCCCATATAAGAATACATGTAAGTGTTTCAATTTACAAACCTTTCATTAGCTATATATCATTTACATTGCAATATTTGTTTACTTCCTTTAAATGGAACAGAATAAAATTATTCACCCTTTTGTGCCCACGATCCCATATATGGGACATATGCAAACAGTGTTTACTCTGATCAGACGCCGCATGGTGCGGTGTCTGATCAGAGTCTACACTGTTTGCTGATAGGAATTTCAATATCAAACACAATGAAAATGAAATGTTTGACCAGGCATCCCTTTGATAAAAAATGGACTAATCCTATATAAAAGAATCCACTGGGTATAAAGAGGTTAACTGTTATACTTTTAAGCAAATACTCAGATACGCTGTTGTGCACTAAATGGAAACTGTTCTTTCAAAAAACGTTTCTCTTGTGTGCGCGTTTTTTGTTGTTTATTTCTTAAAGAGATGAACAACTATGGAATACGAAGTCGACTTGCGCGCAATATAATCTGAAACCTGATAATCATCATAATTTGTCCCAGATGTATAATTATCGATTACTGGTATGCACGGGAGATGGATGCTCCCATTAAAATCAAAACAATTAACCCAGTTGTGCCCACGATCCCATACATAGGACATATGCAAACAGTGTAGACTCTGATCAGACGCCGCATTATGCGGCGTCTGATTAGCGTCTACACTGTTTGCTGATAGGAATTTTAATTTAAAACAAAACGGAAAAGAAAAATTTGACCAGTCATCCTTTTGATAAAAAATGGACTAATCCAATATATAACATGGAAGAATCCACCGCGTATAAATGGGTTAATGCAAAATGTGCGCCAGTTGCTACGTAGAGTATGATTTGACCACTCTGAGGGTAAATGAAATCATTTTCCCATTTCAACCAAACTTAGCACGAGCCCATTATAATAAAATGTAAAACATTATGGAGTCGTTTTGAAGTGACAGACAACCAAAATATGTATTGCCACAGTAAGATAAGATACTCGAATAAAATCAAGTTCGTGGTTTTATCGTACACATAGAATTGATAAAAATATAGGTATAAACAATCCTTTATGCTAGGTTCACACCAACGGCGAATGCCGCGCTTTAAATCAGCGAGCAAAGCGGCGTCGTTTTCGTTAACTTTTCCAAAAGCATCCCGATCTCTTACGGTCTGATAAGCTCTGATACGCTCTGACACGAATTGGTTGCCGCTTTGAGGCGAATTATTTTCCGACTTGTTACGGTTCCTCACGCTTTGATCCCGCTTTGATCAGGCTTTGTTGCGCTTGAAATCACGCTTTCATAAGCTTTATTACGCTTTATCACGCTTTGATGCGATTGTGGCGCTTTAAATAAGGCTCTGATACGGTTATCACGCTTTGTTAAGCATTGGTACGCTCTGTTCAGCTCTGTTACGCATTGGAAAATGTCAAGATCGCCGATTTAATGCCGCTTTTTATCCAGAGCCCATAAAACGATGCATTATAACCACAAAATCTTTACACCTTTGACTCCAGTATACGATGGAAAAACAACAAGATCCAGAAGTTCCAGATGTACCAAAGCACTATCTATCTGAAGAAGACATGATGTTTGTCTCCCAATTCTATAACTACATCATAGCCCTTGAAAGCGTGAAAGAGCGTGAGAGAGCGTGAGGAAGCTTGCCAAGCGTAACAAAGCCTAACAAAACGTGTCAAGCCTTGATCGAAGCGTCTCAATTCGTGGGAAATCATGAGAGTCCTTCATGAAAACGTAACAAATCGTAACAAAGCGTGTCAGATCTTGATGAAAGCGTCTGACCTCGTGTCAGATCTTCATGCCAGATCGTAACAAATCTTGCGACATCTTAACGAAGCGTGTCAAGTGGTGACAGACCGTGAAGAATGGGGTCCCCGCTTTGAACCAAGCTCTGTTAAGCTTTCCTACGCTTTGAGTCAAGCTTTGCTGAGCCTTGTTACGCTTTGTTAAGCTTTGATAAGCTTTGATACGCTCTAGGCGCTTTAATCAATTCGTGACAGAGCGCCCAAATTTTTTAAACTGTTTAAAAAAATTGGGCGCTCTTGCCGAATGTCCCGCTTTACTCCAAGCTATCCCACGATCTATTACGACCCTGACGCTTTAATCAAGCTTTGTTACGCTTTGGTGCCGCTTTGCACGCCGCTTTAAAGCGCCATCAAAGCGCCGTTGGTGTGAACCTAGCATTAGATAAGTCACTGAATGTTAGACTTTTCAGATGTTACCAATCGCGTTTATTACACCGAGCTAATGCGGAGTAGATACTTGCTTTGAAATTTGATGTAGAATTAAAAAGACGGTAAGATACATGTATGAAGTTCTCGCTGGTCCAGTGGGCTAATGCGCTAGAACAATTTTAGCGCGTTTTCGTATTTGATTTGCACGCACGGATTCGGTCCCGAAGAAGCTCAATATTTGTATTTTGTAAAATAACTTTTAACAAAAATATTTAACTAAACTAATATTAACGTGTTTATATCGGCGCCTGGCATCTGTTTTCAAAAACTGATTAGGCCGAATTTAGTATTTAATCTCTTTGAATGAAGTGAACCCAACGACGTCTTATCTTGATGCGAAATAGTTTTGATACACATTGTTTTAGCGTACGCACTTCTCTGGAGAGAATGACATAATTCGGCATGATTGAAGATCACTTTTCGAGTTTACATGACCATGAATATCTTATCTAGCTTTACTTAAATGGTTTTGCAAACAGCAGTGATGTCGCTATTGGCGATGGAAAATTATATATACCAGCGTATTGTGTTTTACAACGCGGCAATTTATTGAGAAACCCCCTATGGTTTCAATTTTATACGAGAGTTATTTACTTCCGGGCTTGTCATCATTACAGTGAGGGAACAAGCTAGTCTTTTCAAGTAAATATGAATTAACGCACACAGTTAAGTATTTTGCAAACAGTCTGGAGCTAGATCAGAAAATGTATTGGCAGA
The DNA here is from genome assembly GCA_922989275.2 of Gari tellinella. NCBI lineage: Eukaryota > Metazoa > Mollusca > Bivalvia > Cardiida > Psammobiidae > Gari > Gari tellinella. Next base: position 79,412,949 of record OV277860.1, on the reverse strand, counting down.
CTCTAAACCGTCTACCCCTCAGATATAAATAAAACCTGTACAATTTTCAAAGTAAAGTTTTCTGCATTTTGTTGCGTTTGAGTTTTATTTTAAAAAAGTACAATAAGACCGTCAAAACCGTATATGCTATTAACACTTAAGTTTTTACATTGGCGAAATATTGACACAAAACGCCAATAATTACTAACCATCTCAAACACATTTGCTATTATTAATTCTTAAGTTGTTGATGGTTAACTAATTATATAAATCCTGACATAGTCCAGACATTGTTTAAGCCAACTATACGCATCTGGGCCATTTATTAGCAGGCTAAATGTATGCCTTAACGTTTTGCAGCTGCATTTAAGGTGGCCCTGTAATATCAATTCAACGGGAAGCTAGTTTTAAAATCGATAGTAACATCTTTCCTGGCTCGCTGGCTTGTATAATTACATCTAATAACTGGTCTGGAATTCCCTTGCAAATTTGTCCTCGGCGAGAGAAAACTATGATCGAATGGTCTCTGGATGTGTTATTATCCTTTAGTCAAGTTAACCCGTCCACTGCACTGATACAGGGATACCATAAGTTGCTAATAAAAAACCTAATATTTCAAAATATTAAGGCGCAATTTTAGGAAACGTACCTTTTACCCTTTAGATGCCAGGGTCTATGGCACTAACATAACTATGCAAACAGGTTTGATATTGATCCAAGCTTTATGACACCCACATCCGGAGAAATTTAAAAACAAATCCGGAATATTCGGAAAAATCCGGAGATATGGCAGCCCTGCTGATATCATCTATGTTCAAACATAGTTCATTTGAGGTATATTGACTTCAGAAATAGTGTAAGGAGTGTCAAATGGTGTTGGTCCTGATAAGATGACGCGATATGCGGCGTCCGCTCAGGATCCAGACTGTTTGCGAATAGCCATGGTATTCAGGACATGGCCGTGGAGAGGTACATGTAGCTGTAACGGATCACAATTGTTAATACATTGTACTTTCTCAGTTAATTTCTTTTCAAGCGTAAATTACGCTCTAACATTTAAACGAAACCTAAATCAATGCAGTAAAGTGTAAACAAAACAACGTGTTGGACACTTAGTACAATTTATATTTGTCTGAGTGAAGAGCAATTAAGAACCAGGGGCCCGTTTCATAAAACTTCTTACGACAAATGTTGTCGTAAGTCAGATTATAAAAGTCTCAATTATTAATTATTTCTCTATCATATTCGGTCTTGTGACACCTCTTGAGACACGTCATTTCAAGATGATTCCAAAGAGGTATCACCAGACAGGATAAGATAGAGAAATCAGAAATTATATTTATTTTTAATATGAGACTTAGAATCGTTTTTGTCGTATTTTCTTATGAAACGGGCACCTGATCAGATGCCGGGTTACACTATGTCTAGTTTGACTTCAAAAATGTTTAAAACGGACATCATAGTATAGGTATAACGCTTTTATTTGAAAAAATAGATATTCCTCACTAAATTTATGATTTTATATCTTCACCCAATATCACCTTTTAGAATACATGTATAGCTGAACTGTACAACTTGTCCCCCAGTGGTTGTTAATAATTAAGTTATAATTAATTATTGATTGCTACTGACCGTACCAAGGCGGGAACCTATATTCACTTTGCTTTATGTTTGTATTGTGTGTTGTTTTCTATTTAGTGTGTAGATGAAGGAATGGTATTGCGCGTGTGTGTGTGTTTGTTATGGTATGACTGTGTGTGTTTGTTATAGTATGACTGTGTGTGTGTTCTGCTTAAGAGGTGGGTGTATTGTTTGTGTTGCGTTTCCTGATTGAGTCTTTCGTATTTATTTGTGTTCAGTTATGCTAAATAAACCCTTTCTATTGTCATACTCATTGATCTGCTCCAAAAGTATCCGGCGAAATAGTTAAACAAAACAAAATATTTATGTCATTTTTAACACAAATAACTACGCACAATTGTCTAATAGTCTAAATTATGATGACACTAATAGATTCACCGTATAACTTTAACCTATACAGTTCCTAACCACGAGTATAATAGTAATTTGCAAAAAGTTTGGATACTGATCATACGCCGCTGAACGCAGCATCTTACAAGGATAAAAATGTTTGACAATCATTACACGATAAATACAAAATTCAGCGCTCCCTCTCTACAATGACACCGATTGGGAGACAAAATATGTTCGTTGTTCGGAGGGAGTCAATATAGGGAGGAAAATTGACTTACATTAGCAAACAACATGAATCCAGATCAGACGTCGCGTCATGCGGCGTCTGGTCTGGATTCAAGCTGTTTGTCACTACAAATTAAGTTTATTTCTGTCAAAGTGTCCATTATGTAACTTTGGGGAAAACAGCAGACGACAATTTTAAGCAGACGACCTTGCAGTCGTGAATAGGTTGGACATTTCTGTCCTGTTTAGGGAACTGTGACAGGAGTCGTTGTAAGGATGGAATCGTTGTTGGGCGGGCCGTTGTAGGGAGGGAGCACTGTACCCAAATTTTAAATTTGAGAAATAAAAGCAGACGACAATGGTTTAAAATTGATTGGATCATGTTAGTGAAAGGGTTAAGTCGTTCGGCGTCAAGGACGGCTGAAGTCATTGATTCAGCTATTGATCAAGACCTCTGCCATGCGTTCAGTAAAGAAATCGACGGCCCGCGATGGCCATCGATTGTGAGTTTGCTACCGGTCTGAAATACATTTGAGAAAACGTTATTCCATCGTTTAAACGCAAAAGCATTCCAATGAAATATAGAAAATGACCCGGCGTCTGATCTGGCTCCAAGCTGTTTGCACTAAAAAAAATAGTTTTAGTTTAAACGCGATTATTTGGAAATAAAACGTTGTCTCTACCGTAATTTGCACGCTGTGCACAGGACACAAGCTGCTTACATAAACAGCGAACAGTGGTAGATGAACAATCTACATGCTTCTAAGTGCGTTGCACTCGTTTTGCAATTCCATCAGTAAAACTGCCTTAGGATTCAATCTCCAATATGCAAAAGTAAAGCAATTATGGAAGCAGACGGTTAAAATTTACCATTTTAGCTCACAGTTCACATTTATTGGCAAATTATGCATTTGGCCATTTAAGAAATGAATTGCGTACTTCCGGCATTCATGAGCTGATGGCACTTCCATGCTGTTACTAGCAAAGTTAAGCGAGAAGCCCTTCGGGCTTCACGCACTTTAAGTACGCAATTTATTTCTTATATTTACTTATATTCCATTGTGAGCTGAGAAATGAACCAGAAATGTACATAACCGTTCTAATAGACACTTTGCCCGTTGCTATGCTGTTGCTATCGTAGTAACGATCTCTATATATGGACTGAAAATAGTCCCAATCACATATTATAATTACTGGATAAATTTAGACTTTTAACCGGTAAACTTTCTCGTTATGTTTAAAACCCCTTTTGAGACATTTAAAAGCACACGAATTTACGAAATACTTGTATTATAAGCATCTTAAATTTAGTTCGCGTTTTTTAAAACCGATTTACTCACACGCCATATTTGATTACTCCGCGTTAACCGCGCCTACCATACGGACTTCTCTGTATCGATTTGAAAGTGATCAGTATAGCTCCGCCCCTAAACCAGCTGGTTAGAACTGGATTTTAAGTGAACATTCATTGAAATATGCAACTCTGTTTTTAGAATAGTGTTATATAAGGACAATGCCGGGCGAATGTAAATATTTACAAATATACATGGGTATGACTTAGGCAAAACAATACAATTCGATACAATCAAATAATTCAACATATTATCTACATATAACACATATATATGTAATTAGTATAATTAGACTTTACTTTTTTACATAACATATAAGTTAGTAGAAAGAATTTACAATTCTAGGGCATTTTGTAGAATGTTAAAGGCACTTTTAATAAATTTTCCTTAATTATACAATGTTCTTTTGTTTGTATTACTCATTAAAGAAATGTATTTATTAATAGCAGACCATGGAGTATTTCCTAAATATTTGAATCTGACATCTATGTATCTCGGACAACACATACTAAAATGATTCTCCGTTTCAACTACATTTAAATTATATAATTTGCATATTCGTTGATTTCTATCTGTACCAGCTAATTTTCAAGCTTCAATTTCTAATTTATGTGAACAAAGACGAATTCTCGTTATGGCCATGAAATGATTAATATCCTGAGTGAAGTGTGCTTCTTATCATCAGAAACACAATCAATATTGATCGAATCTAGATGATATTTGCGATTATTTGTGTCTAATCATGCAAATGTTTTGGTGTTGTCCGATCTGGCCTATAATTATTTGCAATTATTGCCATTATTTAAGCATTCTCAACGTAAAATTACACAAAGGCGTGTTTTCGCCCAAACTATAATGTTGGTAGCAACGGTGTTAAACATTAACAGACGTCGACTTGATCCAATCAGGAACTTACTGTTAGCCACTCAGACAAATAATGCTACATTTGAATGAATCGTAAATATTTTCTAGAAAGTTCACAGATATTAAAACCGGGAAATAAATACGTACATATGTTGGAAATTCGATACTTCGAACTCCTTGAAGTCGAAAGTATCAGTATTTCTCAAGTCAAATTTCGATAACTGTATTTCACTAAAGTCGAATGGACAGATGTTCTAAAGTTTAAATGTGTTACACTCTGTAATATGGTAAGGTTTGACATTTAACATTAACCCTTTCCCTTATAGAAGCGACTTTTAGCACATTCATTTTATTCATCCGCTGAAGAAAGTAGTTCCAAATTATACCGTAATGAATATGTGTTATATTTAATACTTTCATTAGTCTAGCAGTTAAAAGCTTAAAGCAGGCTGAAAGTAAAGCAGAATGCGCCTTAGGGCGCATTCTGCTTTACTTTCAACCTGCTTTAAGTAATCACAAATCTTCATTACTAGAAACAATGCTATCAGGTAAAGGGTTAAGACAGTAGAATTTGAATGCAAGCGGTGCTTTCCATTTATTATCAATATTCTGTCAGATTTCTAATTACGCTAAAGTGAACATGAATACAACAAACCGTTTCTAACGTTTCTCCATATGTATTAATTATTCGGAATACTGGTTTTATAACGACAACTCGGTGGTGTTTACGGCGTTTGCTTTTCGTTGATATTGTGTACCCTGTACGAACGGTAAACTGTTTTTAGTGTTCTCCCTGAAAAAACCTACTTATCACAGTTTGTTACATTAAAACCTCGATAGTTATCTCAAGCATACATAAATACGTAAATTTCACATTGCTTTAAGTTGTCAGCTGTCTTTCACACGATCGATTGGCTCTCTGTTTGGTGGTCGTAATGGATAATTTTACTGTATATAGATATTGATCTACATAATAATGTAAACTAGTATCTAACTTGTTTACCATTAGTTACAATGTTTAATTATTTATACTGTACATTGACTATAACCAATGCAAATCTCCAATGAAGGAGGAAATAAAGATATTGTATTGTATTGTATTGTAGCAAGAGAACGATAGGGATGTATAAATAGATAACACCAAGACAGAGACAGATGTAAAGAGAATGAGAGGCAGAAAGAAACAGAGAGAAAGGGATATACAGTGACTGAGAGAGAGAGAGAGAGAGAGAGAGAGAGAGGGGAAAAGTTAGTTGCAACTTCCATGCACATATGGCTTTAATAGCAATATTACCTTACACGTACATGTATCATCTTTTTTAAGATATGACGTTTAGGAAGACTGCATTGCATACCATTGTTTTTCTCGTCGTCCTATGTAATAATCTACATAGGATACTAAGCTATTCTTTCCAAATTAACCCCTTTTGTGCTAAATCAAAGATGTCTATTGAAATATTGCTTAGAGTTTTGAGCAATTTACAATTGCAAGTAATTAGGGGTGTGTTTAGGCACAAAACTGTGCCGCTGAAAACGTTATAAATTAGTTATATTTTCAAGAGTTCTAGTATGTCAATTTTATATTTCAGTGATTTATACTTTTGTTAATCAATCGGAGAAGTATAATGTATTCTCAACTAATGTGTCTTTCAGTGCACTACAACACTGTCATAAATCAGTCAGGTAGTGAGACATACATATAATATTACATTTGAACAACATGTTCCCAAGGGCATTTATTCTTGCTTTTATATGCAATTATAGAGCAAACCAGGTTTTTTATTGCTATCGATCCTAAAGTAGCTCATATCATGAAAGGTCTTAAGTCAATGTACTGTAGGTTTGTATGAAGTGTGTCCCCTTCTAACAAAACAGGTTTCAATGTTCAAAACGAGATACTGTAGCTAATTTATGTAGACCATGTTTACTCATTACAGTAAATATAGGAACATTTCCCCTCACTGATTGCAATCGGTGCAAAGATACGTATTCCGTTTCAAGCTACACGTTACACATGTAATAAGGATTCTAGTTTAAAAGCAGACGGGTCGTATCGTGAAAACGAAATGTACTTCCCATCAAATAAAATTGTGTATGGTTGATCAGCTCTTCAAAAGGCTCAAGAAAAAGATTATCCGAAAGAAAAAATAGATTATAAAAACGACACGATCTGATACAAACACGTGGTGGCAAATATTATAGCAAACAACGAACGAAACGATACTTTCACTGAAAAAAGACAAAGTCAAGGGCAGATGTACACGATTTGATAATTTTAAACATAAGTATTTGTTAATATTTACAACATAAGTTCATATGTACAATAAGTTATGTTCAGTATTTCAATTTTGGTAGCCATTTCCTGAATGACTTTGTTTTATTATCTGAGAAAAATATGTGACCTGGTTGATTTTAAACATAGTAAGATCATTTCGATGAACGTGAATACCCGCATGGTAATCCAATTTGGATGCATTTAAAACTTGCTAAAAAGAAACTTAAATTGCAACTTTCCGAATACACGGTAGATATGTAGTATCAGTGATACAGCGTTCCCTCTCTACAACGGCCCTCCCAACAACGACTCCCTCCTTACAACGACACTTGTCTCTGTTCCCTAAACAGGGCAATTATGTCCAACGTATTCACGGCTGAAATGTTGCATGTTTAAACTTGTCGTCTGCTGTTTTTCTCAAAGTTACGTAATGGACACTTTGACAAAATAAACTTAACGACGAGTGACACACAGTTTGGATCCAGATCCTGATCTGGATTCAAGCTGTTTGCAAATGTAAGCCAATTTCCCTCCCTAAAACGACTCCCTCCGTACAACGCACATAATTTGTGTCTCCCATTGGGTGGCGTTGTAGAGAAGGAGCACTGTACATGTTCATTATGACGGTCGTGTTTTAACCCCTTCACTGCCATGACATCATGAAATTTAAACAATTGTCGTCTGCTTCTATTTCTAAAATACAATTTTTAGGTATTTTGACGAAAGAAGTATTGAAACGAGTGTCAAACAGTTTGGATCCTGATCAGACGCGGCGTCTAATAAGGATCCAAAATGTTTGCAAATAACTACTGTACTCGGGGTAAGGCAGTGAAGGGGTTAAATGGAACTGACTTTGACGGAAAAACCCCAAGTACTTATCAAGTTACTGTTAATTTAGTGTTCATTGCAGATTACTCGTATCGCAACAGTAACATCTGAAGACATTTGCCGAGGTAACGCTATAACAATACTTAATCTAGTTGAGATCGGGTTTTAGATCTACAGCTTTTGTAAATATAATGTAATAGGCGTCTAACTTGGAATGGGAATGGAAGAAGATATATGATTATGTTTTTGGTTTCGAAACTACCATTTACAGAATAGACACAGTATATAACGTTTAAATTTCTATGCAACTCTTTAAAGACCTGCGTTTACTTCATGCAGGGCAACAGTTGATCCAAAATGTCAATAAAAGTTAAATTTCAGTTTATCTAATATCTAACTGCACTCCAGTCTCATACTAGGCACCTTTAAACGTCTAATACTCATAGCCTTAGATGAGAAAAGCAATTATACAAGCATTCATTTGAAATTAACATTTTAAGTATGCTGTTTTCAGTAGTTCCAATTCTACGGGTATCAAATGCTGTAAATTTGACTAATTAGTGTTGGATTCAATCTAGGATTCCATCGATAAGAGGTATCCATCCTTTCAAAGTATACGTATGCTTTAAAAAAGGAATTACAAGTATAGCAAGAACATTGTATAGATTAACACACGTTATCATAACCGTGAATACCATCATTATATCAATATATTCATCAGAGTTAATACGTTGGTAAGTACGTTTCATTATCTGTCCACCTGATGTGTATAAATGAAATTGATTCGTTCACGCCAATTATATATTCGTTATTCGAGTCCAGCAATGTTTTGTACTCAAACCTATTAAAAGCAGTGCATGAACGTTGCCAGTTCAACTTGATATGTTCAAGACCACAACATACAACCTAAGGGAATGTCATGTTTCCTATGTTTTACGAATAAAACAAATAAGCTCTGACTTTATTGCCATTTTGACATAGCTAATTGACCATGACCCATTTTCAACTATTCCAACCGTCTTAATATGTCAACTTGTACCTCATTAAACTAGAACGATCACTGAAGATGAATAATTCCCCTACAAACGTGCCTGTTGATATGTCAACATTTCTGATAAAAGATAATAACCAACCAAACTGAAACTTTCAAATAAAGAGGCATAATTTTATAAGAATATTAACCAAATTGAACACTTATAGAGATTACAATCAATTTTTGTAATATAAACGCTTCATTGAAGGTTTCATCATATTTCAGTTAGCAGTTGCTGAGAAACTGCGCTTAAACAAAGTCACATGAGTGACCTGATACACAATTCAAACAAAGAGATAATCAATCTATTGGAAACCATTAAAAGATGCCCATCTGCTCTCATTTATAAAACATATTGTCAAGTTTCATCGGATTTAAGTCAGTAGTAGCTGAGAAACTATGCAGAAAACTAAGTCAACAAAGAGGCCAGATAGGAGTTTGACAGAAAATCGACTAACTCGAAAACCTTATTAGATGCACATCTCTTCTATAAAATACATCATCTTGTTATAAATTATATGTACACAGAAACACGGGTCCAACAATCATTGCCCGTATCAGATGGTTTGTTCCATATTGATTATATGTTTCCCGATGTTGACAAGGCTTAATTTATGCTACGCAAGTTATACATAATCTATTTAGATAAATGAGCCTTTAGCATAACGTTCGGAATTTCCGGTTTTGATGCATCTTTAAAAACGATGATACCAAGCGCTGATGAATTTGAACATTTCATTTACGTTTGGAGCGTGCATATTCCTCATCATGCACTTTAACTTAATGATTCCCTCCAAAGAATAAAGCATCAAAGAGTTTAATTCATACTCTTTAATGTTAAAATTAACGTTACTTGCGAAACAAACCCCATCTCTATCAAGCCGATAAAAAGGCGGATTGAGTCATGAACAAATCAATGCGTCATCAATGGAAATGAGCTGATGTTTTCGGCGTTTGAACGAAATGAACGACGAAAATTGATCGGCAAATTTCATGAATCGGGCTAGCGATTCAAGGTTGTTTGTCGATCATTTTCAGTCGTTTATTTCACTTAAACGCCGAAAAATAATACCAGTTCATTCCTTATATTTAGATAATACTTGCTGTGATGTTTGAAAATAATCGATAGCAGAGATTTTTAACAAGATTAAGATGTACCCTGAAAGGAACAGCCTTAACCGCATTTCTGAAGCTGTGTACTATTCGAACGCAATAAAATGAGTTCCATTGTGAACATAAATCGTCATCAATTAGACAGTTTGTACCAACGCTGAATATATACTAATGATAATATACAGGATGCAAACTATACAAAATATCAGTTTCAACGATTTCAAAACATTTATTCTTTTTCTTTTCCATTAAACTATTATTTAAATGACGGAATACTGTCAGAGCTTAAATAGAGCAGTCCAGTAGGAAGCTTGTTTATAAAGCATAGGAAATCATCGTAGAAGATTCATTCTTGTAGAGAGCGCCACACTTGAAAATAGTTCGTCTCTTAAGATACCATATAGGTATGTTGGCAATCCCCCAACTTAAAATGTGTTAACATACCTTTACGACCATCGGTGCTGACATTACGTTTTTTTTTATATCGCTATAATGATTGAAAATAGGTGGGCTGATATCTTTCAGAAACTTGCCTGTTTTTAACTTACATCATTCAATCATGTCATGCAGGATATCAAGTATAACGACTTTGACATTTATTATGGTCAAACATTATTGAGATGTACTTCATTTGCAAACTCAACATGGATATAAGTTTAGTAACCATGGCTGGTTGCTCTATAGCAGCTAACAAGTCATATTATGACATATACTTAACACATGCATTGATATGCTCGATGGAACTAACATATATTTACATTCACCCAGTAAAGTATTTCTATAATCGTGTTAAAAATATGCAGTCTATTTGTCTATGAACCTACAAATCGAAACTGGTTTCAGCCAGTAAGAAAAAGGGCAGATTCTCTGCCGGAAAACTACTGACATAGCGACCAGCTAGTGGTTGCTAAGGCGTATTATTAGGCTGGAACACGTAGCCGCGATCTATTTATATAAGACTTGGCTTTAATAATAGATATTCAAGTTGCAATGTTTATTTTAATGTCTAATAAGTGTTCGTTAAGCACACACATACAGTTTAGTTGGTAAAAATCTAAATTTGTAATGCAACTCCATGTACAGTATTTGAGACTACTTTACTTACAATATACATGTATTATAAATAACGAATGACTCTTACATCTCAATTACATCTATCAAACATATTCGTCCGGTAAATTATTTGTTTATATACATGAAAACAAATCTGGTCAAAGTACACATTAAATAGACAAGACAGAAGATTAAAATAAATATATAAGGAATAAGCGACATATACGACAGTATGAACTACGCAATCTAAGTTTATTGTAAACTCCCTTTGGGCGCTTGCGAAACTTATCCCCTGCGCAGCTAATGTGTTCATACCGTCGTAAACGGCAAAAAGTTGTTGTTTATTCCTATCATGAACACATTTTAGTTCCAGATCAGATCCTTTGGAACCCAACGCTTAATCAGGATAGGGACTTTTTGACACACGCATAATTGTTTTTGAATATATCCAACACACTTTACTTTAGATATTAGAACAGATGGAATTATAGAGGCGAATATGTTTGATGGAATATGACGAGATCACGGAAGTTGAAGGGCTATTTACTGGAAAGTGTTTGTGTTTAGTACCGTGAACAGCTTAATCGCACACTTTTCAACGACATGCTAACCATGTTCGAAACTAGAACTGCTATTTGTGCTACCGTCTGAGAAAGGGAATATTTTAATGAACATCAAACAATGGAAACCGCTGTTGCAGACACTATGCGTAACTAAAAGCGAGGCATATCTCATTTTGTATGACTTAACGGGTCATGTTCACATTTTTTCCACAACAGGCGACGTACGTCGATTTTGCAAACAACTTTGGTCACGAAAAGAAGCCGCTTTATAGTTATGAAATAACGACCAGTGAATGGGTTTAAAAAGCACTAATCCTATGTAATTTCATATCAGGTGCCAGGGAACGATTGCAATGGACGAATCTAATTTACCAATGTTTGAATTTCATAATTTAAAATGAGCAAAGTAAAGCGTGATACAAAACATCGTAACACACTTGATGTTTTGCAAAATCCCTACCAAACGCTTTGATGATAATTAATTCCTGTCGAGATGGAAATAATTAATCAATTCAGCCATTATTTTTGTATATCATCTTCCACACCTCATACACCTCCTAGCTGTTAAACTGGTATTAAGGATTTGCACAATTTGCTTTTACAACCATCCAATAAACAGCTTAACAGAAAAGGTCGGATTTCAAAGTGATAGTAAAGGGATGTTACCTTTGCAGAAATACAAGTCTGGAAATCACATAACTATACAAACGTTTAAAGGTTTAATGTCATCGGTGTGTCAAACAGACATGAGTTGGTTAAGAAATCATTCTACTACAGTAATCCATCCCAAAATGGACCTCCAAATAACGATTCCCTTCTTACATCGACCCATGCCGCTGGTCCCTTAACAGGATAATTATGTCTTACACTTTGGCTTCAATATCGTCTGCTTGACATTGGCGTCTGCTGTTTTTCCCTAAGTTACATAATGGCAATTTAACAGAAAAAATGACGGATGTCAAACAGCTTGAATCCAGAGCTGGATTCAAGCTATTTGCAAATGTAAGCCAAAAATGACCCAATTTGAATAATATTTGTCTCCCATTAGGTGTCGTTGTAGAAAGGGACACTGTGTATGCAGTATATGCCTGATATGACCCAAACTGGTTCTATCAGACATCAACTGCATAATGAAAAAACTCCGAGTGAAGTTGGCAGTACATGTACCTCAAAACCTTGTCAGTAAATATCGCAATTTCTGCTGCTACAAATGTCACTGTAAATCGTCGAATTGGCAACATTAATATACATACAGATTTGAGAAAACGATTGTATGCGATGAATTGAATTTCCTTATAAACAGAGGAATCATGCTTGATTTCACAATAACACATTTTAGAACCGTTTGCTTAGTTCTCCAATTAAAATAATGGAAAGGTCTAACGTACAAAAGTATCTATAACTAATCGAACTACTACATGTATTTACAATGAACGAACATGGGACAAGTGCCGTTGAATAAACATGTTGAAGTGTACAATATACATACTTTTTCTTCATTTTGCAACGATAAATCTGTAAAGTCAAAATGAAGTTATATCTTTTAACAAAATATATGTCCTTATTGCAGTGCTCAGCTCCTTTCATCAAGCGATTTCCATAATGTCATCGCACCTCTAGTGACATCGATATAGTAATCAAACTCAAAGAAACTTACTACACAGCTTTACTTCCATCTCCTGTAGCGAAAGTAGTTTCCTTACTTTGCAAACGAATGTTAATCTGTGTCTGACTACCGAGCAGTTTGAATGCATTGTACATGAGTGCATTGCAATAATTTAACATTTCTGAAGCCCGTCTTCAAATTGTTTCTTTTTAGATATTGTTTTGACAGTTATACTGTTTTTGTGACGTTTAATATATTTACTGCTGTAAAAGAGTCTGTTCGTAAATATGTCGTCTGGTTTTAATTCAAACGTTTCGAAATTAAAGCCGTTCAACGAAAAATACATTTATATGAATGTCAAACAGTTTTGATCCTGATTTGAGGCCCGTTTGTTTAACTTATCTAACTCTTGTTATGGAGACGGTAATGCGGCGAAGACATGATGGATCCAAACATTGTTTTACGTTAAGTACTGCGTTCTAAAACTGTTATGATATATTGCATATCATGTTTTTCCGTGTCTTATAAATTGTCGAACATGAAACATTAACATTTTAGAGAGCTACATTGTACATATGATGTACATATGATGTACATTTGATGTACATAATAGTGTAGGCATATTTGTGCAAAGTTCTCCACGGGATTTTCTTTTAAAACCGTTCATTAAACGACTGGCAGAGATAACAGCACGTAACCAAACAATAAGCCGACATGGCGTAAAACCACAACCTCGATATTGATTGCCATTTTACTTATTTGAAATTTGATCAAATTTAAGGAAAATATAATACTTATTAACACAGCATATATCCATTGCTTATGATACATGTATGTATATTACATTTACAAAAAAACATCGACTGAAAACAAACACTTACTACTAATTACATGTCCAAATTCATCAGTCTTGAGTTAAAATTGTCTTTAAAAAGTCAATCTGTGTGTGTCAATAAACTTAAACTGTTTCTCATGTCGAAACAGAGCCAGACAGGAGGATAAACATATAATTATATCTAAGACTTGTGACGTCATCTTACTAGTTCAATGACATTATATTCTAACATCTATTGATACAGCTAGTTCAATACAATTTGATTATATACATAAACTTAAGTAACTGTATATGCTTCGAGTTATCAACAACTCCTAGTATATATAATTTGGTTGATACTGTATTTGATGATACATTTGTACCAAAAAAAAAAAATGGAAAAAGAAGTGAAAAAAACAACTTTATTCTTAAAATGAAACTTGTAAGAATTTTTATTGATGGCAATTTCCAAAAATCAACAAACGAGATTACTTCCTTTTGCTGTAAACTATTTATGTTAAGGATAGACATGACTAAGCTTTTACCCCTGGCCTATTATACAAGTAGAAGGAATTGTCGCTAAATCAACCTCTTTCCTCAACAATTGAATCCAAACGGGGTTTTAGAACTAGTTTGTCAAGACGGTTTGCATGATTGGAATGGGGACAGTCCCCGAGAAAGTTACAAAACCATGTAGATCTATTGATGAAATTCACATGTCAATTGTTTGAACAAAATTATACATTGCGTATTTATTAACAGATACTGACATTGTATGTGTTAGGCCAAGTGGGTACATACCGGCAACGGAAAGCTGGTAAATGCAATGGATATTACGTTAAGTAATGGCGAGGTCAGGGTGTTCAGGACGCTTGCGTTTTAAATTTGAGTATTCGATATCCATTGAGTTCTCCATTTTTGCGTTGCTTGGCAGTTTGACAACCATCGACTCTGACAATAATCCTGCAGTACAATATATTTCTTTGTGAAAACCTACATAATATACATCGAAAACTCTCAGACACTTTTGAACAGAATGCGACCTTACCGACATTTTCAAACAAATCGGATTTAGATCAGACGTTTCTTCTTTGGCGTCCTACATGAATGACATTCGAATGTCGATTTCCGTCGTAACAACTACATAAAGCATACTTTTGTAAAAAATGAATAAATAAATCAACGATAACAACAGACGATAAATTGAATCAGACGATGTTACAGCAATACAAATAGGACGTATATTATTTGTCATGGTAAACTGGTTTAACCTTCTGCACGCTGCAAAAGAATGAGCTTAAGCATTTGCCAACTATCTGAATTAGGATGAGATGCCTAGTAACTCGGTGCCTGATCTATGTCCCACTGGTTCGTAGCTCTGATGTTACTATCTTAATGAATGTCAATATAAATCAAGTCAAGAAATAGTTGCAGAAGTCATCGTTAGCAGACGACAATCACATAGCATGCAAAAGGTTTAAGCAGACCAAAGGCGGCATCGCTGTACAAAGAGCATTGCATGGCTATTAATTGATATGAATGGTGTCTGGCTATGTATTTCCTTGGGGAAATGTCATGTCTCCGCTTTAAACCCTTTTCGCTACCATAGGGTCATCTATTTGAAGCAACAGGCATATGCTTTTATGTCTCACATTACGTTTTTTCCACATTTTAGGTAAAAACCTATAACGTTATGAGAGTTAAATAATATGTATCCTGACCAGACGCCGCGTAACTGTTAATTACAATTACATTCGAGGGAGGGAATTTAAAGGATTAAGATGTGTGTAGGTAAATCGATCAATCAATATACAATATTGTACTTACCTAATATTCACACTTGCAAAGTTTGAGATTATATGCTTTTATATATGCAGACTTCAACTTGTCAAAGAAACCTGTCATTCTTTAATATAAAATACGGAGATCTATTGCTCATCCAGCAAAGTAATTTGTAAGACAAGAGAAGTGTTTGCAAACAGTTTGGATCCATATCAGTGATCGACTACTTCAAGATTACGTTCTTAACCCTTTCACAATCAAATCTTTCTTCAGATTATTGCCCCTTCATCGCTTATTTTGTCTGTTTCAGTATTGTTGTCTGCAAGAGACGATTCAAAGTAAGACTTAAGGTTGTATTACTTAATAAATATCGATAAAACTGTCAAACAGTTTTGATTCTGACCAGACTCGTCTGTTCAGGACCAAACTGTTTTGCAAATGCGTTTATTGATCCATTGAGAGTGAAAGGGTTAAATGGATATGAATAAACGGTTTTTTTAATGAACTATCGATATATCCGACGATCAAATCTAAAGTCAATCATCATATTTTACTCCGTGTTTAAATTGTTGAAAAATCAATGTTCAGCAAGTGTCTCCCATCTAATTGGTAGTGTCATGGTAAAAAACTTAGACACGATAGTATTACATTCAATTTTAAGAAAAGGTCCAAGTCAGTAGAAAAGAACCTAAACGTTTTGTAGACACTCTAAATAATATTAAGTGTCTGTCTTTGAATCGGGAGTTTGTTTGATTAATCCGTTCACTACCAAATTCAATCACATCTGCAAACAGTATGTGGGGCGGTTGATCAAGATCCAGACAATTTAACAATCATGTCAATGATTCTAAAGTTCAAAGACGAATAATTGTCTGAATGTAATTGATTAAAGCAGAAAATTAGAGAAGACAATATCATGGCAATGAATGTACTAGACGAGTAATGGCAGCAAAAAGGGTTAAGAAAACTCAATGATTACATAAGTAGACTGCTTTAGTCCTATATTGGACAATCATTCGTCTCTAAATGCGTCCTTGGTGAAAAATTAATGATCAAGAGTTACACATTTCGAAGATCACGTAATTGTTCTGTTTTCAGAGAATTTTGATATGTTAGGTTGCACTGATCATGTCATTAAAGCCGCAATTGGTAATTAGGCAACTTGACTAGAATGATGTCTTATCCAAATCTAACTACACAGGTTGTGCAATTCTCATGAGAAAACTTTAATTATTTTGTTTATCTCGGTTTAACATTCGTTAAGTACTAAATATATCCCCGCTGCGACAAAACTTTAATTCATTTGTTTATATCCGGATAAACTTCAATGTCTGATTTAATAGCTCAGGACGAAGAGCGATATCTTTTATAAAAAAATGGTTTGAGTACACAATGGGGCTTTACACAATAACAAATCAACCATTGGATTTATTCTTAAAGAAGATAGAGTAAGGACATTGTCTGCCTGCATTATGCCTTTAGGATGTTTTGTGCGAAACCCTGTACTTGTGCTATTTATAAGAAACATTTCGAAATATTCTTCAATGTACATGCAGGAACTTTGTCGGATCTTTAAGGGATGTTGCGCGCTTAAAGTAGTTCGATCTCGACTCATGCAAAAGCATACATGTCGGAAAAACGTTACTATTTTCCCGATAGACAGTTTGTGCTAAAACAAATGTGTTCATTGCAATCAATCCGGAGCAAGCTCAGACATCGACTGTTTCAGTGTCTGATCAGGCTGAAACTTGTGTGTCATTAACACATGAATAAATTGTCAACATTGTGAAGACCCTGTCATATTTTCCATTTATTGTCTTGCGTGTGTGTAAAGTGTTGGACAATTTGGAAATAATAATGATATCTCTGTATGAGACTTTCGGTTCACTACAGCAATTCCATAAATCAGTCGCCTCGTGGGACATGCTATATTATATAACGTTTGAACAATGTATTCCCGAGGACATATTATCCCAGCTATTATGTGTAATTATCGAGGCAACCAGGTTTTTGTTGAAATCGATCTCAAAGTACCTTGTTTAGTGCAAAGGTCTCAAGTTGCTGTGTGGTAGTCTTGTATTATGTTTGCTTCCAAGTTAATATAATAGGTATAATCTTCACACAAACCAAACAGGATACGTTTAGAATTATTGTGCAAAGTTAAAAAGTGTACAGTTCATAACTAAATGCAATAATATTTCTCTTTTACGACCACTCAAACATTGCTGAATCTATAAAATACAGTTTACTGCTTGAAGCAAGGAGAAGTCAACCGCCTTAAACCGCTGCTCACGAACAGAGTTTAGTGGTTGTTATAGACAGGTTTATGTGTATGACGACAAGATGCTGTTAAATGATAAAACCAGAGTATCTGATTTAACCCCTTCACTACCATGACGTCATCATAAAATACATTTTTTCTGATTTATATCCAGATTTGAAATTTAGGATCCAAACTGTAAATAACGATTGTACTCGAGGAAAAGCAGTGAAAGGGTTAAATATGCTTTATGTATTAAAGTTGATATTGTCATACATAGTCAGTTCGATATTTGTTGAACGAACGTTTGACTTCACATTAGTTTTAATAAATGTTAATCCATTTGCTTGTATTTTATTTTCAGGGCATTCTGTGTCGTTTGATTCTATCTATAAGCCTAAATAAACGCCATATTGATTGAGTTAACATCGATACAGGCGTCTTTAGCTCCTGTCTTTAGCTGTATCAAACTGGCCTGCAACTTTCATTGTATTTGGACATAATAGTGTAGAACATAACAGAAGAGTACGCAAAGTCAGTTCCGTTAGTAAGATACAGTCGAGAAAACGTTATTCTTTCCCAATAAACGCGTTTACGCTAAAACTATTATTTGCAGTGCAAACAGTTTGGAGCCAGATCAGACGCCGTGTAACCCGGCGTCTAATCAGGCTCCAAACTGTTTGCCACCAAGATAAAGATGAATTATCAGAATTGTCAAAAAGTTGTACTTTTCTACGTTTTAGTATTTTGCGTACGTTTGCGTTTAAACGGGAAAGAATAACAGATTCCCAACTGTACCACATTGGCGTGATTAGTTACTTATGTGTCCTGGGCTTTTCTGTTTTTAACATGCATACCACTGCCCTAAAACAGATGACTGAATAACGCAGGGTTCTGTTACAGCTAAATGTATCTAAGGTTCTGTTTTATTGTTTCTATGTTTAAACCTGATAACTTAGTTAGAGTGTTTTATACCTCAATTATATTTTGAACCTAAAGACTGTTTTTTAAGTTTAGTTTCAATTAAGTCCAACACAGGTATGTAACTGGATAGCATGGTTATCGTCACAATATGGCGGTCGCCGGTTAAATAATCTAAACGATGCTTATTCACATTTCAAAATAAATACTCTTCAACCGACTCGCAACCAGATGGTGTATTTGCAAAAATAAAAGAAAGTACTCAAATAAAACCACATGTGTAGCATTATCGTGCATCTGACATTAGAAACATATGATCAGTCAAAATACATCCTGAGGAAAGGTCTTCAAATCTTAATTTTTGAGATTGTTTCCATCGCTTTATCCATTGCGTCGAAAGACGCTATAGAACTTGATCACGGACCCAGACATAAACCCGAGACGAATTATGGTCTCTCCATCGCTACACAGTGAAGTTCGTTAAATCGATTCCACAGATATGAATAGGCATGTGGTCGAGTGGTCTGAGGGGCTGCCTTTAATTTTTGCTTTTCTGTCATCGGATGTCGGGTCCTGGCTTCGAATCCCACCAGACCTCAATATTTCTTTTTTTATTGAAGTGCATTTTTTAACTGAGTTTATCATCCTAAACTAATTCTTACCCGCTCATATAAGCGTTTGGCATATATTTTTAAATTATTATTTTCAATGCTAAATCTGGTTGCGAGCCTCTTTAAATATAAATCAATGAAGGTCCCGACTCAAAACGGAAATATTAGATGACTGTTATGTTTGAAAATGCGTGATAAAGTATATAATTGTTAGCTCATCGTTAGCTAATTTACAACGGAATATTGTCATGGTTAGACAGATAAGAACAAAAGGCAATTAATTAGATACATGTATACCGCATTGTAGTTGAGATGCCATACAGCGGAAGCATAAAGCAAACGAGCACAAGCAGGAGGGCATTGTCGCCATAAACCAACTAGCTGGAGTTGACATTAATAGTGGCCAGTTTTTAACTTTTAACAGAAATAGAATATAGTTAATCTTTAATTGCCTAGTTAAGGTTGGTTCTTTAGAACTAAATATGTTTTATAGTCAATGAAATTAAATGGAATGAAAATTCCTTGTTCAATACATAAAGTCTAACTTTGACTATAACCACCCCTTACAAGAGTGTCATGATTACTCTTTGTGCACGCTGTGAACAGTTAGCATGATTAATGGAATACGTAAAATGTTGTGTTAATAAATACGAAAGACTCAAGCAGGAAACGTAACACAAACAATACACCCACCTCTCAAGCAGAACACACACACACAGTCATACCACAACAAACACACACACACACACACGCAATACCATTCCTTCATTTACACACTAAATAGAAAACAACACGCAAGACAAACATAAAGCAAAGTGAACATAGGAGCCCGCCTTGGTACGGTCAGTAGCAATCAATAATTAACTATAAATTAATTAACCATTAACAACCACTGGGGGGTTAAACCTGGGTTTAGGGGCGCCCAACCTCACACTTATCTCCTATATTCACCTATAAAGACGAACAGTGTACATAAAATATAAACCCTGTTCCACAACCTCACAATCAAAAAGACCGCCAGCACAGTAAGTAAATACATGTAAAACATTTAGCAAAAATTCTATGACAAGATCATTAGTAACATGGGAAAGAATTAAACATTCAAGCCCGTGTTAAAAATAACCCACTATGGCAACGGTCAAATTGTACTCAAGCGACTTGTCTGTAGTTACGAGTAACTGTAAGACATGGAAGGGTCCAGGGTACGACAGAGAGGGAGAGAAAAAACAAAGCACGAAAATCCGACATAACTCTCCCGGTTAAGGACGGCTTTAAAGATACATCATCATGTAGTGCTAAGCCCTGCATGTCGTCGCACAACCAAAGAGGAAAGCATAGTTATCAATTGTAGATTGATCGATAACCAAACGTGAAGTGCGCAGCAATATAGTTGGATCATAATCTTTTTTGAGGAAAAATCTAATACGTTTCACAAATAGGTTTTGAAAATGTATATGTCCAAGAATCTTACGAAGTCTGTAAATCACATCACCATAAAACTCCGGATGTGAATTACCTTGCCGCAGAAAAGACTTTAAGTTACATTTATACTTGTTAATGAGAGGAAGATTTCTATAAAAGAATTTAGAAAATGTTTTACGAAGTTTATGAAATCTGTACCCCTGTTTAAGAAGCTTTTCAGTAATAGTTTTATTACGAATGTGGAAGTCCTCAACAGAGGTACAGGCCCTAGCAAAGTGAATAAGTTGTGAAATATAAACCCCGTAAGATGTGGAACGGAGAACATCGCCATCTAGATGAGGATAATTTACAATACTAAAATCAAAATCATCTCGTTTATCGTAAATCTTAGAAGAAACAATTCCGTTATTTATAAAAAGATCCAAATCTAAAAATGGTGCCGACAAATTTGACTCGTTTGTTTTATTAAGGCGTAGTTCTTTTGGGTAAATAAAAGGAAACAACGTATCAAAAATGGGTTGTCTATATTAAAAATATCGTCTAGATAGCGCGATGTATTGTTAAAGGCTTCGATCATATATGCCTGTGTATCAGGTTTTAGACTAAGCATAAAGTCCCTCTCATAACAGTACAAAAATAGGTCTGCGACAAGGGGCGCACAGTTTGTACCCATAGGAATACCAATCACTTGGCGGTATATGGTACTCCCAAAACGTACATAAATATTATCCAGAAGAAATGTTAGTGATTCACAGACATCGGTGCAAGTCCACATAGTGTAATGTTTAACCGTGTCATTTGTAAAAAATGCACGATCAGTATTACACTCCAGAAATAGCTTCCTTTCTCTGGCAAAAGTCTTTTCAATAAGTTGTATAAGTTTAGCTTTTATTAGATTATGAGGTAAGGTAGTATATAGTGTTGAAAAGTCATACGTACTTATATTGCAAGCTTGGTATTTTCTATATTCAAGCTTCGCCAAAATTTTATTAGAGTTTTTGATAGACCAAAACAGATTAAGTCCAGAATTTTCGTAAGTCTTATCACAATACCTTTGAACATGTTCTTTGATTTTAATTAAAGACGATGTTAAAAGTTTGGA
The DNA here is from genome assembly GCA_922989275.2 of Gari tellinella. NCBI lineage: Eukaryota > Metazoa > Mollusca > Bivalvia > Cardiida > Psammobiidae > Gari > Gari tellinella. The sequence continues at coordinate 79,391,172 of OV277860.1, read as the reverse complement.
AAGCTTAGTAGTAGTACATGCACTTGAATTAGCAATAAAACGAGACTTATAAGGGATTTTGTGGAGTTTTGGTATCCAGTACATTGTAGGAAGTTTGTGACATGTAATGTTGACATCAGCTTTTAATTGTTTACATGTATCAAGATGATCAGATACTACATTACGCTCCGTTAAATTGGTAGATATATAGGAATTGGTATTCACAAGTTCCTGGTTTAACTCTTATTGTAGAAATATTTAAAACAAAGCAGCATATGTTTATAAATGCGTAGTATTACTCTTCCATATTCAAATTTGTATTAAGTAGAAATATTATGCTTTCAAGTTATTATCAAGCGCGAGATTTGTGCCCGGTAAATGTTTACAGATAACACGATGATCTACATGCAGTTCGTTAGTTGCAGTATGGTTCTTTCCAAAACACAATTTACCACTAATGGGAATGGTATCTACTTATTCACAAATAATACCTTTTTCAAATACATGGACGTTGTAAATGTAGCTCACATAAATACATTTTAGACACAAATCATTGACCGATATTCCATTCTGACTAGCAGTCTGTAACAATTATTGACATTACTTCAGACATCATTAAGTAAGCAAATGCTATTATGTCTGTGAAAAACTTAAAGCTGCCGGTGAGATTCGGCGGTGAACAGGTTTACCTTTTCACTACCATAACGGTATTAACTGTAAACAGTTATCGCCTGTGTTCAATTATCAAATTTAAACGCTTGGCATTTTAGGTTTAGGAGTATTAAAAATAATATCTAACAGTTACACAGTGTCTGCTCAGGATCCAAACTGTTTGCACAATTCTATTGTACTCGGAGTAAGGCAAAACGGTGATTAAATACGACTTTGAAAGAGCAGTTTACCGTATTCTATCTGAAACAATCAAAAGTGATTGTTAAGTAAGCGTAGTTACCTTAGTTATAGATATGATATGGCGCCTTAAAGAAAGTGAATTGGTCCAGGACACGGTGTTGACATGTCTGGTAGTATATTTAATTACACATTACTTCATAGAGTGAGTACGTTTGCAAGAAGCAAAAATAAACAATTTGAAATAAACGTATATGTAACATATTCGACAATATATATTGAGGGTTGACGAAATATCGTCTAGGAATAATAAAGTCGATAACTATATCTTATACAATTCCTCTTTCTACACAGATGTCTTAAAATCTTACTCAATATAACCAAACAAGATTTTGGTAGGACCATTATTATCTATAAGAAAAGTAACATCATTTAGGATAAACTGAACTTAAATCACATATGTCACAGTTTTTTGTCACACTATGTGATAAATGCATGCACTGGATCTTCAAGAGAAATTGTTTTTATTTGTTTATCTTACATATATACCATCATATAATATAGAAAGAGTTATCTCGTTTAATGAAAACTATGCGTGTAGTAGTGCAGGACTAGGCCTCTAGACCCGTTTGCAAAATGGTGTTGAGAGAGTTTCTCACTTGATGTGAGTTAACGAGACCCTAGACATCACAAATCACCGAGGTGCTTGTCTGCCACACTGTCACGTTTCCCATAATATCCAAATCCAATATGGCCGCCGCCAGCCATTTTGGAAAAGCTAACTTTTTTGTTTTTTGGAGAATAAATAAGTGTAATACCTCTAAATTGATTGTTTTTTGGTGTGGAACTCATTTCTGATGCCCTTTGTGCAATCTGGGGTGTCTTTGATTTGGAAAGGTCAAATTTCACATTAGTCAAATCCAATATGGCCGCCGCCAACCATGTTGGAAAAGCTTTTTTCGTTGTTTTTTTTAAGAAAAATCAAATCTAATACTTCTAAATTGATTATTTTTTAGAGTATAACTCATTTCTGATGCCCTTTGTGCAATATGGGATGTCTTTGATTTGGAATGATCAAGTTCCACGATATCAAAATCCAATATGGCCGCCGCAAGCCATGTTAAAAAAGCTAACTTTTTTCCAATTTTTGGAGAATAAACCAATGTAATACCTCTCAATTGATAATTTTTGGGTGTTGAACTCATTTCTGATGCCTTTCTTGCAATCTGGGATGTATTTGATTCGGAAAGGTTAAGTTTCACAATCGCAAAATCCAATATGGCCGCCGCAAGCCATGTTAATAAAGCTAATTTTGTTTCTTTTTTGGAGAATAAACCAATGTAATACCTCTCAATTGATAATGTTTGGGTGTTGAACTCATTTCTGAGGCCTTTTGTTCAATCTGGGATGTCTTTGATTTGGAAAAATCAAGTTCAACAACAGCCAAATCCAATATGGCCGCCGCAAGCCATGTTAAAAAAGTTTATTTTGTTTCTTTTTTGGAGAATAAACCAATGTAATACCTCTCAATTGATAATGTTTGGGTGTTGAACTCATTTTTGAAGCCTTTTCTACTATCTGGGATGTTTTGATTCAGAAAGGTCAAGTTGCACAATAGCCAAATCCAATATGGCCGCCGCAAACCATGTTGAAAAGCTAATTTTGTTGTTTTTTGGACAAAAATCAAATGCTATACTTCTAAATTGATTATTTTTTAGAGTAGAACTCATTTCTGATGCCCTTTGTGCAATCTAGGGTGTCTTTGCTTTGGAAAGATCAAGTTCCAAAAGAAGCAAAATCCAATATGGCCGCCGCAACCATGTTGAAAAAGCTATTTGTTTTCATTTTTGGAGAATTATCAAATGTAATACCTCTAAATTAATAATATTTTGGTGTGGCACTTATTTCTGAGGCCCTTTGTGCAATCTTGGGTGTTTTTGATTCAGAAAGGTCAAATTCCACAATAGCAAAATCCAATATGGCAGCCGCAAACCACGATGGAAAAGCTAATTTAAAAAAATAATAATTAAGAAAGATCAAATATATATGTAATACATGTATATCGTAATTGGTTATTGCTTGTGTTTAACTCATTTCCTCTCTGAGGTCCTTTGTTCAATATGGAGAGTCATTGGTTTGAAAAGGTCAAGTTCAATGTCTTTTTGATACATTAACGACCTGACATTAGACAGAGAAAACACGACAGTGAGCGGGACTCAATCCTACGTCCTGAGGTAAGAGGCTTTCATCCTAACCACTAAGACTACCACAGGCCCATGGACAGACGGTAGGGCCGGGGCAGACTATATAACACCTTGTTCCACATGCATAGAAAGATACATCAATAAAGCATCAACAATTGATTAGATACACATGTAGTTCCAAAGTCATTTCGTGCCGGGTTTTCACAGGGTGAATAAACTGAAGTGTCCAGTTTGCCATGACAAAATGTGTTGCAAAAGGTACCTCTGCAGCACGGCAAAGACATCAACGAGTATCACACGTCTCTGTACACTAATACAATGTGAGCAGACTCTATGGTAAAGGCTAAAGGCACTTTTAGGGCAGCAGAGTACCAATGTATTCCTTACCACAATGATCCGACACGATTGATTTTGAGGGGAAAAATCGTCAGAAGGGATAAATAGAGAAAAGGGATACAACTGATTGTCAGTATGTTCTCACCCTATCTCGACAAAACCGGGCATATCATGAATAAAAATTGATGAACCGACACTTTTGTTGCATGTCTGTCTTCAGTTTCTTCACCCTGTGAAAACCCGGCACGAAATGACTTTGGAACTACATGTGTATCTAATCAATTGTTGATGCTTTATTGATGTATTTTTCAATGCATGTGGAACAAGGTCTTATATATTCTGCCCCGGCCCTACCGTCTGTCCATGGGCCTGTGGTAGTCTTAGTGGTTAGGATGAAAGCCTCTTACCTCAGGACGTAGGATTGAGTCCCGCTCACTGTCGTGTTTTCTCTGTCTAATGTCAGAGAGTTGCCATTTACTTACATCTTGTTTACATACTGACTACTGCTGTTCAAGATAAGCCAAAGGTCGTTAATGTATCAAAAAGACATTGAACTTGACCTTTTCAAACCAATGACTCTCCATATTGAACAAAGGACCTCAGAGAGGAAATGAGTTAAACACAAGCAATAACCAATTAAGATATACATGTATTACATGTATATTTGATCTTTCTTAATTGTTATTTTTTTTAAATTAGCTTTTCCATCGTGGTTTGCGGCTGCCATATTGGATTTTGCTATTGTGGAACTTGACCTTTCTGAATCAAAAACACCCAAGATTGCACAAAGGGCCTCAGAAATAAGTTCCACACCAAAATATTATTAATTTAGAGGTATTACATTTGATAATTCTCCAAAAAAGAAAACAAATAGCTTTTTCAACATGGTTGAGGCGGCCATATTGGATTTTGCTTCTTTTGGAACTTGATCTTTCCAAAGCAAAGACACCCTAGATTGCACAAAGGGCATCAGAAATGAGTTCTACTCTAAAAAATAATCAATTTAGAAGTATAGCATTTGATTTTTGTCCAAAAAAACAACAAAATTAGCTTTTTCAACATGGTTTGCGGCGGCCATATTGGATTTGGCTATTGTAAAAATTGACCTTTCCGAATCAAATACATCCAAGATTGCACAAAAGGCATCAGAAATGAGTTCAACACCCAAACATTATCAATTGAGAGGTATTACATTGGTTTATTCTCCAAAAAAGAAACAAAATTAGCTTTTTTAACATGGCTTGCGGCGGCCATATTGGATTTGGTTTTTGTGGAACTTGATCTTTCCAAATCAAAGACATCCCAGATTGCACAAAAGGCATCAGAAATGAGTTCAACACCCAAAAATTATCAATTGAGAGGTATTACATTGGTTTATTCTCCAAAAAAGGAAAAAAGTTAGCTTTTTTAACATGGCTTGCGGCGGCCATATTGGATTTGGCTATTGTAAAAATTGACCTTTCCGAATCAAATACATCCAAGATTGCACAAAAGGCATCAGAAATGAGTTCAACACCCAAACATTATCAATTGAGAGGTATTACATTGGTTTATTCTCCAAAAAAGGAAAAAAGTTAGCTTTTTTAACATGGCTTGCGGCGGCCATATTGGATTTTGCTATCGTGGAACTTGATCTTTCCAAATCAAAGACATCCCAGATTGCACAAAGGGCATCAGAAGTGAATTATACTCTAAAAAATAATCAATTTAGAAGTATTATATTTGATTTTTCTTAAAAAAACAACGAAAAAAGCTTTTCCAACATGGTTGGCGGCGGCCATTTTGGATTTGGCTAATGTGAAATTTGACCTTTCCAAATCAAAGACACCCCAGATTGCACAAAGGGCATCAGAAAGGAGTTCCACACCAAAAAACAATCAATTTAGAGGTATTACACTTATTTATTCTCCAAAAAACAAAAAAGTTAGCTTTTCCAAAATGGCTGGCGGCGGCCATATTGGATTTGGATATTGTGGGAAACGTGACAGTGTGGCAGACAAGCAACTCGGTGATTTGTGATGTCTATGGAAGTCTCGTTAACTCACATCAAGTGAGAAACTCTCTCAACACCATTTTGCAAACGGGTCTTCAGGTCAGGTACAGGACTAGTACGTAAACACAATATTAGCAAAATAGGGAAAAAAGCATGTTTCGTGAAAATGTTCACACTTCATTTCAACCTGGGTCCCGTTTCATTAAACTTCGTACGACAAAAACGTTTGTAAGTCAAAACTTCAAAATCCATTTCATTTCTGATTTTTCAATCTAATCCTGATTTGTGACACCTCTTTAAAATCGTAGTTTCAAGACAAATAAATACGAAAGAAGACTCAAGCAGGAAACGCAACACAAACAATACACCCATCTCTAAAGCAGAACACACACACAGCCATACCATAACAAACACACACACACACACACGAAAGAAGACTCAAGCAGGAAACGCAACACAAACAATACACCCATCTCTAAAGCAGAACACACACACAGCCATACCATAACAAACACACACACACACACACACACAACCACACACACGCAATACCATTCCCTCATCTACACACCAAATAGAAAACAACACGCAAGACAAACATAAAGCTAAGTGAATATAGGAGCCCGCCTTGGTACGGTCAGTAGCATTCAATTATAAATTAATTAACCATTAACAACCACTGGGGGGTTAAACCTGGGTTTAGGGGCGCCCAACCTCACTCTTATCTCCTATATTCACCTATAAAGACGAACAGTGTACATAAAATATAAATAAATACGAAAGCCTCAAGCAGGAAACGTAACACAAACAACACACCCACTCTCAAGCAGAACACACACACAATCATACCATAACAAACACACACACATACACACACACGCGCAATACCATTCCTTCATCTACACACCAAACAGAAAACAACACGCAAGACAAACACAAAGCAAAGTGAACATAGGAGCCCGCCTTGGTACGGTCAGTAGCAATCAATAATTTATTAAAAATTAATTATTAACAACCACTGGGGGATTAAACCTGGGTGTAGGGGCGCCCAACCTGACACTTATCTCCTATATTCACCTATAAAGACGAACAGTGTACATAAAATATAAACCCTGTTCCTAAACCTTACAATCAAAAAGACCGCCAGCACAGTAAGTAAATACATGTAAAACATCTAACAAAATTCTCTAACAGGATTATTAGTAACACGGGAAAGAATTAAACTTTCAAGCCCGTGTTAAAAATAACCCACTATAGCAACGGTCAAATTGTACTCAAGCGAATAGTCTGTAGTCACGAGTAACTGTAAGACAAAGGAGGGTTTAGGGTACGACAGAGAGGGAGAGAAAAACCAAAGCACGAAAATCCGACATAACTCTCCCGGTTAAGGACGGCTTTAGAGATACATCATCATGTAGTGCTAAGCCCTGTCTGTCGTCGCACAACCAAAGAGGAAAGCATAGTTATCAATTGTAGATTGATCGATAACCAAACGTGAAGTGCGCAGCAATATAGTTGGATCATAATCTTTTTTGAGGAAAAATCTAATACGTTTCACAAATAGGTTTTGAAAATGCATATGTCCAAGAATCTTACGAAGTCTGTAAATCACATCTCCATAAAACTCCGGATGTGAAATACCTTGCCGCAGAAAAGACCTTAAGTTACATTTGTTAATGAGAGGAAGATTTCTATAAAATAATTTAGAAAATGTTTTACGAAGTTTATGAAATCTGTACCCCTGTTTAAGAAGCTTTTCAGTAATAGTTTTATTACGAATGTGGAAGTCCTCAACAGAGGTACAAGCCCTAGCAAAACGAATAAGTTGTGAAAAATAAACCCCGTAAGATGTAGAACGGGGAACATCGCCATCTAGATGAGGATAGTTTACAATACTAAAATCAAAATCATCTCGTTTATCGTAAATCTTAGAAGAAACAATACCGTTATTTATTAAAAGATCCAAATCCAAATTCCACAGAGATGTCACAAGAGAGAATTAGTTGAAGAAATAATTAATAATTGAGACTTTTATTATCTGACTTACGACAACATTTGTCGTAAATGTTATGAAACAGGCCTAAGAAATGTTATCAGTTTAAAATCATACCATTGGTTACCCGGAATCTGAGTTCGATGAAAACCTTTACATTGGACATAACTGTGTTACACCGTTTACAATTGAGAGCTTCCACAAATGGGGCAATAAATTCTGAAAATCATAAAATTGTTCAAAATAGAGCAAAACACATATAATGGATAGGAGAAACCAATTACAGTGTCCATTCTCTAGAGAATTTGCATTCTATTAATAGCAAATATTACATAAATATCTAAACAGCTATATAAAAATGTTGGACCTACATTTCAGCCACAAAAAAGACATTGTTAAAAACAGAAGCTGATATTTATTTTTAAAATAAATGAGAACAATCGAGTACAGAACGTTAGTTATCACAGTGTGCATATTCGGAAAAACAGTGATTGTATAAGTTCATTTTACTCCTCCGTATCGCCAAATTGTTGTCTGCATTGAAGGTACCCTCTGCAATATATTGTCAAGTAAGACTTTTAGAATATTTGACTAAATAAATATCGATACGATTGTCAAACGTTTTGGATTCTGATTACACGCCACATGACGCGGCGTCTGATTAAGATCCAAACTGTTTACTATGTCGCCTTGTAACGTTATTGGCAGTTCCATAGTTGACCCTTGTGGCACGTAAATGCGTCTTTTAGTACCGTAGTGCATTAAATGTACCTTTCCACTATATTTAAAGTATTGATAGTGTAGAGACAGATAAGAGTCTACCTAACCTCTTTCTTCAAATGTAGTATTTAGTCGTAGGAGATTGTTTCTCACAATTTAAGATATTTAAATATTAAAAATAAATGACTGAAGTAAGATCGTTATAAGAGGCAAAAAGTTTGGATTCTGATTAGACGCCTGACTTACTCGATGTATGATCAGAACAAAAACAGTTTCAATATGATAATTGCTTTTGAGCTAAAGCAACTCAATTTAGAATTTGTGTTGGAACTGTCCGACTCCTGTAAGATGCCGAGACAGTCGGTGCATATCTGATACAAAACCGTTTGTAAAAGAAGTCAAAGGTAGCACAAATACGTTATTTCGGAATGTACATGTATGTCATAGATTTTTCTATATGTTTATATTGTATAGCAGAAACTAACACACATTATTCAAACACCTGTAGCAAGCGTATGCAATATACATAAACATACTGATATTGTAATATGTGCCCTAAACAATATTTGAGTACAAAACCTATTAAACTGAACAATGTTTTCAGCAGGGCATAATTGCGCTTAGCAATAAACATGGAAAACATAAATATACACTGAACAACAATATCACTTCATGCATCAGTACTCTTTGATATATTCTAATGTTCTGAGATTTCAATGAGGCAACTCGCCAGCAATGCTCAAGCGTACTTGACAGGGATCATTGGGTTAACCGTCGTTGTAATTATAATGCATCAATCTTTGTAAATGAAAATGAAGTTCTATTTCCTTAGATCTATAGTTTATACTTTAACTACTTACAAACAAATAAATCATGCCAAATGTCTCATAATGCGTTTATGAACACAAAGTATTTTGATTAAGAGCTGCTGAGAAAGCTTTCATTTGTCACAAATGCGTATCCAGCCCCCCCCCCCCCCCCCCTATATTTTCAAAATTGATTATATAACATATATTGTAAACATTTAGCTAGCAGTTTAGCTGTATTAGTCATTATGATATAAATGTATAATACATATATGTGAATAATCACATGTCAGAGATCTTTACAATTGGATATTGTTATTTACAGTTTAGTAGGTGCTAAACTTGCACCAAAAAGTGCTAAAACAATTATATCATTTGCGAAATAGGACCCCGGTTTAAGCGCAGTCTCATTAAGTATGAAGTAATATACATATTAGAATAACACACAATGTCTACATGTGGCAATAAGGTGTCGTTGTAGTCTTATTGTATGTTTGTACACAAAAATTACACACATAAGGACAAAGTTGGGACAACCACCTTGAAAATAGTGTAAATAAACTGTGTTAAATAATGTTCACTTTACCAACCAAACGTTTCATTGGCATCTTTTTACCACTAAATCGTCGCCAGAATTTAAAAAGTTTAATATATTGAACACTGAAAATAAAAACATTGCCTTTTCTTTTCGTTTGCCGCAAAAGGAACTGCTGTAGTTTACTTCTCCTAAAATAGTTTTGACATACACCGGTCATTTAGAGGGTAACGGAAATAAAACAATTAACTTTAAACTCAGTGTCCGATATACCTTTAACCCTTTCACCTATATAACATTTAATGGACATTTCCAATTTCAGTTATATTCTACTCATTTATGACCATTTATGGATAATTTTAACAATATATTTCAAAAACTGTTTGTTTATGCATGATGCAAATACTCGACGCAAGGTTTGAATGTTTAAACTGTTGACTAATTTCTAAATCTAATTGAAAGAATAATGTCTTCTCAACAAAGCTGTTACGGCGAGTTATCCGAGGGCAGAAATAGATGTAACTGTCCTTTCACTTAAACGAAGAAATACACAATATGGTTCTAATACCTCTTATACAACTTATATCAATCATGCTTATCCTTTTACAGACGTTTTGAAAGTGCATTTTAAGAGACGTAATTCCCACACAAGTGGGCCTCATTTTGATAAAACATTCTGAAATTTCCTTTTGAATCTGACATTTCAATACATAACCGGCTGTAGCCGGCTCTTATAAAATAATTTCAATGATACAACCCTACCAATGTGTCGATATAGTTTCTTTTATAATTCTGAATGCATAATTTATTGTCAAATACATCGTATTAATGTTCCTATTTTGCGAAGTCATTAATTTCCGGTAATGCCTAAAACTATTGAAAGAAAGAGTTATCTGTCGTATTTGAAGTATCTAATCGAGTGTTTTTTGTATGTTTGTGATTTTTGCCTCACCTTTATAATACACAGTTTGTAACGCTAAACCAAATATAGAAGTAAGGCAATAAGCTTTTCAAAGATATAATTTATAACCTTCTATCCTTCTAATGTTCTGTTCAATTATTAAGTCGGAGTTTAAAATTAATTACAAATATTTTGTTATGCTGTACATTGCAGAGAATATGCCAAAATGCAATTGAATCCCAAATCTGTTTCTAGTAATTTTACTATTCATATACCAATTTACCCACTAGCGTCTGCTTAATTCTGATGCATGCTAGTTGTTTTAATGCTATTATATAGAAAGTAGGGAAAATACATAGTATTGGGTGCCAAACAGTTTAAATCCAGATCAGACGTTTGATATGCAACAAAATTGTCTGCAAAGTCGATGATGGTGATAAAAGAGTTAAACGTTGAACAGCGATTATTTTAGGGAAACACTTATTTATGTTCTACATCACTGTTGCATTACCTTGTCCCTGTCTACAGAAGTAGTATTACCTTTCGTCGTTTAAATTCTAAATTACAAATACCTTACATAAAAGCAAAATTTACATAACCGAACATAATCTGTATTAGACGTAAACTATTGTCTGTAATAAGTGTAGTACGCAATTGTAGACAATATAACAGCTTTTTATAGAGAGCAAGTCATACGATTTACCCGTTTACTACAATGGAAATACCGTAACTAACCTAGTTTTTAAGTATGGTATTCCTTTTGATACTAAACAGGAACCGCGCTTCCGAGTGTCTGATCTGTATCCTATCTGTTTGCGAATTCAATGTTATTGAAAACGACTTCCCTAAAACCAATAGCCACAGTGTAACCCAACTGTGTAAGATACAATGCGTTGGATTAAGCTTAAAAAATCAAAGAAAGAAAGTGGGACAAAATTAATGGTATTGTTACCGTGGTTACCACGCACACAGAAACATCAATTTCTCCGAAAACACAAGTGATGTCCGCATTCAGTTCGGCTTCCATCATAATGTTTTCTAAATGGATATACATTGCATGTTGCTAAACTCGTTTGATCCGTCGAAAACCATGGCCGCAAGACGACGTAGTCATTGTCCGTATTCGATAAGAACCTCCTTTAAGCTGTAATCTTGGCTGCATAATGTGAAATTGTGTAATTGACATGTCCTTGTAAAATTTAGGTCAGACATTGATTTCGGTGCTGTCAGGTCATGCAGTAGGTCAGTATGTCAAATTGCAGGAACAACTCCATGTGCCATATATTTTTGGTCCAACAAAGTACAATCTTATCGCAGGGCTTCATGTCAGCTTGCTAAAATATAAAGTTTGGTCATAATTGGGATATTTCATCTTACGTCATTAACCAAAAACAGTATTTTTATTTCAGTAACAGTGACATTGACCCAAAAATACAATTCCAAGCTAAGTCTTAATGTAAGCTTGTTATATACATGTGGTAACAATCAGGTTACCCAAATCGCAAGTTAATTTGAACTGGGTAAATATCAAGTTTGGTCAAAACTTGAATTTCCAACCTGAAATTATTGACCGCAAATCATTTCATTTTTGTAACCTTGGCCTTGACCGAAACTGATATTCGAATCTAGATAGATGTGTAAAGTTGATACAGCAATAGTTTGGTCGACATTGGAATATCCAATTGCAGTTATTGATTAGAAACTGTTTGTCCATTATTATAACAGCCACCCTTACCTTGATCTGATCCCCCCGAAGCAATCACTTGTTAGGTCTTAAGGGGAGTTTGCTAAATGCAAAGTCTGGTGAAAATCGGGACATATAACTGGCTACATATTGTCGATAAGGTTTGACCTGTCGGTTGTTGAATATTCCGTCTTTTTCCGTAAGCTATCTTTATCTTCCGAAATAACAAAACAGTGTATTGTAAATAAACCATTCAAGGATGACGCGAATTTGATTATATTATCTGATAAAGATATCAACAGTCGGTAATGGCTTAGTGGTTATGTGTCTGCGCTACCAACGTTAGGGTTATAGGTTCGATACCCGATAGAGTTAATTTTGTAACATTTCTTAATGTGTCTTTTTTATAACTATTTTATGGTAGACACATACAAACCATGATATTCATGCAATTGTATAAAATAAAGTGCAGTGAACTTGGATAAACTTTATTACCCGACATGACCTATCTTCCAGTATGACTTGAACTTGATCAAGTACATGTCACTGACAAAATATCATAAAGATGTAGCCAATAATATGACTTCTAGAAGATTTTTAACCTTTTTTAATTCGAAATTTCTCACGTCGAAAATGACCACGCCCTCTCGCGGTCATGTTTCTTGACGGAACAAATTTTAAAGTCTATCCATTGCGAAACATTTTGCTGAAAACCAAATGGAAATCAGACCATTGGTTTTGGAAAGAAGTTTTTTCTAGATATTGTGCACAGTTGCAATGGCAACAAAACCATAAAAAATACCCCCACCCACTTTATGTTAACAACCTTTGAAGCTTAAACCAACATCATGTATGTGACCAAGTTTTTTTACACTGGGGCTATCGGTTTCAGAGGAGAAGTCGTTTGTAAATGTTGACGGACAGACAAACAAACGGACGGACGTTCTAACATTTCAGGTTTATGTGACTTTCTCATTGTTAAAAAGGTGTGCAAAGCCACATACAAAAGCCACATTAATCCAAAAGAAGCAACATAAACCCAACATGGACTAACGGAATGAACAGTTCTATTGTTTTCTCTTTTGTTCTGTGTTACGTCACCTAGTCCCATAAACCAAAACTGTGAGCGCAGACAGACGGACGGACGACAGACGCCGGACAGAACGATATCACAATAGCACACCTTGAGCACCTTTTGCTCTGGTGAGCTAAAATATGTTCATACAAACTAAGTTATTGACCGGAAACCGCATGTTTTACGCCGTCCGCCCGACCGCCTACCAAACGACATACACTATTCTAATAGCCAGGGCTGTTAAACGTTTTTAACAGATTGAACAGATCTTACAAAACCTTATGATAAAGAGACATCACTAATACCTAATATATTTAAAGAGGTTGTTGATAGTTGTAATTGCGAGGTTTCCATCTGCGTTTCTAAAAACATATAAACAATGCCAAAAGATACACTGTACCACCAATTAAAGAATAAACGACATGCGTGTGCAGTTTACCAGCGTTTTAAACGCATTAGCTCACCTGGCTCAGTGTCGTAAACGCACGAAGTGCGCTTACGTTAAACCTACCCAGCTAAGTTCATGCGTGTATACGCCTGTAAACCACACAAATACGTCGTTTATTGATTATATTCATAGTTTTTATTTTTTTTTCTTTGTTTATAACAAAGTGTATCTTGAAAAAATGTGTTTTTATGTGTATTAATATCTTTCATATACCGGCCAAATACGTTTACAAGATAGATGTTATTCCAATGTAACAGCCACTACTGTCTCTATATATGGTATGAAAAGCAGTCTAAAGCATGTATTGTAATTGCATAACAAAGTCATGATTTTACCAAACAAATATATGTAACAAAAATGTTTGTCTTTGTTCTAAGAACAGTAAGTCTTATAAGATATTAAGAATAAACAAAGTAACCTGAATATCTATTATCAAACCATATTTTAAAAATGTAGGTCGCGCGGTTGTGTTAACACAGCAACGGGATAGCAACCATTTTTCTGAAACAGCTGATAGCTCTATGTTTAATGAACTTTTCAGGCTTCAGTCAACACTTGATAGTTTTAACACATGGGATTTTGACTTGTAGGTATCAATATATATCCGTTACTATAATATAGTTCAAGCAAACTTTCTCGAACTGTATTTGGATTATTTTGAATTCCATAACTTTTGAATCGGAACCGTTATGTACAGTGCCCCCTATGCAAAATATTTACGCAGCACTATTCCACTGCATATTTTTAGAATTAGTACATACTACATTCGTGTGTACAAATCGCTGTCTGAGATATATAAGATGTATATACACACTTGTAAAAAGAGAGTTTTAGCCGCTGAGTTAGTTTAAACCTGTCAGTTTTATCAATGACTAACACTCAACGGAATCAAACATTCGTAGAGAACGTGCTACAAAGGGCTCTCATGTGTGCATTGAGAATAAAAACAGAAATAAAAAACACAAAGAGGACATGGCATAATCATACGTCGTTCAGTTCTGAAATGTAAACACACGTTACTTGTATCAGTTTTAGGGGAGAAATTAGATCCTAAATCCTAAATAGGTCGGTGTCTCTCCGCCATTTATCTAACTGGCTGGAACCAGGTTTACCAAACATTATACTTACTTGTTTAAAACAGTTGTATAAACACGTTATAGGGCGAATGAGAATATTGATAGTTGACCCCTCTCCTGTTTAACACCGTCTAATAATGTTTTTCGGCGGAGCTGACTGGTTTCTATTTAGTCACACTTTCTATTTGGCCACACATTTCAACCAATTATATTTGATCAGAAATTTAGAATTAAGAGCACCTGTTGAAACTGAATAGTCTGATTGGATAGTAGGGAATTATTTCAAAACTTAAAATCTTTATTTGTGCATTAAACCCTGTGGTGTCACTATACATTTGAATTGTCTCTTCGAGACAAAAAAAATGAGCGGTAACACCATAGGGTTTGGTGCTGAAAGGAGTGAAAAAATGTGATTTGTTTAGTTTACTCCCTCTTATCTGGAGCCCTGTAGGCTGGTCTATGTCCAATTACAGTTTTACCAGATGTGGACTGTGAGTGTAAAATTTAGAGATACAGACTGCACTGTTTACTACCACTGGGATGATGCAATTATACTTCTATTTTAAGATATGACATCTGAAATCTTTTTATAGATATACAGAGGAAGCTAGGTGTTTTTTAATTGTTTACTACCAATTTGTTTGAATTGTTAACTATTTGTACACATTTACCATACATTTAAAGCAATATTATATATAAAATTAATGGCCTCAAGTGAGTTAAACACAATCGTGTTGTTTCATCATTATTTACAAGAGTGGCAGTCGAAGTTCAGCAGACTGTTGTATCTGTACATTTGTGTATGCTATAGTTTGTTTCAAGAAACTCTATGAATGAAGTTTGATATATAGAACAATAGATTAATGTGAGGATCTCCTACCAGTAGCTAGGATATGAGTTAAATTATTGTTCTGTTTTGCATTTCTGTACATGATAGTTTTGCATTTTAAATAAAAGTTGCTGTTTCAATTTTTTTTTTGCTTTTCAATCCAAGATATTACAATCCTTTGAAAACCTCAATTTCATTTAATTTTGCACACCCAATTTAATCTATATAGCCTTAGTTCAACCACTCATTCCGCCGAATATCTTTTTTAAAGATATTTCTTGTTTAAAGCAACGTGGATTAGACATGACCGTCCTTGGAGGAACTGTCTAATCTCGGTTTGCAAAGCCTTTTTGTAGGCATCTGTTATGCCTGAACATGCATTCTTTACTTTGAGATGCTTCTTTATCATTAAACAGTGTAAATAGAATAAGTGTTAATGGTTGGTGGACGTGTTTTAGATAAATATCGAGCTGGAGAAGAGTAAACTGTCCTGGATTATTTGTTGTTGCATGGTAAAGGATGGCATGATTGAGACTACCTATTTTAACGTGTGAAAGAAACCACTTAGATCTTTCAAGAGTGTAAAGTACACCGTGTTGTCATATCATATCATGTCATTAAAGAGCTTACAATTAACCCACACACTACTTTACCCAGAATACTGTTAATATTTACTAACGGTTTGGATGATGATGAGACGTCGCGTCAAAGGGTGTCTCACCAGGATCCAAACTGGTTGTCATCATTGCGACATTTCTGAAGTCAAAAAACATAAAATTAGAGATTTGAGAAATAAAATTAGATGTTCATTGTACAATCCCGATTAGACCATAACTGCGAATAAGGTTCATTCCCATAGAGAATATTTGGTTACGCGCAGAGAACAAAAGATCGATTAAACAACTATAAATATTAACAGGCAGGGCTTTCGAGAAATAAGCGGCGTCAATTAATGCGTGTTAAACGATTCAAATACATGAAGCAAGTGTTTACTTAGGTACAGGACAAGAACCTTGATAGAACGGTTCCGTGTATCCATAAACCCCTAGTGACACGTATTCGTCCCCTTTACGAACAATGTGTCTGAGCAGTTATATGATCTTTTCTCATCACTATAATGCTGCATTGGTCCAGAGGCCCGCTTGTGACACGTATGCACAGAGTATAACACACCTTCTAGGCAAACAGTATATACTTTGCAGGATCCTCCGATATTTATGTATCAATCTAGCTCGATGACCACTTTTAATGCCAAAATGATAGTCGAAATATGGTGATTCGAACACGCTTAGATCAAACTTACCCGTATTCAAAATTGACACGTGGCTAGGCCTGTATTTATAAGTTAAGTTGACGTGTGTTAGACACCTTTAACTTTGAAATACGGGTATGTCGAATTAAACGTTATCGGGTTAGAGAATTTCAATTTATGAGGTACGGATAAGTTCAATGTAAGGGTGTTCGACGTTTCAAACTTTGATGGTATGTTTGAATAACAAGGTTGATTAAAACGATGAAACGCAAAGGCAAAGAAAACAAAAACCAACAGTGCACAACCCCCTAATCAAAGGACATCAAGAAGATACATAAATTCGGGTTTACGCTGTTTCGATAGTGCTATTGTACTATTCTAGGTATATCAGCCGTGACTATTGCATAAAAAGAAGCTGTATTGTCCAATCTCAGCTGTGCATATCAACCGGTCCAAACATGATACGAATACAAAATATTGACTTACCAAATTAGTTAATGAACAATGATGCACTGCAAATATCAGGACATGTGTTCTGCCAAGTTAACGTTCGCTCTTCCCCTAGAGAACTACAAATTACTAATATAATTGTGTCTGTTACAAACAATTTGGAGCCTGAAACTAAACATACGAGATTGCCCCAAACTGGTCGTCACTCCAAATAAATGTCAGTATCCGTACTTCTGTCATTTTCGACATTTTATATTATTGTGTTTTTCTTTATTTTTGAACTGATTAAATTTGTCTTCACTATCGAATGCGATGGAATAATGTACAATGTATTTCAAATTTTGCAACGCACATGGTTTAATTCCATTCATGCATGGCTAAATTACCGTACTTCGTGGCATGGTTATCTTTATAATTATGTATATACGCTGATGAATATATAAACTATCATTAAAATACATGTAGAGATTAACTTGTGTTCAGCGATCACTACATAAAGCACAGGGGTCGTCTCCAAAGACGTGATCGTGCTATAAGCACGGCAAAGGTAATGCAAAAATGCTCTACATTTAACGGCCACATTAGTAACCTCTAAATGTTAGTGGTCACCTATCGCATGTGAAGTTCTACTGTAAAACCAACACAACAGTATTTGTATAAACACTGACTTTTCAAATTGATAAAAGTAGATTGTTTTTCTTATAACTAAGAAATGACAGGTATAATTTTACAAATGCATGCCAGAAGAGCGTTTGAGGAGGCAATATAATAATTACAGCTGAGAAGACTGTTTTGCCGTGTAAATGAAATGAACCTCAATACAACAAACATATATAACAAATCTTGAACATATATAGTTATACCTGAGGAGCAAATAGTTTCAAGCTTGAAAAATACCGAGTTGATCAGACCAAACGTATTCTCCTATGTAGTAGGTCATCAATATTTTAACACCAGCAATATCTTGTAATAAAAAATTAATAGAGTTCTGTTAGGACTTGATTGCGAGTAATATTTGGTCTTGTTGAGGACTCAAAAAAGCACAAACACACTGAATATTCTCAGGATAGATAGAGAGACAGAGAAGGGCGTAAATATACAGATAGACAGAGATAAAGGAGACAACGACAGAGACACAGAGATAGTGAGACAGCGAGATACAGAAAGGCAGATGCATACAGAGGGACGGACATATACACTCGACATACAGAGACAGACAGAGATACAGAACTGTATCTGTACATCGGAAAAAATTAATAAAATGACTTCACATGCTTATATATTATGTTTATCTAATAATCTAAAAGGCAGAAAGAAACAGATACAAACAGACACAAAGAAGGTCAGATATATGTAGAGGGTCAGGGATGGATAGAACGATAGAAAGACAAAGACATACAGAGACAGACAGACAGTCAAAATGAGTGACAGCCAAATATATACCAGCATATAATTATGTATAAAGCCAAATTTAATCATATTCAGGTTTAAATAAGATACAATGTATATCTATATATAATATATACAGTGAGAAAGCGCGAGGAAATGTAAAGTTTGATGACAGCCTGACACACATACATACGGCAATACGGACAGATGCACGGCCGTCCTTCCACTTGGGCACTTGTTGGGTTTTTCTTGGTTAACATCTGTTTATTCATAAGAAATACTTTTTATTTAGGCTTTATTATAAATTATAAAAATTTCTAATGAATTTGCGTATTCCCAACTAATGACCTCTCTATTGATATGTATGTTTTCTATTTGTATAAATGTTAATGCTGTCCACGGTAGTGGACCTTATACAGATATATTTCAATAAAGTTTCAAAGTTTCAAAGTTTCTTTTGATTAAAAGTACCCAACAGCATTAAAAAAACAACAATAACAATAGGGCAATCGCGGAATAAATGGAATCTATTGTTCTCCCTACCCAACAAAGGACCTTTCGTGCGTGCGGACGTACGGCCGGAGAGATGAGAGTGATATAAGGACAGTCAGCTAGACAGACGTACAGCCTTGCAGAGATATAACATATATGGGGGAGATGAGGAATACAAAAGCTTAACTTCACGTATCTATGTCGAATGCCACTTAATTCGCTAGGCCGTCTGGAATTTGCCAGTGACCATTCATATACGTCGGTTGGATTGACTCATTTAAAAGCGATTAATTCCAAACTAATATGAGCCAGACTCATTTAATAGTCACCTATCTAAAACTGACATGTTGTTACTTTTAAAGTCATTAATCAAGTTGTGCAGTCAAACACGTCTAAGAAAAGTATTCTTCTGCAAAAATATAATCGAAACAGACATATCGTACGTCGTGATAGATAACAGCTAGCTTACGTATTGCCCACTATGTTTTCAAACATATTTCAAAAAATAAATCTGGCAACGTTTATGAAAAAAACGATGGTTTTATAGTATTTAGGTTTTGTTTTGATATAGTGTCAGTTGAGTTTAATTTTATCCATATAAAAAGTGGTTCACTTGGTTTATTTTAACCATGTAAAACGAATGATCATTAGTATTTCAAGTTATGAGTCAATCATCATAAACATTAATCCTTACACTCTCAATGACGTCATTTGCAAACATATTGTAATCCTAATGAGACGCCGCGTAATGCGGCGTCTGAACGGGTTCAAAACTGTTTGCCACTTGTTTTGAAATAACGCCATATCCTGTTTCTAGTATACCAGATGGTGCGTGGCCATTTTAAGCGCGTTGACAGTTTAAAACAGGCTAAATGCAAAGCAGACTGCGCCTTATGGCAAATTATGCTTTACATTAAGTCTGCTTTAAACTTATATCTGCAAAGATGTAGACAATGTTTGTTATGTAACATTTCCATGACTGTAAACAAGTTGCACTATTTTCTTCAACAGACACTACCAGTCGTAGATTGCGTATATATGGGGTAATGGGTTAATCCCACAAGAAGATTGAAAGGTACATACCAATAATAAGAATAGCTGGGCCATTCTTTGGAATAGTGTGGAAATTCTTCTGCCATAAACGTGTAATACTAATTCAGGTCATAAATTTGTAAATATGCATCTTAAACACATCCAATGGACGAATCAATACAGGTATATTCATCACTAGTTCTTATTTAAATGCCTTAATACTATTGCTAAACTACTCAATACTGTATGTTAAGAATTGTACTGGTTTGTTTAATTAAGCCATAATCTTGATAACTTTGATTGCCGCTAAAATATAATAATTCAGTCGTGTCATGACAAAACCAGCCTAATTGCTTCCTTCGAAGCATTATACAGACACCCTTGTCATCTAAAGATCTGTATCTGTATTAAGTTTTCACTGCCAAAATCCGTTTATTACACGGCTACATAAAATGCCTTAGATACATGTGGGTCCAACATTGAAGGTCAAGACCAGCCGCCGCGTCTATGACGCGGCGACTGGCCTTGATCTACAATATTTGTAATGCAATAAGACTGGTTTTGTCATGGCACGGCTCATATAAAAGTACAGTGTTGCGTCTGCATATCGCAATGACCCATCATCAGCGTAGGTGATCTATCTAATACAGTTGTTTCCAGAACAGAGCTCTCTTCCTACAACGGCCCCTAACCAGAAAATCTAACGGTTTCCGTGTTGCATTATCGTCTGCTTAATTCTGCCGTTTGCTGTTTCTCAAAGATAAAACATTTAGCAAGGCCAAATATTATGATAATTGACAAACAGTTTGAGTCCAGATCAGACGCCTCGCAACGCAGCATCTGATCTCGTGTCAAGCTGTTTTTCAGTTGTAAGCCATATCATACAAACTAAGGTTTTTCACTCCATATAACATATTGGTCTGAACAGCGCGCACACTTATTTATCTAATTAGGTGTTGTTATAGAAAGGGAGCATTGTATTGTGTTTATGCTAAACCAATTGTCCTTTAGAAACCGTGAGCAACAAGCTCAGGGGTCAACTAACCAGGCATCAGATCAAGCTACAAACAATTTGCACCCCAACTAGAATAACTATAAAAGCAGTTAAAAACGTTGTGTTTTCGTATTTTATTACATGGCGTTTCATTAATACCGTTTCGTTTAAATGGGAAATACTTATGTTCACTTTAATTGCTTGCAATTATATATTGTATCAATAGGTATACAGTAAAAATGTCATAATGAATGCGCGTATGCTTAAATCCTTTGGTCCATTGTTAACCCTTTACCCATAAGCCTGTTTCCTATAGTTTAGAAAATAGGTGACTACTTAAAGCAGGTTGAAAGTAAAGCAAAATGTGCCTTAAGGCACATTCTGCCTTACTTTCAGTCTGCTTCAAGCTACCACCTGCTGGAATAAAGAAAATATTTCCTACGAAACATATGTATAACTGTATAAACTGGAACTATTTTCTTCAGCGGAGGAATAAACTGAATGCGCTAAAAGGCGCTTCTATTGGGGAAAGGGTTAACAGTGTGGATTCTGATCAGATGGTGGGTAACCTGGGCTCTGATCAGTGGCTCAAAACTCTTTCCCACCAATATAGTAATACATCGTAGTGATCGTACGAACTTTTATAAAAACATCAATTATCAACACAATTTTTTCAACATAAGCGTTTCATTGGCGTTTATCCCTTTTTACCGTCAATGACGTTAAAAGCCGCATTTGCAAACAGCCTGGATCCTGATCAAATACCGCGTTAAGTGGCGCCTGATCAGAATCCAACATGTAAGCCACTCGTTTCGAAATTATTTCAGTTATTCTACCTTAATTCTAAATTTGAAACGAGACTGCAGACAACAGTACCAAAGCTTATGACTCAATGGAGAACTTTGATAATGAAATGGTGACATGGACCAAAATAACATTTTTCTCCTCTGTAACCAGCTCTGTTTTAACTATTCCCCCAGAAAGGAGGTTTTAGCACTTTTTCGTTTTTTCTCTCATAATGATGCATTTCTATGCACCTTCACCGCCATGTCAATGTATTCACCCCTGAAATATTAGATGGACCATTTAATTTCCTTTTAAATTTTAGTTTACTTTTCACTATTTTGAGTTCATTTTTGTAATATGTCACACAATTACAAACAATTCAGACCCTTAACATAATGTTCCTTTTTGAGTGTTCTGATCGGGATATACACTATTTTCACGATCTTACAAGTACACTCATCTAATGTTCACTGCTTGTTCATTTGTAAACGACGCGTAAACCAGGAGCTAGGGTGAACTCAGCTAAAGGAATCTACATGTATACTACCTTAAACAATCGACATCTGCTTTTATTTCTAAAATCAAACTAATTTGAAAACAAAATGAGTTTATGGTTATTAGGGTCAAATAGTTCAGTGCATTACCGGACACCGAGTTACGTCAAAATCAACCACCGAGTCGATTGGCATGTAACGAGAATCCAACCTGTTTGTGAATAAGAGTTGCACTTGATGGAAGACACTGAAGGGGTTAAATGGTGCCGATTGTTTATTTTATAGAAATGCACACTATTTAGTTACTGACATACATGTAGGAAGTACTAGTGTTTAACATTACAATGCTTCCTCCCTACATTAGCCCTCCGAACGATGACTCCCTCCTTGCAACAATGTTTACCACTGTCTCTTAACAAGACATTTGTGTCTCACTTCTATAATATCGACTGCTTTAAATTGTCGTTTGCTGATTTTTCTCAGAGTAATCTGTTGGATATTTTTACAGAAGAAAAAATAAAGGCAATAGGCTAACAGCATGAACCCAGGTCAGATTCCTCGTGACGCAGCGTCCGATCTGAGTTCCATCTGTTCGCCGATGCAAGACAAATCATCCTCACATTTCTAAGCTCATTTTTCTCCCCCTTAAACCACCCCCGTACTATACATACAATCGTCGACTCTCAGTTGGTGTTGTTGTACAGAGGAAGCGCTGTATAAGGAGGCTTAGTTGCTTAGACCTATAATCCTTGATTAGAGTGTATGCCCGTATAATTACAAATGTGGTGTTTTATGACTGTGAGTTTACGCCGGGTCGTCACTCTCAAGAGTTACATTATCATTAGATGTTTTCTAATTGGGAAGTATACCCCTGTATGTATCATCTCCTTTAACCCTTTCCCTTATAGAAGCGACTTTTAGCGTATTTAATTTATTCCTCCACTGAAGAAAATAGTTCCAATATATACCGTAATGAATATGTGTCATATTTAATAATTTCCTTATTCTAGCAGGTAATGGCTTAAAGCAGGCTGAAAGTAAAGCAGAATGCGCCATATGGCGCATTCTGCTTTACTTTCAACCTGCTTTAAGTGGTCACCTATATTCTATACTAGAAACAGGTTATCAGGTAAAGGGTTAAACACGCGTCGTTTGCTTGTAGTTCTCAAATTGGAAAGTTATTTAATTTAACTTTAGAAATATCGTTATTGATCACGAAGAGTTTGGACCCTTGTTGTCAGACGCCGAGTAACGCGGAGTCTGATCAGGATCAACATACAGTGCAGAATCTGTTATTCTTTCCCGTTTAAATGCAAACGTACGCAAACGCAAAATACTAAAACGTAGAAAAGTACAACCTTTTGACAATGCTGATAATTCATCTTTATCTTGGTGGCACACAGTTTGGAGCCTGATCAGACGCCGGGTTACCCGGCGTCTGATCTGGCTCCAAACTGTTTGCACTGCAAATAATAGTTTTAGCGTAAACGCGTTTATTGGGAAAGAATAACGTTTTCTCTACTGTAATTTCAAAACATTTTGTACTCTGGGTGAGGCATTGAGTGGGGTTAATTATCATTAGATATATCCATTAAAATCCACATCAGATCACCTAATAATAAAACAGCATCTTCCAATAAAATATAAAATGCAGATATCCATGTACAGTGTTCCCTCTCTACAACGACACCAATGGGGACACAGATTGCGTGTATTTTTCGGAGAAAGGTGTTAAAGGGAGAAACAGTTAAGACATGGATTACGTTTAAAAACATCTTGACGCGGCGTCTGATGATCTGGATTCAAGCTGTTTGTCACTCACCATTATATTTATTATATCAAAATGTCCACTTATATGTAACTTTGAGAAAAAACAACCGACGACAATTTGAAGCAGACGATATTGCAGCAGTAAAAGCGTTGGACATACTTGTCTTGTTTAGGGAAATGCGGAAAGGGTAGTTTTAGGGAGGGGTCGTTGTTGGGAGGGCCGTTGTAGGTAAGGGACACTGTAATTACATAAAACGTGTTTCAGCACCAAGGCGATACTGCTTGCAGTGATAAGTGTCATCTACCTAATGCCCCAGAACGTCTTTTCTGAATTGCTTCCGAGAAAACCATAAACATTGAAATGAAGATTCCTCCTTTATTGATAGCACAAGGCCAAGTTTTCCTTCTTTTCCCCCAATATTTAATTACAATCGCCAAGCCGTGTAATTTCCCTTGAGATGAAAAGACAAACTTAAATGCGCTTTCAATGACACAGATTTAAAACGGAATTTAAACAGTGTAGTAGCACATTAGCACGCAAATTGAACGAGGGCTTATTTGTAATATGTCAACATCATTATGTAACCCTTATGTAGTTTTTTAATGACCTCGCTTATGTAAGCCTTAGATTAATCAGAAGATGTGTGCCATGTAGTATATATTGTTAAAGTTCTAGTACATGCAATCACATTGTTAAACAGTACCACCGTAAGATATCTTTAAAACAATTGCTTAAAGCAATGATACAGTAAAGCAGAATTGCCACTGTTTGCTGGTTAGGTTAGCAGTTTGTGTCCCGTGTGCAGTGAGCAGAGTGTAGTAGAGAAAACGTTTTCTTTCCAAATAAACGCGTTTACCCTTAAACTAGTATTTCCATCGCAAACAGTTAGGAGCCAGATCAGACGCCGGGTAACCGGCGTCTGATCTGGCTCCAAACTGTTTGCCACTCAAATTAAAACTGGTAGTCGGAATTGTCAAAAGGTTGTCATTTTCTTTATTTCATCGTAATGCGTTTGAACAAAAGAAGAACGTTTTCTCCACTGTATTTCAGACCGGTAGCCAACTCTCCATCGATGGCCATCCACGGCCATCGATTTCTTCACTGAACTCATCACTTGTTTAAGTTGTTACGTATGTCCGAATCTATAAACAGGTAATGCTGTAAGGGGTTACTGAGCTAAAACATGTAAAAAAACTATGCAGTTTACAGACTTTTTAAAGTTTTAACAATACTGTATTTTCTCGATAACTTGAGTTCATTTCTATTGAAAATGAGTTGTCTATAATTATTGTAACGATTGTATGGTAACCTTACTTGAACAGCGCCCAGGGTATAACAGCTTGCAAACAGTTTGGTTCCTGATAAGACGCCTCTTATCGATGTTTATTAAGTAACACAACCGTACATCTAAGGGTAAGGCTCTTCGGAATAATTTGACCATAATAGGGTAAACACGGATTTAAGATTGAATAAAATAACCTTATTGCTCTTATCCAATATTTCGACGTCTACGGCCATTGGTAAAGGCACGTAGAGGCCGATTTATTAAATAACAGAAATTCATTCATGTTATGTAAGTTTTATTGAATATTGATTGAACATGTACAATGTTAAAATGATTGGCTCTTAGATTTCAAATAACATTTTTTTAATGAAATGACTTTCCTCTTATAGAAATAATGATTGTTTTATAAACAGTAGTATACATCATGGTAATGTTTATGTTTTACATCGTACTAATAAGTCTCTAGTACTAGCAAACTAGAGAACAGAACACATTTTTGCTAAAATATTAGTTATTATCATACAAATAGCAAAACCAACAATATATTTTTGTGAAATATGTGTTTGTGAGATATGTATGCCGCTTGATGCGATCGTGACCTTTATCTGATCCTGATTTTTGTCTGTCATTATGCTTTTGCATTGCAAACACGAAGCTTCTTGTGTTGAGAACATATGACATACCACATGTCTGTCACATGTAGGCCAGTAGTCATATCCAATGTTAAAGTAAATTGCAGACAAACAGACAGACAGACAGAGAGTATGGGAAATGCATGTTTATACAAGGTACCAAATAATTCATAGATGTACCTACACTTATTTACAGTCGTAATCTCTTAAGGTGGATAGCTAGCGGGCATCCCGCATCTCGAATTCCGGAACTGCTGATGATGTTCCCATGATAATTTCGGCACGTGCTTATACTATAAAATTTACAAAAATTACTGTGTGATAAGTTGCAGTGTATCCCTTGATAGGTCAGTCAATAGAGTGATTGACTAGCAATCATAAGGTCTAAGATTCGAGTCTCATTCGATTCAATTTATTTTTGTTCAAATCAGATTTAATTGACTTGTCAGTCCATTACGTAGAAAAGAACCAGGTTATGTAGTAAAGTCTTCTTTGTTTGGTCAGTGTCTAATATATACAGTAAAACCTCTCTATTACGACCACTTAATTGTGGTAATTATTAGTGTGTTTACGATAGGTGACCGCTTAAAGCAAGGTGACAGTGAAACAGAAAGCTTTCTGTTTCACTGTCACCTTGCTTTAAGTTGTCACCTGTCTATTATTCAATCAATTAGCCTTGGTTTTAGTGGTCGTAATAGCGAGGTTTTACTGTAGCTTGTCCACTAACGTTTTTTGTTAATGACTGACACATATTAGTGTGTGGTTTTATAGCCTATAGGACAGATGGCGGCTTCACTTATGACAAAGGTATTGCCAAATATCAAGGATCCTAATACGGATATTTTATGCGTTACTTTTGCCATGCATTAAGCGGTCCTCTGTATTTAAAGATCTTAAGGCAACCATATTCTATGGTCCTCTGTTACAGCTTTGGTTTATGGTATATTTCAAGCTGAAGGCATTTTAAAGATGAAACCAAGGGAGGTCACTCTGTTTGTGTAAATATTTGTTCTGAATTTCTGGAAATCATGTATAGGAACAAAAGTCCCCTGTAGTTTTTACCAAATTTGTGTGACTAGTAGAAATAAGTAATATCTATCTAAAAAGTTTGAAACTAAAGTATGTCAAAAATCTAGATTCTTTGAAATGTGCATTTCAGTCACTTTTTCACAATTTGATTTTTTCTAACCATTGATTATTCCAGTTCATAGTTCATGAAGTTG
The DNA here is from genome assembly GCA_922989275.2 of Gari tellinella. Classification (NCBI taxonomy): domain Eukaryota; kingdom Metazoa; phylum Mollusca; class Bivalvia; order Cardiida; family Psammobiidae; genus Gari; species Gari tellinella. Next base: position 79,363,944 of record OV277860.1, on the reverse strand, counting down.
TTTTGGACAATATCTGGTATTGTTTGTGCAATTAATTTGAGTGTTTAGAAATTATTGAGTTATATTATTTTATGAAAAAAGATATATTCCTGTTTATTGAAAATGAAACTTTTCTCCAAAACAGGTAGTCAGAAAATAAACAGGTACTGTAATAATTTTTTAGTTTAACAAATGTTTACTCTCCATATGTTATATTTCAATTTAAGCAAGGTTTCAATAAAACTTTACAGGATATAAGCAGGCCCGCGAACCACCTTAAATTTAGTTTTAATCCCATTGTAATCCTATTTGAAGGTTACAACATGGCTTACCAAACTACATTTAAACTTTTAAAACCGGAGAGTTTTACTAAAGTGTCCTCATATTAAACACATTTAAGGTTATTTTCTACTTAAGATGGCATATCAGCAGGGTCTAGACTGTCTGTCACTTCATACGAACCGTTTCTGATGTTCAGCTTCAGTTAATGAAACTGTCCAGAAAAGAAACAGGGGGGATTTAATTGTATTTCTAAGCATATATTTATTAAGCAAGCTCGTGTTATATAAAACCGATTATATTTAGTACACATAACCGTGGGTGCCGCTTAGTTTAACGGTTGAAGAAACACAACGCTTCAGTGCTTAATAGTATAAAGCCAATATAATCTAAATGGATCTAACTGAAATTGACCTCGACATTTTGATAAATTCGTATTACTCTCAAGGTTTGCGTATCCCAATATATTCATTGGTAGTGCATTCATAGCTAATCTTTTAAATAAATTGCATTTATACAACTTTAGACTCTATGTGAAAAAACAGCTTAGATAGAAAGACAGCCATAGGGAGTTATTAAGCAAGAGTACCACGTGGCTTTGAAGCGCTCACTAGAGACTTTAGAAAATATAACTGTACACACGGTTTCTTACATAGTCTAAACTTTTCAATTTCACACACAAAATGTAGAAAACAATACCTGGTAGCTTTCGTCTGAGTACTTCGGACTTCGTTAGCCAGCTGTAGCTTGATTCTTTCAACCCCCGTTCAAACCATGGGGGTTCTCTGTGGGTTCATAATGGGGTTGCTGCTTTATCATAAAGGGGGCATTTTCATCTTATTTTTCTGTTCGAGTATGTTGATTTTCTTACAACAATGTGTCCCGTTTTTGAAATGCAGTAAAACCTCTCTATTAATACTACTAAAATGAAGGCTAATTGATTGTATAAAAGACAGGTAACAACTTAAAGCAAGGTGACAGTAACACAGAACACTCATTGCTTAAATAATTCGTAGTAACCTCTTATTATTTACCACACTTTAGTGGTCGTAATTGATAGGTTTTACTGTTTTTATTCATCTGGTTGTTACTTTATTTTCAGTAACTGCTAATTGAAATGGAATGGAACGTGACATGATGCTTTATCACAAAAAGAATTCAGCTGATTGTTTTTCTTACAGAAGTATGCCCCTTTGAAATTATGTGTGTGTAAGTATATTAAGGTGTTGGCCACACTGTTTCTCAACGACTGCTGTCTTGAAACGGGTAAAATTTGCCAATATACTTTATTAAAATGATAGATGTACATTTCTAATGACATTTTGTCAGGTTGTTGATTACCTCATTGAGTAAAACCTCTTTCTTTGATTGATCAATTGATTTACAGTAAAAACTCGATTCTACGAAATCCCGTTGGTTCGAAAATACCCATATTTCAACGTTAAAACGTGTCTTAGTCACGTCTTAAACGAAATCGAATTATCAAATTTCAACTTACCAAATACTGGTAGATTGATTTAAGCGAGTTCGAAGTAACGAGTTTCGACTGTATTTCACAGCAACCAAAATCAGTAACTGATTCAATTCAAGAAAAAGCTCAACAATAACGAGGGTGTACGCATATTATAGTATGAAGTTTTACTGTTCACTGTTAACAGACTACACATTTATACTGATGCATTCAAAATAGACCAGAGTTTGACAGAGTTATGTCCCTTGCATAAACTTCTTGTCTGGATTAGTTTTTATTCTCACTTTTTTCATGTGTACATGTTTGACAATATTATATTTGTGTCTCATAAACAAGTATGTTTATACTGTACTTACTTGAATGAGTGCCTTTAACGGTAATGTTTGTAAGCACGTAGTTGCAGATATCATACAATTTTTTTTCGGACACAGAGATGATGTCGCATTTTTATAAAAAGAAACACCAACGGTATTTTAAATATTAAGAAAGAGTTAAAGTAAGGAAGTCGAAAAGACGTTTGCACATTCCTAAGCGTATGGTCATTGATTCATGAGAGATTCATTATACATTCTCACAAAGATCAATCTGAGAATAATATGAACACAACCCACAATTCATAGTGATCATGCCAAACTTGACAGATTGTTAACCCTAAATCCATTTGTCAAGCTGTGTGGCCATACATTTCTTAGACAGATTCCCTATTGGTAAAAGCCAAACGAGACAGAAAACTATTGGTAAAATCTAAACGAGACAGACAAATCCAACATTCAGCTCTGAAATAAAACCGGTTGTAATTAAACGGTAGTTATGCCTTGGTTTGTTTGCCTTTTTACTTAAGGTTATCTCTTGATAAACGATTGATCTATTGACTGACATAGCTACATAGTAAAACAAATACCGTAATTCACAATATTACATATAACAGTATTGATTAGATATTTAGAGCCTAAAGTTTACGCTACGCTGCTAAGTTCGGAAATACTAAGTTTGAAAAGAGTTTTTACGCTAACGAGACGACATTTCTCCCATTCTCCAAATTAATATCAACACTGTTTGACTTGCACATCATAGTGTCGTAGGTCAAAATACATATAATTCAACATCTAATGAGCAAACAATACGAATGTAATAAGCAGAAGATTATATGAAAGTGTCTTTACTAGACGGGTTATGACATCATATTTACACTACTTAGTCAATCGTCTGTCATTTATACAATATAATATAAGAAGTATTTGACGCTGTCGGTAGGTTTATGTAACACGGAAGTAAAGCTTAAAGGCTAGAAAGTTTGTAGCAGCTTACGGTCTTATTTGTGAACTGAATGTAATATTCTTCTGTCTTTAGAGGAGGTCATACTTATTCAAGAAAGTGCTGTTCAGTGCAAGTTTGATGGTTTACACACATAATAAAACAATTTGACAGGCTAATTATTGGAAGGTATGAAAGGGATTAACACTATTAGCATGTACATTAACCCTCTCACGGTCGAATTTATCGTGAGGTGTTTACTCCTACACCGCTATATTGTCGTTTGCTTTAATAATATTGTCTGCTGAAACTGAAACTGAAACTGGTTTGTTTGATTAAACGCCTGTTTTTACAGCATTGTGTATTCAATGGCGTTTTACAATACACGAAATACAGCAAATATTTATATTAAAATATATGGTATTAAAACTAGTTTAACATTTCATTGATCATATAATTAAAAAGAAGTTATATACATTACTTCTAAGAAATGGTACTTTAAGACTGGTTTAATATCTCGTCAATCATGTGATAACAAATCAGTAAAATACATTAATTCTTAAAATGGTACTTAGTATAAAACGAAAAAGGACGATCAGGATTTCTGGAATTTCTGATTGGGGCTGTACGGCACTGCGACACAAAACAGGTCATTTAGCACCGACTAATTAAACCGAGTCTGCAATTGTCAGTATTTGCTTTGTTTTCTGTGCTTTCAAAGGATCTCCCCTTATTCAGATTTATATAATTAACAATAGCAGATGTTAAGTGCTTGTGTGGCGGCTGTAAAAAGTCGACCCGTACTTTATTCTCAGTGTTGTTATACTTTCTGGTCCTTTCAGCGCATTTACAGTTGAAAGTTGAATTCCGCTTAAGCTGGTGCTAGGGGGCGTGAGCACTGTTGCATATTTCAGTATTGCTCATGAACAGACTCAATTAAACCGAGTCTGCAATGTTCAGTATTTGCTTTGTTTTCTGTGCTTTCAAAGGAACTCCCCTTATTCAGATGTATTTAATGATGATATGATGACGAGTTTAGAATGATGATTTCAAGAAGATGATGATGTACGGCATTGCGACATAAACATGTCATATAACGCCGATGAATGATGAGGAATGGTGATATCAAATTATGATGATTTAAGGTTAATGACTTTGGAGGGTGATTTAAGGAAGAGGATTTCAGAAAAATGATGATTCCAGATGGATGGATGAGTTAGATTGTACGGCACTATGACACACAACAGGCCGCATTGCGCCGACAAATGATGAGGGATTATGATATGAAATTATGATTTCTGGATGATGATTTCAAGAAATGAAATTTTCAGGATGATGATTTCGGATGGATGGATGAGTTAGGCTATACTTCACTTCAACACAAAATTGGTACACGTACCTCAGTACTGGAATACAAACATGATACTAAAATTTAAAATAGAGAGTTAAAATCATTAAAATAGTAAGTTTTCAACTTACTTTTAAAAATGTCCAGAGATTGTGACTGTCTTATGTTAATTGTCTGCAAACTCGTTTCAAAGCTCATTTAAAGGACATTATAACTCGCGTAATTTAAAAGAAAAGTGGCGAATAAGTTTGATCCTGATCAGACACTGCGTTACGCGGCATCTAATCAGGATCAAAACTGTTGGCAAATACGTTTTATGGCGTCATTGCGAGTGAATGGATAAAATGGACTAAGAACCAGGTTGGCATTGTTTTGTTTATTCAATGTTGTTTTTCTGTTGAATAGATGATAAGAGCCTACACGCGAATTAAGTTTGGGGATAGGATTATATTCGGATTTATGTTATAAACACATTTGAAATATATAACAGCTCAATTGGCATTCGATTCAGACGAATAAAGGCACACCGAGTTGATCACATTTGATAATGTTTCTATTGCGCTAGCAGGGAGTGCACTTGTTAAATCAATGTTGTGTATTTTCCCCTATTTGTTGTGCGTGTGACCTTTCTTCATGCGGATGTATAAAATAAATATTGCTAGTATAAATAACACTTTTCGATGGATGAGGAAATGAGGTCAAATCAGGAAATGTATGCGGTTTAAAAGTCAAAATACCAGTCTCTTGCCATAAATTGCAACGTCTTGCCGATGTATTAATTTAAACATATTTTATACAGACACATGCAAATAGAAACCCTTAAACACTAGCTAAAAGTATACATGTCTTATATATGAAAACAAGCAAACTAAGACCATCGCATATGTCTATATAACACTTATTATGTGCCAACACAACATACCAAAACAGTGGAGTGCTCACATAGAAGCCTTCTGACCAAGGTATACACTGTTGATCAGTTCGCAAATGTTTAACAAGGATCCGGAACTAGTGATTATACTTGAACTTTCATGAATCAAAAGGTTTAAAGTATCAAAATGGAAAAACGATCTTGTAATTTGATACCTTCTTCGATTACCATCTACATGTTTAGTTCTAAGTAATGTTGTAACAGGTCTATGTGTTCTCTCAGCAAGCCAAGTCAGCTTACTTTAATGTTTGCATATAAACCCTTTCCCTCATAGAAGCGCCTTATAGCACATTCGATCTATTCATCCACTAAAGAAAATAGTTCCAATTTATAGTCTTTTTACTAAATCCTAGCATATTAACGCTTAATGCAGGCTGAAAGTAAAGCAGAATGTGCCTTAAGGCACATTCTGCTTTACTTTCAACCTGCTTATAGTGGTCACATGTCTTCAAAACTAGAAACAGGCTATGGGGTAAAGGGTTAAAACCAGTGTCCACAATTGCAATTCTAAAGCTACACATAAAGCTATACATGTATTCAACAGACATGTCAGCGAGTACTGATTGTAAACTTTAACTAGAAAATGATAGCACATGTATTTATTAGAGCAAATCTGATATGAAGTGCTAATGGAACGGATACATTCAATAACTCTTTATGTTATATATTGATAAATCGTATTTTGACAACGACGAATGCTACTCATAAATATTCGCTTATGTTTTCAACCCCTTAACTGCTTTACGATGCTAGAACAATACCTATCTAACATAATTTTGGATCTTTATCGAACGTAACATACGACGGGATTTGATCAGGATCAAAACTGTTTGACAATATGTTTCAATATTTCTAAAAATCAAGTACTCATAGTTGTAGCAAATAGTTTAGAATGCTGGTCAGTCACCGATTCTCCTCACTGTTCCTACCCGGTATATTACCTGTTTACACTGTTACAGACTTGTACAGTTGTACTATAAAAACATAGAACTTTAAACAATACAATGCTGCATCTAGTTGTATTCAATGTTACAACGTTATCCTGACAGTTGAGGAGTAAGGGTATGGAAAATAATTGTATTGAGTCAATTGCATGTTTTGCGATATTTTACAACTTGACAAAAATATAAAAGTTAAAAACAGGGAAAAATATCTTTGGTATTAAATACATCGTTCTACAATTGCATACGGTACTCAAACTTCATTCATATTATAAAAAATATACGCGTATTAAACCAATATCCTTACACAAATTTATATTCATCTTACGTGCACCATACGTTTTAGCTTGCTTTATAATACTTCTCATGTGTGAGCTTAACATTGCATTCACATTGTGATTATATGAGCACAATGACTAATTTAGCAATGATGAAACTATTAAAAAGCCTTAAAGTTCATTGAATGAATGGGACTGATGAATTGTTTTTTACGGCACATTGATTGTACTTACAAACTGTTTGCAATATCCATGATTGGTTGATCCCAAACGCTTGTATTGAGTAGAAATAATGTATTAAGAGTATAACGTAAAACGTTCAGTGTATAGGTGCCATACCTTTGTTAATACAGTGCCCCTCCCTACAACGGCCCTCTCAACAACGATTCTCCCCTTAAAACGACCCTTGTACCAGTTCATAAACAGGACAATTATGTCTAACGCGTTTACAGCTGCAATAGTGTCTGCTTAAAATTGCCATCTGCTTTTTTTCTCAAAGTTTCATATTGGACATTTTCTAAAAAACACTTAATGACGATTGACAAACAGCTTGAATCCAGATCAAACACCGCGTTACACGGCGTCTGATCTGGATTCAAGCTGTTTGCAAATGTAAACCAATTTTCCTCCCTATAACGACTTCCTCCGAACAACGCACGCAATCTGTGTCTCCCGTCGAGTGTCGTTGAAGAGAGGGAACACGGTACTCGTTTCGTTGTATACCAGTGTCAAGTTAAGGGTGTATGGAATGCATTAGCTTCTGCATCCATTAACCTGCGTCGTCTGCAACACTATTCAAAGGCTAATAAAACACAATTGCTGTCAGAAAATATACAAATAATGCCGTAAAGTTTGAAATCAGTGTGACACCGAATTACTAGGCGTCTGATTTTGATCCATGTAGAAGGTTCAAAGATAAATAAGAATACCACTACTATTGAACTAACCAATCAATAATCCAATGCGTGTATACCTTAATTGTGCTTTAGTGCATAAAAAAACAAGGAAGATCGAATACATTTTACTCGGACAGAGAACGCCCTATTGACGTTAGTTAGTGTGAAAAGTTTTTAAGCCATTTACTGCCTGAATCCTAATGTAGGAATATAGAAACTGTCACAGTGTCTTATTGATGTAAAGTGACATATGAGGTATAATGATTCAGTAAACTATAACAGTCGATAAACTATCAGCTTATCAGAGTCCATATCACCTAATTGCCATGCATGGATCTCCTTCATATATTCGAACTTGACCTACAAATCATTAATATAAACTTTATACTAAGTATTATCACAATCGGTCAAAATATACAGTCTCTACATTGGATCGACCATCAGTAGATAGGAACCTGGTCACCTTATCAACATGCGTATAATTTCTCCTTATTCAAAATTTACATGTATTTAGTTTAAATTTAGTAACTATCATCAACAAAACCCACTAGAGTAAACATTAGGTCACTTAAGTGTAAACAAGGCAAACTATATACATGTATAGAATTCTACATAATATTTTACAGTCCAAATATATTATCAAATTCGATAAAGGTCTTAAACTGGTACACATTCTGTCAAAATACGATTCGGATTTGCTGATGAATGAGGTAGCAAGAGTAAAAATATTGTTGCAATGCCATTGGTTTCGTAAATCAAAGACAAAGGCGAAATGGCTGTATTCAATACAAAAACTATAGGTGTTTTCCACTTGTGATACTGAGCAAAGGTGCCTAATATTAACCCGATATATGAATAATTGTTTGAGTTATCGCATCATACGAAAACTGCTGACGTTCTCAGAGATGGACATTTGTATTTTGTTTTGTTTAAAAGTACACAATAGTACAAAAGATACCCAACAATACACAATAGGGTAATCACGGAATGAATGGAATATATTGTTCTCCCCAAAGGACATTTCGTGCTCTCGGACAGACGGACAAACATAAAGAAACTGTTATTCCTTTAGGTTCAAAGGTTTTTAGCATACTCTTGGACAGCGCTGGTATTTATTGCTGAATCAAGTTACTACATTATCTGACAAACAATCTACGTTTTGAAGTGTATTCTATATGTATGACCAAATTATCGAAGCGTGGTTTCTTATTATAGTGTACCTGTGTGTTGTGCTAACTATATTATCCACTTGTATATCCGTCCCTAGAGGATTCGCAAAACCTCCTATCAATAATATAGTAATTCTGCAATGTCGCGAAATCCTTCAGCGGATTAATTATGTCACAAAACATATATGATTCATGAATCTGATGGCTTGCCTGTCATTTTTTATGAGATATTTGCCAAGTGTATTACATATAATGAATGTGGTAAAAGCAAGATTGAGACACATATGTCGTATCTTCATTATCAGCTTATTCACCAATTAAGATTGATACAGTTTCCAAATATATACATAAATATCTGTTTGATGTAATTATGCTGGATGAGTTTACAAATGAAATATCTCTACCATATAGCATTACTTATTAGATACTGATATCCGATTAATCAAAACAGTAGGCCCCATGTCATTATTTAGGAGAATGATGAACAATCTCAGTGGTCATCGGAATAAAACGTAACATTGATACGTATAACATATTACTGTGTATGCCCTCAACCGGAGAAATGCTAGGGGCATATGATTTGTGATATGTTTGTCTGTTTGTTTGCAAACGTAACATTCGCCATGACCTTTGGAATATAACCTATCAACACACTGTACATGACACATGTGTTGCCATGATAAAGATGTATATGAATATTCAGGTTGTTTTCAGGTTGGGTTAAAATCAAGCCAAATAGTTCAAAAGTTCAATTTTTGAATTGGCAATAACCATTGAATCTCTAGTGCTAGGACTTTCATATTTAGTACTCGTATGACTTTTAAGTAGTACGTTTTAGACATGCTGATTCAACGGTCAGGGTACAGAGGCCAAATGTCATGTTTTGCAATCTTTATTGTGCCCATCAAATTTGAGCTATAATCAAACTACACAAAACACTTGACACAAATTGTGTCCTGATAAAGCGGTATATGGATATGCTGGATTAGGATAGGTTGGATCAAATAAAAAGAGCATAGATGTGTAAAGGTCAACTGTTTTAAATTGTAACTGCCTGTATCTCTCTAATGATATGAACTCATATTTGGAACACATAATCCTCTAATTAAGAGTAATCTATAAAGGTATTCTTGTAGATATGTTTATTGAAAGGTCAAGGTCACAAAAGCTAACCATGCTTCGTCATGTCGGACACAGGCACTGGTCCTGTCAGGGGCTATAGTTATTCACAAACACATTTTGTTCTGATATGCAACATTCCTTCACAAGTATAAAAATGCTAATATATACATAAATACTGTTGAAGAACGTTTTATAGCATTGATTGTCGTAAGTTGCATTGTGTAACTCTATCTGTCGCAGCCAAAACATACCATGACAGAAAATGATATTCCCTATTGTAAATGACACATGATTGTTATTCATATTTACCATATCAACGCTAAAGGCGACTTAAGTTGACTTTGCAAACAGTTCTGACAAATATTGTACTCATGATAAAGCGGCGCTAGATAATAATCACAAATGTTCATTCGGTCAAAATTACAAAAAAAGTGAATTTTGCATATGCATTATAAACATGCAGAAATAGTGTATTAAGTTTATATGCGAACTGCTGAAACAAATGGTTGTACTTGAAATATTGTAGCGATTGGTAAGTCTCAAATGTTACTGTTAGTAATTTTGTATTAACCATGGTTCTTACGAACTATAATAGGCCCTTTTTTGTTCAATGAGTTTATTTGAGATGTCTTGCATGTCAGACTTGGACGTGTATGACAGTGAAGACGAAGTAGATACTGTTAGCATGTCTAGTTGACTTTTGAATATACCATATGACCACGCGTATGTAGTCTGTGAGAATCACTTATCAAATGTTTTGTAGACAGCTGATACCATCATTAACAATAATTAACACACGCACTGATTTACAGAATGATAGAAACATCATTTGAGTCGATAAATGTCTAACATAAATCTAACATAAATCAATGGATACTATTATTCGTCTGACAAACACCATGCACAAATGTCACAAAGATCAATTACATACTGATATAAAACAATCTTCAGATTAAAGGCAGCATGCCAACGTTGAAAGACTTGTACCCCTAAATTCATATATCAAGGTAATTGTTAAATACATCCTAGACAGTTTCCAAATAAGATACTATACGAGCCAGACACATCAACACTTTATCCAAGTTATGACGAGTTATTCAAGTTATACTCAATGATGCTTTCCGATTATACATTAAATAACCTGTCATCTATTCAGGCTCTGTTTGCCGTTAGATTATTGAAAGAAATCGTTTTACAAAACCCCTTACATTTCAATTTTGTATTGCATTGCCCTTTACATTTTATTCCATTTATAGATAATAACAACATAGTTCGCACAGATGCACACAGAAACATTAGTTGATATGTATCTTACAAAACGTATTAATAGAGATGTACTTAAACTGCCGAGACTTAATCTGAAAATATATTTATCATATCTTATGTCAAAATAAGCATATTGTCCTTGAAACACTTGTAAGAAAATATCACATTCACACATTGTCAGAATGTGTTGTTGGTTTTTTTTTCAAATTGAAAAAAGTAATCTGTCGAAATAATGAAACGGCTACAAATGAAGTAGTTGTTTTCTCTGATTCGACAAGAACGAATGTGACATTTCATTACTGCAAATGAGCAAAACATTGCTTGAAATATCCTCATAATTGTCTAATCTTTAAAACGTGTCTTTAATGAACAGCACTGTCGAATAATAGTCGCAGGAATGCAATCCAGTTCGGTACAGACACAAATAATAACCCGTTTGAGTTCCACGTGTGCCTAAATGAAGGAGAGTCCTTAATTGTATAATAATAATTTGAGTAACATTTTATGTCATATTATAGCACATGTCTTTACCATGCCTGACTGCAAGTGTTTGATAATGAATAATCTTCCCGACATACGACCAGGAATCAATCCAACTGGCATCCGTAGAAATCCTTAATTACAAACGACAAAATTAAAGCAGTTCCATGGTACCACAGGATTATAAGTATATATTGCAAATTCCGACAACTCGGCCGGTTTGCTACATTTTACTCTGATGTAGTCATATGTTCGACAGCTTGACTTATCGAAATTCACCTGACATAATAATGGTAAATTCGATTGAAACGAGTTAGAGTTATCGAGGACTGACTGTATTACCTTTAAACGCTGAATATTAAGTTTTATTTCAGTTGACCGGTTTTTATATGTATTGTCTAATAATAAGGACTATATTTGCAATAATTCAAGTTCTTTCTGTCTGAAAATGCTTTGATTCAATTAGTCTTTACGGTCATATAGCGACATTATGCATGATATGTGAATTTATATATGTATTTCACTGTTTATTTATGAAATAAAATATGTTTGAACTCAGCTATATATGTCATCTTTTGGTGGGGACTTACAACTCTGCCTCTTTGAGCATTGGATGTATTACATCCTCCCATATCCCAGTGGGGTATCAGAAATATAGGTGTTAACACAGTCAACTCTAGCAACAAATTTACTCTTTATTAACAAATCATATACCTGTCACGAGTACAATTGGCCTTTGCAAACAGTGTAAACCCTGATCAGAGGACTCCTAAAGGAGCCCTCTAATCAGGGTTTACACTTTTTGTTATTTTGTAAATTATAGATAAAATCCACTCTTATCATTTAAATGTACGTCGTAGATTAGATTTAATTGGAAATTGTAATTGTCCATTGTAAGTGTCAGGGGTGAATGGGTTACAAGGCGAGTAACGCGACGTTTGATCAACATCTTAACTGGTTGACAATCGTTTGAAAATTACTTCAGTTATTACGCCTTAACCCTTTGAGCCCTAGTCCCGCTTATAGGCGTCCTTTTCAAACAGTGAACATGTGAACAGTACACTTGTCCTGTGCAAACAGTGAAGACCCAGATCAGAGGGCTCCGAAAGGAGCCCTCTGATCAGGGTCTTCACTGTTTGTCATAATGCCAAACATTGTCAAAAACAACCCTTAAAAGTCAGAAATGGACTAGACTAAAATGGAAACTGGAATTGTCCATTTAAAGTTTCAGGGAGGAAAGAGTTAAATCAAACTAGCTTTGAACAAATATTGCAGACAACAATAATTGAAGCAGACGTCAATTTAGCGGCTAAGGGGTAAAAATTCACGAACTTTTTGACAAAGAAGGGGTTATTGTCCGATTTTTCTGACTTGTCAGAGTTATATTTAGAACAAAATAGTAAATAATGGTAAATAGGTAAGCAAGGTAAAATCGAATATATAATATAATCGTACACTTTCCTCCTTGAAATAAGTATGATCCTTTTGAGCATGAGACCACTGCGCTAACTTTTCTGATATTTTATTATTTCCCAATAAACGCATTTATATACTAAAACTATCTTCACCATTGCAAACAGGTTGGAACCAGATCAGACGCCGGTCAACCTGTTCCCTACTCAGATTGAAATTATAGTTAAAGTTTCTACAAGTAAATGTCCACAGTTTAGTGCATTGCGTTTGCGTTTAAACGGGAAATAATAATGTATCCTCTGCTGTACATCTCGTAAAAAATACAGCTATCTGTATCTCTAACTAGCTGTAGAGAAAATTCATCCCATTTAAAGTTTTAGAATGTTCCAATCTAAAAATAACTTGGACAGGTCAGAAGAAAACACTAATAATCGAGTTTACATAGGAAATGTTGATATTATTGTCAAACTTGTTTGATTCAGATTAAATACCGATGCATAATTGCACGTTTTTGTCAAACAATTAGTATCAGCGTTTAGCGGCCTCTGATGAGGACCCAGACACAGTACATACGGCATTGGCAGTGGAAATAATTAAAAAAATAAAAAAAATATTTACAGTTAAACCCTCTAGACCGGAACCTTAGAATACCGGAATTCTCTCTAAACCGGACAAAACACTTTGGTTCCGTTTCCTTCCCTTGTTTATTCTTAAACTGTTACACCATAAATACCCTTTTGTACGTCCTTGGTTTATTCCTACACTGAAGAAAATAGTTCCACTTCATACATACGTTCAGATTATAGCTTAAAGCAGGTTGAAAGTAAAGCACAATGCTCATTAAGGCGCATTCTGCCTTACGTTCAATCTGCTTTTGAGTCCGAGTGATCAGCTATCTTCCATGATAGAAATATACTTTTGGCTAATGGGTGAAAGCCCCCCCCCCCCCCCCCAAATCCCCCCCCCAAAAAAAACCCCCAAAAAACCAAAAACAACAACAACAAACAAACAAAAACAAAAACAAAACCAAGACCGGACCCTACACATGTCCAGTTAAGAGGGGGTTTACTGTACTAAGATAAGTTAACGGGGTTTTGAAAACATACTCATTTGTTTTAGTCTAAATGACCAATAGAGATTTGAACCTGGTCGGACGCTGATATACTTTTTTCTGATATTGCGACAACCAGCGAGCATGAATGATTTACCACATAGGTATTTATTGGAAAAGACTAACGTTTTCATCATCTTTTATGCCCGGATCGTGTTTAAAACTCAATACCGATAATCATATCAGGACATTTTGTAAATATATTTATGGAATTTGTTTAAAACTATAATAAGTATGATTTACAAATACTTAGTTTTATAAACTGTAGGGTAGCGGACTGCAACTACATTAGATACGTAGTCTTTCAAATATAGTGATTTTGCTGATTTTGATGGATATATTTTACCCATACTAAATGTAACAATGTTGATTATCAGTATCATCCCTAAAATATTGTCTTATTGCTGCTGCCTGTATATTTGTTTCAATATCAGATAGCTTAGGCCGAAAACATATTGATACGAATTTAAAACAGTTTTGATAAATCTGAAATGTTAGGATAACGCTATTGAGGTTTGAAATTTATATCGAAAGATGCCAAACAGCTATACGAATATGTGAATAAAGGTCATTAAACTTTTTTATTGGATGTTGTCAGTCTATGCCATAGGACTGTAAAACAAAGTATCTCCTTCTTCATTTTAAGTAATTGTCCTTATATTATTCCATATCTCGATAGAACGTTGAGACGTATAAAAAGTATTTCTTTTAATTAAAATGAATGGTGTCTGGCTTTATATTTCCTGGGAGAAATATCGTATATTAAAGGAGAAAATAGTTTTCGGGTTAATCGATAATTCTGCGTTTTTAACAATATATTTGCACTGTCAACAGGCTAGCCAAATTAAACTGCTTCATATCTAATTTTGACTGTATGCCATTATCTACATTCAAAGAATGCTTTCTGTTCTCTAATATTGTTTTATCAAATGTTAGATTTCACTATATACACAAATTGCGCTCACAATTTGATAAATCGTAGCGCAACTAAATTGTGTAAGCAATCGTCAACAACATGTACAATTTGCAATTCACAATACTAGCAATCAAGGCAGAATATATTATTACCACAATACCGGTGCAATCTGCATACTTTGAAAACAAACATACATGTATATTAATTAAGGAAACCGTGGTTACCTGAATCATAACATATTCAAAGTGTAACTATGTTTGTACTAATAAAGCTTGCAATTTGCCTGTGTTTGTCATTAATTATTTTACTTAGATATATGAGGAAGTACTTAAGGTCAGGCAAACATTTGTCATTGTATTTGAAAGACAAGGGAGATACCATTGGATAACGCTCTTATAAATACCAGTCGGCACATTATTGATGTGATGTATGTACAGTAGAGAAAACGTTATTCTTTCCCAATAAACGCGTTTACGCTAAAACTATTATTTGCAGTGCAAACAGTTTGGAGCCAGATCAGACGCCGGGTAACCCGGCGTCTGATCAGGCTTCAAACTGTTTGCCACCAAGATAAAGATGAATTATCAGAATTGTCAAAAAGTTGTACTTTTCTACGTTTTAGTATTTTGCGTTTACGTACGTTTGCGTTTAAACGGGAAAGAATAACAGATTCTCCACTGTATTATATTGATCCACATGTAACATATCGACTGTCCTAGTACGTTTGATAATAGAGTTTGACCTTGTTTTGAACTAAAATGTGTACATTTGATGGTCTTTCAAAAATGACAAAACAACACACATGTTTGCTTTTCCGTAGTAATATACTTGTAGACAATAGAGTTTATATTCACTCCCTGTCAATGAAAATGTTCTTCTCCAAATGTAACAAATGTTACAACAGACAAAAACTTGATCGAGCTATTTCCAGACCTTGCATGACATCAAATTTATTGCATTGTTTGAGTTGTCTGTCAAAATAAGCCGCGAGTGATATTTTGCTGGACGAAAACGACATTTATGTTCTCTTATACAACAAAACATGGGTATCTTAGGCAAGCAATGACGTAGTATATTGATTGTATTCTTTAATACGCTATGTAATTCAAGAAAATAAGATTGTCGAAATATTGCTACAGTGTGATTTCTCTGTTATGTCTTTCGGGAATTCGCATATGAATGTAAATCAGTTTTGACCCTGGTGAGACACCGGCTTAAAATACCATGTGTCAGGATCAAAACTGTTATCTGGTTAAATGTAGACGGTTAAAACAAGTGTAGGTTATACCGACTTAGGCGGTGTGTCTTTCATAATTAAAATGTTTAGCTATATCTGAAAACCAGTGTACAATAATCTTGATGAAATGAACAAGCGGTCAATTACGCCTAATATGTAACATTAAAAAAAGCACGTACACATATTATCGTTTAGCTTCTATATAGCGGATTTAGCAAATTTACTACATGCTGTAAATACTGTACCCAATAGTCTTGCCGAAAAAACTGTTTCCTTGTTATAGACGGAATGTTAATATGCCCAAGTCTTAGCCCTTTCACTGCCATGACATCGTTCACTATAAACTGTTGTCATCTGCTTTTAGCTCTTAATTTTTAAGGATATTTATATTGACATATCACAAAAAGTGCAAAACAGTAACGCGGCGTCTTATCAGGATTCAAACTTTGCAAAACATTTCTGTATTCGTAGTAAGGTCGCGAATAGGTAAAAGCATTTTGAGTTAAATTCTTCAACTCTTAAGATACATATAACACTGGACCAAATCTACTTCCTGTATATCATGATAGACATACGTGTACAGGGTGTCCCAAAAACAAACGGAACCCTAGTTCAAAGGTATATTTTTCCTAAAGTAGACATATATTATCTAAGTTAAATATGCAGTTTATACATTACTTAAGTATATTTCTTGCCAAATTGCAATTATAAATATACATTGGTTTTAAAGTTAGGAGTAATTTGATGAAGAACCCTTAAATCCGTTTGACCATGATATTTGTTTTTGTGATTACACACAACAGCTTTATGCACTATTTAAACATAGTCTGAACAATCATGCAACTCTTTAATTGTTTACTTGTGTACGTATCAATTGCCCCAGAAACCAACACATATACATGCTGCACATGCAAATTGAGTCTACTGTGTCGTTTTATTTTTCTAAAAACAATATAACAACTTAGCCGTCATTTGAACGTATTTTAACATGCTGGTCAGTACATATGGCACCGATGGCGGTTATGAAACGCTACCCATGTTTTAATTGCTATCACACGTCGTCAGATTATTCTTGTCAATTATTTTCATTTTGCGCTGTTTATTTCATATCCAATTAATCTATGCAGTTTAATATCCATGTTGGAACCTAATTTTTTATTTGTTTTTAAACTGAACATTTATCTCGACAGTGCCAAGTCATTTTCCAAAACTCGTGTCATGCAGATCCTCTGTGATAGAAATGACATTTATGTGATACATGCTTTTTCATTTAAAATACTAAAAACTGTTTAACAACCGGTAAAATAAAGTGAAATTACATTAAATTACATTTTATCAAAATAAAACCGTGTGATGTTTGACTTAGTAACAAAGGCGAAAAATGGTGATATACGTCACATCACTGTACATTGACAATTAGTTATGCGCGCCAGGTGTATAGAAATTTCGATATCATGGGCAAACGGGTTTTCGATTGCTTTCATTGAAATACTCGTATCATAAAAACTGCTGAATATTTGTAGACCAAATTTAGACGACATTTGGTAAAATGTCGTCTCGACTTATATTTTTACTTTTTATTTATTGATATTGATAGGAAATGTACAAATTGCATATTTGACCCCGGGTTCCGTTGTTTTGACACCCTGTACATATCAGAATTGTTATGGTAATCGGTGTATGTGAAAGCGTTGAACTGCCTTTAGATATTTATATATATGTGTAACCCAGGTAGATTGAAGACATACACAAATCTTGCGTTGGAGTTCTTGTTTAATACATATAGTATTGATAATAAGGTCTAAAACATGTACATACGGGTATAATTTCTAAATATACTTATACATTACATGTTTAAAGCTAATTAAAAAGCATCGCGGTCAAGTACAAGATACCGTGGCTTAATTTAAACAGACAGTAGCTATGTTACTTACCAGCTGGTGGTAGTTCAAGAGATCTAATATTAAATTAAAGTAATAAAATTAATGTATCAAGAAGTCCGTTTGAGCTATAGCCATAATGAAATGAAGGGAAAGAAAGTTTGGTTCATTAGTTTCAGTCAGGTGACTTTCACGCCTTACTCACCCATGAACACAAACTCACATCATCTCACTCACGACAAGCTCACCAATTTATTCGTGCACTCGTGACAATCGCTCGCACGGACATACATCAGTACGAGTATAAGAATGCAATAAGCTAAGGGGTTCAATAAGGGGAAACCCCAAAGACAGTTGCCTGGTTTCATATTTTACAGTTGATCTGTGTAACCAGCCATTTCACGAAATGACTAGTCAATCTGTAAAATGACCGTTTCAAATAGTCCGTTCTTTAATGATTCAATTTATGACGCTCTAGAATGAAATCTTCTTAAAATTCAAAGATGTCATGCACAAAAACACATTTAGTTTACCCCTTATTACAGTCAATTTGTGAAATGTTGTTCCATACCTAAAAAGTGTTTAAATATGAAATAAGGTATTCAGGTTATCTTATTCCACATGCTTTAATTCTTTTTTTTATGTTTAAAAAGAAATGTGAAAAATTGGGTGATATCGAAGTGAGAATGTGCATTTCTGTGCATGAACTTGTTGATCGTTTAAACTATATATCATTAAATTTCACCATGAATTGTATAATAAAAGGACTATGTGAAAAAACATTTAAAAAAATGACTAGTTATTTCTTGAAATGACTGTTTTTACAGATTTACTGTAACATATGTATCTAGTTTTAAATCTTCCTACAGACTAGTAGAAAGAGTTCATAGCTATGTCTAGATGTCAATTATTAACGTATTTTGTAGATGAAATATGACATATTCTTATAGAAAGGCCAATATTTAATGGAGGACACATTTTTATAGAACAACTATAAAGGAGCTTGAAATGTCTCCGAATTAACCATTTCAACCCTACAACCCTCTTTAGAAATTTTAATCATTAAAATGATTACTTATGCAAACAATGTTGACCCTGATCAAAGGGCTCCTGTAGGAGCCCTCTGATCAGGGTCTGCACTGTTTGGTATTTTCATTTTTGTTTGTTGTAATACTATGCATGCAACAGTAGACTGGTTCAAAATACTTTGTATGAAAAGAGCCCAAAAGAATAATAAATACCCACAAGAGAAATCTAGGGTTGAAAGGGTAAAACAATAACAATTAGTTCGCTGATGTCATCATTTAACGACTTCTTTAACATAAGCTGTACCGTACATTATATTGAAAACTGTATTATATAGAATGTAAGAATTGATCCTTTTCCGATTCACACATACTGCACAAATAATGTCGAACGTAAACAGTTTGAAACCAAACAAAAACACCGAGTTGGCTTCGAATTGTCCGCTGCGCAACCTTTCATTTTCAACTTTATTTGCGCTTCAATTGCGTTTAGTCTTGTTTAAACAATAAAGATAGGATCGTGTTCTCTTGTGCGGCTATCTGTCTGAAGCGAAGATGGTTTACAACTATGTTGTTTAGCGTTATTAAACATAGGCATTATCTTGACGGTTTGAATCTCTTTAAACATACGTTTAGTGTCACGTTTAAATTCGGAAATCAATAGAAAGTTTTCTTTTGAGTCTTATGCTTAGAATGTAACTGTCAGTTAAGTCTGCATTTCGGTTTTATGTCCTGCAGCTGTACATGTGCATTTACGTGGTATTTGTTTTTATAAATGTTTTATAGCATAAAACTTCGCAATTTAAACACTTTGAAGCTGAGAACGTGATCCTTTTTTATAAGAAAAATTATATTTTAGAACTTGATTTTTTTATTTTCAAATATGTTTTCTGAATAAATTCACCGTTGATTTACTACGGTGTCAAACAGTTTGATTTCAGACAAAACGAAATGTTGGTTAGCGATTTCTCTTGTGGAAAACTATTAGCAACAATTAAGGGAAGTGAGACAAGCAGCGATATCGTCGAGTTGAATGTGTTTTACTGTATTGGATTATCATTATTTACTATTCATTTACACAACTAGTACAGTGGAGAATCGGTTATTCCTCTCCCGTTTAAACGCAAACGTACGCAAACGCAAAGCGCTAAAACGTAGAAAAAAACAACTTTTGGACAATTCTGATAATTCATCTTTATCTTGGTGGCAAACAGTTTGGAGCCTGATCAGACGCCGGGTGACCCGGCGTCTGATCTGGCTCCAAACTGTTTGCACTGCAAATAATAGTTTTAGCGTAAACGCGTTTATTGGGAAAGAATAACAGATTCTCCACTGTAGGTAATAGATATTGTAAGATATCAAAATCAGACGATAGTTCGATATCGTACCTTTTTCAAAATTGATACGTCGATTTGCTTTAATAAACAAGCGGTTTCCAATTATAACTGAAGTGTTTGAGGAACTGCATTTGTAAAACGATTTCAATGTGCTTATAAGTTGCATGTCTTGACTAGTTAGTTGTAGCCATGTATGACAGAAGCTTGTCTCATAGAAGTAATTACTAACAAAACTAACCGAATACTTTTAACCACGTTTTAACTTCGCAATAAGAGTATTAAGCTCGTGAGTTATCAAACATCATTTGAAGACAAACGGATTCGTGCGACTCTTATGAGTTCTACTGCTTTGAATTCTTATGGTATACTTCCATTTATTTGAATAACATTATTTACGATTGTTAATAACAACAATTACTAGCCACGTACAAAGTAAACGTTTTATTGTTTCAAATTTAATGGATATATATTACTTTGGATAGACTGTCTAACCACAAACAAATAAACCTATGATTAGACATGATTCATATATATTCTGACATATATTTTATCTCTTAAAACAGGCGCCGTAAAATGTAACAAACGTAAACATGGCAACTGCTTGCAAAATAATATAATTATAGTAGAACGCAACTAAACCGGAACCTGCATACCGGAATTATCTCATAACTGAAAAAAATACCGGTATTTAGTCCCGTTTCCAATCTTTTATTTTTACCCTATGACACCATTTAAATGCATTTTGACGCTTTTAAATTATTCCTACAATAAGGAAATCTAATTATAAATAAATGTCTAGTAGAAGAAAACTTAAAGAAAAGATGACAGTACAGCAGAATGCGCCTTAAGGCGCATTCTGCTTTACTTTCAACCTGCTTCAAGTGTCCGGTTTCTTCCATACTAGAAACAAGCTGTTTGGTAATTGGTTAAAACCCCTCTTAACCGGAAACCCTCTAAATCTGAGATTTATGTTGTCCCTACACATTTCCGGTTTAGAGGGGTTTTACTGTACTCCCATTTAAACATGTGAGACACTAGTACCTGCAAGTATAGTTAGTTTGTTCATCATTGTGGCTGAAATTGATAACAGTTTTGATTTAGTTTTCTTTGTGGAATAGGCATGTGATCAACTTACACAGTTTATTATGGAAACATATTCCTGAATGTAAATATACCACAAAGTAATTAGTTATTTCATTTTAATTTAGTGAGATTTAAAATAATTTCATAATGATGTGTTTTGTTTTGTATTCCATAGTTTCATGTAGTTTTACTCAAACTACTTTTGGCCATAAATGTATAACAGAGAATATCTTCTGATAAGATAATTGTCTATTTTTTCAAGAATACTGTGAACCCCTTTTCAAGCTTAATTTTCATATATATATATATGGCTATTATATAAGGTAGAACATTGGCTAAAGTATCTCTTTAAAGTCGTAAGAACAGTGCATGTCTTTCAACATCTATGTTTTGCATGATATATTGCTGTAGCTTGCACCTTATCAGCAAATTATTAATTTTACAGCTTAAACTATCTGATGTTGAACTATTAACTTGCTTTTCTCGATTACAATAGCTATTTGAAAATTATTTGGATCCTGCATCTGATCCAAACTGTTTGAAACTCATTGACATACTTTTAATGTCAAAAAGGCAAAATTAAGTTTCAGAAACGAAAGCAGACGACCTTTGTGTACTATTTATGACGTCATGGCAGTGAAGGGAGTAAGTATTTGCACATGAGCAAGTATGTATTGGACATTTGTCAAGTCCAATTGCGTAGCGGTTCCAAAACTATTGATCCTTTACAGTTGAGTAATAAACCAATCTTCATGGAAATCCAAGAAGACGTTTCGGCCCTAACATATTACAAGTTATTGAGGTAGGTGTGATACGATATTTCTTGAATGAGTAAACAATTCAGATTTTAAAGCGACTCACAACCAGATGGTGAATTTGCAAAAATAAAATAAAATGCTAAAAAACCCAAATATGTAGCATTATCGTTCATCTGGCATTAGAAAGATATGATCAGTCTAAAAACATCCTTTAAAAAAGTCTTCAAATCTTAGGTTTATTTTAGATATTTTCCATCGCTTCATCCGTTGCGTCGAAAGACGCAACAGAAATTGATCACGGGCTCAGACATAAACCCGAGCCGAAATATGTACTCTATATTGCTACACACCGAAGAACGTTTAATCGTTCTCAAAGATATGAATAGCCCGGTGGTCGAGTGGGCTAAGGGATTAACTTATTTTGCTGTCTGTCCCCACATGCCGGGTCCTGGTCTCGAATCCCACCGTAGCTCAATTGTTTAGTTGCACGAACTACGTCCCGTAGAGTAAAACTCGTACTTTATTTCAACACTAAAGCATCTCGCCAGGGAATGGATTCCGATCTGATAACAGTGTAAAATGTAAAGTGGCAACACGTTTTGAAGACGACATGGGACCTTTTGAAATGTCTGAACGGGACAATATTGTTTAAGCTCCAACGCGTTTGTTTTAAAAAACAATAATGTATTTCGCAGTGAAAGTTTACTTTCAATACTTTATTGAAATCATATCTTCTTCATTTGCAAGGTGTTCGTGGTATGTGTTGCGACGTATTGTTGTAAACTGCAGCTGAAATGCACTTGCAACTGATATAAAACGGTGTATATTTGTCAGACTGTAAGTCTTTCATTTTTACATAACATGCATATTCAAGTTTATCAAAAACTTTTAATTAAGCTAAATGAAAACAGATGACATATTTGAGAAGACGATACATTGGTAGTAACAGGGTTGAACGTCTGCCGTTTGACATCGTTTCCTGCCCCCTTCTTCTGCAATGAACATGTAGCCCGCATTTCTTCCATATATGTACAGTGTTAGCTCCCTACAACGGCCATTCAAATAACGATCCCCTCCTTACAACAGCGCTTGCCGCTGTTTCCAAAACATGAAATTGTGTCTTACGATTTAAGGCTGCAACATCGTTTGCGTAAAATTGTTGTCTGCTGTTTTTTCAAAGTAACATATAAGTCGACATTTGGACAGAAGAAATATAACGACGAGTGACAAACAGTTTAAATCTAGATCAGACGCCGCTGATCTGAATTCAATCTGTATGCAAATGTTAGTCAAGTCTTAATGTACCTCCTGATAAGGACTCCCTCCGAACTACACACACAATATATGTCCCCCAGTGGGTGTCGATGTAGAAATGGCGCCCTATATAAACTAATTCTCATTAATAATGTTTTTTTAAAGCTATAAAACTTGTGAACTGATTTCATTAAACAAATCAAATCTATTTGCGCAAGTTTGCTTCATACGGTCATTGTTATGGAATGCCGATCACGACATGCCAATTGCTAAATGCTAAATGCTGCTTTGCCAGTTGTTAAATGCCAATACATCCAAAATAGTTTACTTTGATGAAATTGTCAGATCAAACTACAGCACCAGGATTCACCAGATGATGTCCTTAGACATTGCCGTGGAGGTAAAGTGAAATATTGTAGCATGTTTTCCCTGACATTAGATGCAGACATGAATAAAACTATTAAGCAACTGTAAAGTGGCATATTAGCAATTTGCAAATTAGCGTTATAGAACATATTAGCATTTAGCAAATGGCAAATTAGCAACTGGCAAACAAGCATTTAGCATTTAGAAATTGACTTATTTGGTCAAAACAGCAAACAAAGTATTGTGGGTTTTTTGTTTTACACTCATGACCACCATCTAGTCGATTAGACGGTGTTACAGTACACATTTGACCCCGAAACAACACTCTTCAGTTAAAAGATATAAATTAATGACAAATGGCAATTAGCATTAAGCAACTGGCAAATGGCATATTGGCAAGCAATCAGCAACTTGTAAATTAGCAATTGGCAAACAGGCATTTAGCAATTGGCATGTCGCGACCGGCATTCCATACATTGTAATAGACATTTAACTAAACTTTCAGTAAATTCCAGGTAGATCGGCATACCGTAGAAAGGAAAGTGACAGGCATATTTTACTCTTTTTGTTAAAAAAACAATCAAATTTTACTGTTAACATGCCAGAAGGAATCAATCACTATGACACATAGAGTATATGGAAATTGATTTGACCAATCTACATCTTACAAACGGAAGATAAGACATTCCCAATAGGAATCGAAAGTCAGACATTATTCACAGTATGTGCGAGTCACTTATCTTTCTTTGTTTTCTTGCAGACTTGGTTTTTACCCTTGACATAAATGCTCAAAATATAGCAGATTGTAGCTTGAAACTGGTTGTAAACAAAGCAGAATGATTTTAGTAATCGCGCTTGAAAAATAGAAAAATTGAAAATCTTAGGAATTTTTAAAAGTCAACGTATGGCAGCCCTGTGGTCTTTGTTTTTGGGGACCGATGTATTGTAACTTAGATATAATTGAATCATTGACTATGTACACATGTACAACTGAAAGTGATAAACAAAGTTTTCATTAACCCATTTGTGCCCACGATCCCATATATGGGACATAGGCAAACAGTGTCGACTCTGATCAGACGCCGCATTATGCGGCGTCTGATCAGAGTTTACACTGTTTGCTGATAGGAGTTGAATATTAAAAAATGAAAATGAAATGTTCTCCAGGCATCCCTTTGTTAAAAAAATGACTAATCCAATATAAAACATGATACAATCCCCTGTTTTGGTCAATTGTCCTCTACTTTTATTCTTCAAATTTTAATTTTAAATATTTTGACTTCAGCAATAAGTTTAAATCCCGGTCTGATGGCGCAGATTCAAATAGTCGGCAAATGGCAACGGTACTCGGGCCAAGGTAGTGACGGGTTCAAACAGACATATAGCAGACACTAGTGAGACTAAAGGGCAGTGTGAAGTTATACACATGTGCTGTTGCTTTTCTTGGCTCACTTTTAAGGGCATTCTCTAATTCATATTCTTGATCAAACCAAGTGTGAAATCTCAGATAACTGCTCGTGAAGGCAAGTGGATGAATTTTGAACTAGTCTGTAAGTCATCCGATGTTTTACAGTTAGATTGTTGCACTTATAGGTAGTATATTATTATTTTCTGACTGAACTCAGAGTAGAACGGTATATCAGAGTATTTTAAATATAATTCATCATCATTAAACGTTTTTTTAAGTCAATTGCAAAAACATTACTCATTTTTGCCAAATATCGATCATCTGCAGTGTTGTCGACATTTATTGAGAGTACACATTTACAGTAGAAAACATTGTTATTAGGTGTACTATAGTTTGTCCTATACAAAACACACGACCAATTCAACAGAAACAAACGTTGTACAATGTTAGCGCTTCTGATTGGACAAGAATACCAGTAGACCATACAACTATTGTCATATGCTGAAAAATATAATGTCTATGGAAAGGCCGATTTCGTTTATGAAAATTCGTGCCAAATTACGCATATGTGATTATCGTATATATTGTCTCCTTATTTTGGTGCGTCTAGACTTCATACAACAACGTTTAGGATTGAATCAGGGACTCTTTCCCCCATAGAAGCGTTTTTAAGCGAATATGACTTATTCCTCCGCTGAAGAAAATAGTTCAGTCATAAGTATATATTATATGGAATATTTTCCATATTCTAACACATGATAGCTTACAGCAGGCTGAAAGTAAAGCATAATACGCCTTAAGGCGCATTCTGCTTTACTTTCAACATGCTTTAAGTAATCAACCATCTTCAATTCTAGAAATAGGCTATCAGGTAAAGGGTTAAGGATGTACAGCGCTGAAATGAGCTGAGTTGTATGGAATCAAACTAAACAACGTCGCACAGGGAACTGCTAAAATGTGAATACTTCAAACCTTAGCTGAAGTTAGATAAACATAATGCGGAATACTAACTTTCTTCAGTACATTTTGCCTTGATTGGTGAGGTCATTCTTTTGACATTTCGTAGGCGAGTTGCGGTAAGCTCTCTCCTTACTATTTCACTGCCATTGGCGCCACTGCCTTGCGACTTTGCAAACAGCTTGGGTCCTGACCAGTATCAAAACTGTTTGACATTCATGTCGACATTTTTTAAACAAAAACAGTCCTAAATCAGACTTTCAAAGTATTGCAGATGATACTACCATAAAGGTGTGTGGGTCTTAGTTAATGACTAATCTTAATGGTCTGAGTTTTGTAAATATGTTGCAAGCAGTTTGAATTCAGTTAAGACGACGAGTAATTAGGAATTCTATTGAAGACGACACAAATATTATCCAAATTGTTCTAAACGTATTAAGGGTAACGCTGTCTTACCCGTCAGCACTAAACGAAGTGTTTACTTGTTGTTGGTTTTTTTGCGACGCTTAATATATAAACCTCCCGTCTGGTCGCTTTTTCATAGGTGCCATAATTGACATTTATTGCTAGACACTAGACGCCAGTTAGGAACGTTAACAAGGATCTATTTCCATTAAATTGGTAAATATGTCAGAATTTAAGCCTAATATTTGTTCAAATTGTTCACCTTCGAAAAAAGTACTCACTTGGAATCAAGTTTACAGACAATCAGTGATCGATTTTGTTTTCTATCAAAATTAGACATATAAAATAGCAACACTGTAACAAACTTTGACCTAAGGTAGCATACAACTTTTTTTTAAATAGGGTATATACTTTTTTAATGTTTACATATTAGGTGCTTTGTATACACTATGTCGTCCCTCCATGCTGGTACAATATACTAGTTGAATAGAAATTCACAGTATGGATACAGGGAGGAGTACCTTGTTAACGGTGATTTTGTGTAAATACAATGGTGGACATTGCATCTGTTTTGTCCATCGCTAGCAGTTTAATCAGACGTAAAGTTATTCCATATCTGATTAGTTTCAAGACTATTGGCAACTCAATTTTAATTAAATTTAAATATTTCTAATGCCTTGTCACGGTAAGTTTTGTTTTGCGTTCTAGCTCAATTCTATTTAAAATGGATATACTAATGTATTAACCCTCACGTTCTCAATGACACACTAAAGCGCGTTTGCAAACAGTTTGGATCTGGATCAGACGCCGCTTAACGCGGCGTCTGATCAGGATCAAGACTGTTTGATACTCGTTTTAAAAAGTCTTAAGTCATTATGTCCTATTTTTTAACTTTAAAACGAAATTGCAGACAACAAAATTGAAGCAGACGACAATGAAACGGTGATGGGGTAAACATAGCTCGAAAAGGTTGGCAGTGAAAGGGTTAAAAACATGCCCTGACCTAGTTTCGGAGATAAAACCTATTCAGGTAAAAGGCCACATGTTGCATGCTTCAACAGTTACTTGCACGTCTATCGAGGACAAGGGCTGGTAGTCATATAAAGAACTGAGAATAATATTTTTTCTGGTAAATTGCTTAAACATATTTTGTTATATGTTTCCAAAATAAGATATAGTAAAACCTTTCTATTACGACCACTTAATGTGTTCAAAAACCCTTTACCCACAAAACACGCCTTTTAGCGCATTTAAATTTATACATCCACTGACACTGATGAAGAAATATCTACTTAATACAGTCATAAATATATATCATAATATTTTTTTTATATTCTTGCAGACGGTAGCTTAAAGCAGGCTGAAGGTAAAGTAGAATGCATCTTATGGCGCATCATGCTTTTCTTTCTACCTGCTTTAAGTGATCCCCTGTCTTCAAAACTATATTTAATTTATGAGGTAATGGTTAAGGCAGTTAGATGTACTAGGGCTATTTTGATTGAAGCTATTACCCGTTATTATACCGCAACAGTTTTCTTGTTAGTGGTCGTAAAATCAGGTTTTACTATATGAGATTATATTATATGTTGTATTCAAGTACAGGTAAAGTCGTAGTTAGTATGCTTTAATACGGTAAAATTTATCCTACATTATTGGATAACCTAACGGTCAACACATTTCTAATTTTCAACATATATCAAAACACACTACAGTCGAACTTTGATATCTCGAAGTCGGTTTTGTCGACTTTCCCGTATTTCAAAGCTAAAACGTGGCTAAGCCACGTTTTAACTTTGAAATTTTGGTATGTTCGACTTAACCGAGCATGAAATAATGCAGTTTATATGTCGAACTATCGGATAGTTCGAGTTAAGCGAGTTCGATATATCAAAGTTCGACTGTATTCTTATGGTAACATGTCTTCCATTATCACACAGTCATCAGTAATTTAATGATTCCTCTAATGATCTAACCCGAATCTGATCTCTGCTCATTTGTCATTTTAGAATTAAAACCTGCATTGGTTCAGTTATTCGAAAAATTGCACAAAGCTCAAAAAACGTAATTAATCCTACCCTAGAATGGTGAATTGCGTTCTCAATGCTTGCTTTCGGCAGTTTAGAAAATTAATGACTTCTTAAAGAACGCCAAAGACAATTATAACAATGTTTCCCACAATGTTTTGCTCATTTGCCCATTTGCTGACATAAAAATGGCACGTTGGTCCCAGTTAACTCAAATAACAAACTAACTAAGGACAGTTGAACTGCAAATGAAAATAATCATAGTTATTTTCTAAACAGGCTTAGTCATTTTACACGTTTACAGCCGGGATATCTTCTGCTTAAAATGACGTCTGCTTTAATTTCCATGGAATGATAAATGAAGCAATTTATTTCGGACCAAAGCATTAAAGAAATTGCTTTCAGGGTTAATAAATACGAAAGAATCAAGCAGGAAACGTAACACAAACAATACACCCACCTCTCAAGCAGAACACACACAGACACAGTCATATCACAAGTTTCCGATTCATACTACGTTCATTGGTTATTTCCTTATTATTCAACTCAAAATGTTACCCATATTAGACATTTTACATAAAACGTAAGGAGACACAATTGTTTAGTTAACTTTATCATGCCAAAGTGACTTGCGAAACATTTGCAAACATTTAAAATCCAGACCAGACGTAACGCGGCGTCTGATCTGCATACGAACTGTTTGCCACTCGTATTCAACATTTCTTCTGTTTCAAAAGCATGAAACCATATTTGAAGCAGAGGACAATACAGCATAAAACGAGTGACAACACGGCCACCCTACAGAATATTTAAGGTAAAACAACGCTTAAGAACGCACGGAGCCTGCTTTAAGTATTAATCTATCTTCAATACTCCAAACAGGCTATGTTTAAACATGCACGCCTGTGTCGAACGATCTGCACACTGTGGTTTATGTCGTTATTTGGTTTTGAAAATCGTCACTTTTGGTTTCGTATGAATCTTCGCGTGGTACGAGCTTAATGTCAGTTTTCGGACTCGAATGTGATGCTTATGTAATCGTTACGTCGTTATTGTGCCATAGAGTGTAGGTACAGAGTTGATATGATTGTTTGCGACCAAGGTATACCATCACTTGGGAATATCTAAAAACAAAATGTAAATAGTTGTATCAACAAACAAGTATATTGAATACAATTCAAGATAATTCGTGCACATCGCACAGGGTTGAATGAGTTTACTAGCTTAACACAAAAGGCCAGCTATTATTGAAGAGTCCAATTCATACTGCAGCTTGTGATGAAATTTAATTCCGTGCCTATTGACAGAATAATGTATTCTTAAAACAAAATAAGCAAACTTGAATTAAAAAAACAACATATCACTCAACCACCACCAAACAATCTCTTATAAGGTAAACTGATACTCTTACACAATACACTGCCAGCACATGATTCTTTTGTAGAGCTTTCAATGTGTGATCTACTCAAGAATGAACTGGAAAGTTTTTCCGAAATCTAGTTTCAAATAAATTCTCGTTTCTATTATTTTATTTATTATTATTTCTATAGTATGTGTAATATAAAAATCAATGTGATCAGAAGGCTTTTATATGCGCCGTTTCTGCTTGGTATGCGCTGTTTGAAGTGTTTGTGTAAGGCAACTGTACCCTACACAAGTATGCTGTTTGAAATGACAAGTATGTTAGTCACCGAGTAAACAGTGCTACCAAGAAACGTATGGCTCGAATAACTTTCACCTATGTTACGTATTCATGTGACTGCTAGCGAAACACACTACGCCTGTAGAATTTAAAGGGATTCTATATGCGTAACCTAAGGTTACTGTGTTACTTTTAAATTGACCAGATGAAATTGATTTTCTTAATCTTGGCGCCTGAATCTTGAAACATAATTGAAATCACACTGTTTATCTGACATTAACCCTTTACCCATTCACTGCTATGGTCTCATCTTCCGTAACCAAATACCCAACAGCCTGTCTTTAGTTTTAAAGACATGACTGTGATCGCTTCCAGCACGTTGAAGATAAGGCATTATACGCATGAAGACGCAATTTGATTTACTTTCAGCCTGTTGAAGATATCATCTGCTTGGCTTTAGGAATTATTTTCTATCATACAAATTCATGTATATTGACAATGGATTATTTCGTTAGTGAGGGGACTATAAGTGCGTTTTTATTGGGGTAATGGGTAAAACATGTCGTCTGCTCCCGTTTTTCAAGTCCATAGTTAGTTACTTAGAATTAAAGAGCTAGTGTATTAACAGTTAAACAGCAGTGTCTTATCAGGACTCATACTGTTTTTAAATAGCCATTGTAGAACTGTAAACTGATACATTGTCATGAATGATGCCCATTTAAAGCTTTTTGATACAAGTGTAAGTCACTTTCGGAACGATACAGTTGCCAAATTCATTTTCGTCTGATGAGAATCAAAACTGTTTTAAATTATTTTTTTCTAGTCTGATAGTTATATCCCAAAACAATACTAGTATGAAATGGTACTACTTGTTAAATAGAACATAATGATGCATGTGATAAGGACGAATTCAATATCTAAGATAAGATCAGTCGCCAACGTTAATGGTTGACTCTGGAAATGCATTTAGTAGATTTATAAAAACGTGAACTTCATTTCAGAGAAACATGTACATTAACCAAATATAGACGTATCTTGTCAGCAATAAATACACATATTTTGCCGATTCAGTTAACCCTTTTGTACATTTTACCGCCAAATAATCCTTTTATGCCATTCTATCGCATGCTCGTAATGTTCAACCTTTCATAAACGCTACCATTTTAATTAAACCAGTTTGATCGAGAACATTCAAATGTATACGAGTGTCAACGAGTTTAGTTCCTAATCAGAATCTGCATGACGCAGCCTCTGATCAGGTTCGACACTGTTTGAAAGGCTACTATAGTTGGGTATGACGGCGAGCGTGTGAAAGGATAATGTTATTACATGTATATGACAACTTGCAAGTAGTGCAGAAAACGTTATTTTTTCCCGTTTAAACGCAAACGAATCGCAGAGCCCTAAAATGTAGAAATTAGCAACTTCTGGATACTTCTACCTATTTATCTTTATTTGAGTGGCCAACAGTTTGGAGCCTGACTAGACGCCGGGTTATCCGGCGGCTGATCTGGCTTCAAACTGTTTTGCAATGGAAATAATAGATTTAGCGTAACGCGTGTATTTCGAAAGAATAACGTTTTCTCCAATATACATTTTCGTCTCGCAATGATCCTGATAAAATCTTTTACATAAATAAAAAGGTAATGCATGTACGTAATTGCAATCTTTAAAATCAAATAAGCAAGCAAGAAACAAAAACGTAAATTTAAATTTCAATAATCGTTTTAAATGCCTGTTTATAATTAAAGCATCGGCGATATGACTAGATACGCCATCGAAGAATATTTGAGAAGTCACACTTACGCTGAATTGCAATACTGTTTTATGAATGATGTCGTTCAAAATACATTTAACCTGATAAGAATCATTAAATGGGCGGAACAACTGTTTAATAATAAGAAAAGCAATTAGGACGATTGGTATCAGTACATGCATGTGGCGAAATAAATATATTAAAATTGGTTTGTTCATTAATTCTTATCATTATTTCTAGTATGAGTGAAATGTTAATTATCATTTTATTGCTTAATGTAAGAGCTAGGAGGGAAGAACCTAACCTTTTTCATAAAGTTGTCAGAAACAGTTCATTTTTTTTCTTCAAAAAATGGTCGTTACCTAACTTTATAGTATTGTTCTTATTGTATCCGAACTATTATTGTAGATGCTTTGCTTACTAATCAGTCGCTACTCTTTTATTGCCTAAATATTGAACAAATCAGACACCGTAAGCAGTGCCTTCGTTAATCAAGTTTTTTTAACGCAACGTCTAAACAAAAAACAAAACTGTTTGTCACCAAACTTTTATATGTCTTTGAATGTGAGAAATAAAAGCAGACGTCAGTTGTTTAACCCATGTGTGACCACGATCCCATATATGGGACATAGGCAAACAGTGTAGACTCTGATCAGAGTCTACACTGTTTGTTGATAGGAATTTCAATATAAAACAGAATGGAAATGAAAGTTTTGACCAGGCATCCCTTCAATAAAAACTGGACTTATCCAATATATAAAACATAGGGGAGTCCACTGGGCGTAAATGGATTAAAGCTGATGTCGCCAAGACAGTGAAGTGGTTGATGTTCCAATTGCCAAGTAATGGCGCCCCCTACGAAGAGGATCCCGACAGATAACAGATACCATAACGATAAAGTTTATAACCAGTCTTCTTTATTAACCCTTTCACTCTCAATGATGCTTAAAAAACGCGTTTTCAAACGGTTTGAATCCTGATCAGACGCCGCGTAGCGCGGCGTCTGATAAGGGTCCAAATTGTTTGAAAAGCGTTTTGAAATTTTAGTCATACTGCTTTGTTTGTTTCTTTGATACGACATAGCAGACAACAAAATTGAAGCAGACGACAATGAAACGATGAAGGGGTAAAACTCTCAGAAAAATTTAACAGTGAAGGGTAAAGACGATATTCAAAATGTTACACTGATGTTCTCATTTGTATTTTAAATCATTGATTTGTATTCTTCTGAGTGTCAAGCTAGCTGGGAATTGTTGACACAGAGGTAATTTCAAGTATTTCGAGTCTAAACATCAACCGAAATTTGATAGTTCAAGTTCGTTCAAGTCAAAGTTGCCCGTAGTTTAAAGTTAAAATGTAGCTAACTTTGCAACTCCGGTATGTTCGACTGAAGCTAGATCGAGTTATTGAATTTAAATGAAGAAAACGGTTAAGATCGACCTTATCCTTGTCATGCTAAACGCGACTTGTCTAGCAATAATTTTGTATTAATTGTTTGGATCAAGTTCAGGCGCCGCGTGAATACGACGTCTGATTTGATCCAAAACTGTGTGGCACCCGTATTCAACTTGACTTCAGTGTCAAAGCACAAAACCTATGTTTTAGATTTTAGCAAACGATGTATTTGAAACAGACGACAGTTCATGGTGAAACGTGTCAAGCTAGCCCGTACTATCCAGCTATTACAGTACTAGAGTTTACGACTGATATACATTTACTTCACATACATTGCTAATGCGACCTGACTTGAATCTGCAACCAATGGTTTTTTGTAAAATTTGATGGGAGTCTTACCATGCATCAAATTGTGTTATTTACTGTTTTTTTTAATGGAAGTTATCAATACAGTTTGATAATTTCTAATTGCTATTCTGACAGTAATATAGCAAAATGGTTGGCAACCTAAACACTAAAAATGTTTTCTAAGAATATGACGTCATTCTTACTCATTTAACGAAACAAAAAATCAGCGCAATGAAATAAAGTAAAGAAATCAACAGCTTTATTTAACCCTTTGACTGTAAAAATAAGCCTAACTGCTCAAATGCTAGGTGACTCAGTTTCTGATCTGATATCAAACTGTTTGAAAATAAACTCTCGTTTAAGCACACACGCGTTTGTTCTGAAATAATAACGTGTTTTACGGTTTTATGATTTGATGATCCGGACAATCCTGAACTATGTAGTAAGTTACGAAGCATAATTTGGGAAGGTGAGATAAATGTTAACGTCGATGGTATTTGTTAGTCTGAACCAAGTAGTAATTCATTGTATTGTTTTTTAGGTAAGCTTTGCCAACACGTTTTCCCTGAACTAAAGTAAGCTCGAATGTGTTTTATCCGTTTGTGCCTAGATTTTGCAATGTCTAATACTGGTGTACTTGCTGGATTATTTCATTATATATATACTCACGGAATTTACAAAAATGTGCATAAGCAATAGCTGTTTAAATAATAGGAACAAGAAACCAAACATAAATTGACTTTGTTATCGTGTTATTTCAAACATTTATCTAACGTTTCATAAGAGTAGTTAACGTGTGATGTCAATCATGATTGTACAGTCTTCCCTCTCTACAACGACATCCATTGGGAGACACACATTGTGTGCGTTATTCAGGGGGAGTCGTTTTAGGGAGGGAACTTGGCTTCATTTTCAAACAGATTGAATCTAGTTCAGACGTCGCGTAACGCGGCGTCTGATCTGGATTCCAGCTGTTTGTCACTCATCATTATGTTTATTTCTGTCAACATGTCTTTTATGTAAGAAAGCAGCAGACAACAATTTAAAGTAGACGATAATGCATCAGTGCAAGTATTTGAAATACTTTTCTTGGGAACAGCTGCAAGTGTCGTTGTAAGGAGGGAGTCATTGTAAGGAGGGCCGTTGTAGGTAGGGAGCACTGTATTGCCATGCGTGTTTGTGAGTCATGGTAGTAACCCGTATCAAACAATTGATAGCAGGTATATCCTCCGTTTGCAGCAATGCAAGCACGTCATCTTTGTCAAATGAACCTATACAACACTACGAAAGACTGCTGAGGAATGCAATTTCATTTCCTGACTAAACAACCAGTCAGATGTTCCAACGTCAATGGGTGGTTCGGTAGACATCCAGAAAGTGCCCTCAAAACGTGCTCAGTGTGTATGAGATTGGATGAGACTGCGACCAGTCTAAGGTATCGATGACTTTGTTCTGTAGGAAGGCGGAGACAACGCTAGCAACTTATCAGTAATCGTTTTCATACTGTGGAAAAATGGCGGTGTTGACGTATAAACGGGACGTACAGCAGGACGTCTCGGACGGATTCAAAATTAATTTAATCTGCTCCGCACTGTTCTCAGACTGATTAAACGAAGTCCTTGAATGTATCGAACCGTAAAGGTTGAAGACTTAAAAGGTTCAGACACACGCGTAACGGGAATATGCGTTTCTTGTCGACAATACGTCAGTAGCGGTATTCCTGGTTTCGGGTTCTCGCAAGTGTTGCCAACGTATCTATAACGTCTCCATAATAACGACATGGTATAACGATGAAGACCAAAGTCGGCCTTCGACATCATTATTATTCATTCCAGCCACTAACATGCTGACTGCACGAAAACGCGCGTTTTCCGAAAGTCGTGGCATTGTCGTCATGGTTGATAAAACAAACCATACTTGATTTTCCGTTGATTTACATCCAAAACAATCAGTGTAAAATTAAAAGAAATCTCATATACCGTATAAATGAGTGTACTGAACAATTTATGCCAAAATGGACAAACTTCTTTTGACACGAACAATTGACATACATTTCACGAAAAGGGTAACCAAAACATGTTATGAATGTTATGCAGCTGTACAAATCGAATTTACATGAACTAACAGAGTTTTTAAATTCCGTGAGTATAGATAAATAATGGTATCTTAGGATACTGATATGTTTGTTTCTTAGATTATAATTTGTTCATTTTTTATAGACCCTGGGTCAACGCAGTTTGCCAGTGTCCCTTTTTATAGACACTAGGCTTTAATTGGTTAGGAAATATATATATACATATCCCTCGAAAATAATGAGGAGTCAAACCAAGTTTCGAATACTTGTGTCGATTTCCGCACGCCGTAACCAACACGTCGACATTATACTAGCTAGTGTCTTCATTTCTAAGAGATATTCATCTAATTCAAATTAGAGATAAACGCTATTTCTGTCATTTGGTTTTAAACTAAAGCTATTAAACCTAGCCATATGGAGTTTCAATGTCTTCTTGATAGCAGTTGAAGTGTTTCAGCTTGTCAGGATGGAGACGGCGTTAAGGAATGATTAGACACGGTCTTGGTAGAATAGACATTACCATTCTACACGCTAGTCAATATATAGGATGCTAAATTTGTCGACTGAAAAAGTTCTCAGAACTGCTTCATCAGCATTGTCCGTTGTGAATACAGTCGAACTTTGATATCTCGACTCGGTTAAATCGATATATACCCGTATTTCAACCACGTTTTAACTTTGAAATATTGGTATGTTCGACTTAACCGAGCATGAAATATTGCAGTTCATATTCCGAACTATCGGATATGTCGAGTTAAACGAGTTCGAGATATCGAAGTTCGACTGTATATTATACAATTGTCAAACATTCCAGAATATCATGGGATTCAACGTCTGATTTGGATACAAACTGACACAAGTTTTATCGAGTTCATAATCGAGTATCAAACAGTTTGAATACATATGGATAACCGATAACCGTATACCGAGGAACAGTAAAACCTCTCTCTTACGACCACTTAATTGTGTTAACAACTATGAATTGCGACAGGTTCATGTAACTGCCTAAATAAATTGTAGGCACACAACAACATATGAGCGTGAATGTGTGAATTATTTGTCATATTTACAGTGACAGGGATAGCATTGAAGTTCAAACTCTTTCTTTCTTTCTTTTTATACTCCATGACACTGCTTTCGAGTCTTTTCCGTCCATCCAAATATTACATTGACTCCGTATTAGTGCACTCACGTGTATTATGGCTATTCCATTTATGTAGCAGCTTTAGACTCGGCTGCAATTTTCCTTGAAGTTGCAAACATTTTGTGTCCGATCAAGATCCAAACTGTTTAAACACATGACGTGTAGGGTTATTTAACCCTTTACCCAATAGAAGCGCTTTTTAGCGGATATGATTTATTCATCCGCTGAAGAAAATAGTTCCAATTTAATCAGTAATGAATATGTATTATAGGGAATATTTTCTATATTATAGCACATTATAGCTTAAAGCAGGCTGAAAGTAAAGCAGAATGCGCCCTAAGGCGCATTCTGCTTTACTTTCAACCTGCTTTAAGTAGTCACCTATCTTAAGTACTAGAAATAGGCTATCAGGTAAAGGGTTAAGTCTATATTGTTGCAGTCAAATGACAAGAAGATGATGTGTTTACCGGTGTATTCAAACGAATAGATGATGTATGGTATCAAACTGTAAACGACTTACGAAACGTTAAATATAGTCTTATCATGTCTGAAGAGTCCTGCAAGGGATGGTATAACGTCACGTCCATATAAAAATTTAGTTGTAAAATCAAACATCATAAACAACAGCGTACTTTTAGAAAGAGAACCATATTCACTACTATAACAAGGTTAAACCTACATTCATCGACTCTGAATATACTTTTATAGCTTTTAAGATAGGTGACTGCTTAATGCTGGATAAATGTACTGCAATAAATGTGCCATGTATTAAATCGTAATCTGTCTTTAACAATCGAAATGCTTTTTAGTTTCGCAATAACTTAACTCTTTCATGATCAAATTATTCGAGAGATATCTACCCCTTCACCGCTTTATTATCGTCTGTTTCAGTAGTGTTGTCTGTCTGCAAGACACATTTCAAAGTAAGAAGTAACTCTTATTCTGTGGTGATACCGTCTGCTTCGAAATGTCGTCGGCAAAATTTGTTAAATTAAGATTAATACATTTTTGAAGTAAAGAAACCTAAAGACGAATGTCAAACCGTTTGGAGCCAGATTAGACGCCGTGTCACGCGGCCTCTGATCTGGATCCAAACTGATTGCAAAAAATTAGTAAAGTCGCGATCAGCAAGCAAAGGGTTAAGTGTATGACTTAAAAGATATCGATAAGAGGTCAAACAGTTTGGGGACCTGATCAAATGGCGTCTGATCAGGACCCAAACTGTTTGCAAACGCGCTTTAAGGCGTCGGTTATTACAGGATCGACTGTCTCACCATTTCAGAAAACTTTTTCTGAATACTCGTTTTCCTGTCTCCATCCTTGTCAATAATAATGAAAAACATTAAGCATTTGAGAAGTAGGCACGAAACCTTGAGAAAAACTAGAACTTTCACCCAGACTTATTTGATATTTTACTCTGAGTGAATTTCTTTTCCACAAGGCAGCAAATCCCGTTTACCATTTTACTCTCAATGACGTGACAAAAGCATTTGCAAACAGGTTTGATCCTGACCAGGGGCCCGTTTCATAAAACTTCTTACGACAAATGTTGTCGTAAGTCAGAGTATAAAAGTATCAATTTCTTTTTATTTCTCCATCGAATCCTGTCTTGTGACATCTTTTTGGAATCGTCTTGAAAAGACGATTCCAAAAAGATGTCACAAGACAGGATTAGATAGAGAAATCACAGAATAAATGTATTTTAAAGTTTTGACTTACGACAACATTTGTCGTAAGATGTTTTATGAAACGGGCCCCCGAGGCTGCGTTACGCAGCGTCTGATCAGGATTAAAACTGTTTGTTACTTGTTTGGAAATAACATTTGTTTTAATCCCTAAGACCTTACTTTAAATCGATAATGCAAACAACAATATTGAAGAAGACAACAATATGGCAGTGAACGGATACAAACCTCACGACAAATTTGATCATGACGGGGTTAAATACAACTGCAATCGATCTTTCGGCCAATGAATGGTAAAACTACCAAAACAAGCATCAAACCGTGTGCAAATATAAGTTCATGTATATTCTGTCGTAGGCAGTTAAGTGGTAAAATCTCCAAATTGTTCCGATAAACAGCCCTAGTAAGAGTAAAAAAAAGGACATTTACAGTTGGAATTTTTTTAACATATACCGGTAATTAAAAGAAATGCTATCAAACATCATACTTTCAAAATTTTCAGAAAAAATTACCATTAGAATATAACAATTATTTGCCGGCCTTCGTTTTTGAAATTCTACGTAGACCCTGATCTTTGAAAGAAAAGCCTTATATTCTTACATTCGAATTAACAAGTATGAAATGGTGAACAAAGTTTGAATCAGCAAGCAGTATTTACGTAATCACTGTCATGCCCCGAGAACAGTAGTTATTTGCAAGTAATTTGGATCCTGACGAGACACCGTGTCACGCGACGTCTGATACATTTTCAAACTGTTTTAACTTAACTTCAATATTTCTTACGTCAAACTATCTAAATATTCAATATTTGAAGTTTAAACAGACAAAAATTGTCAGAAACAGATGACATCGTGGTAATAAAGGGGTTTACTTGTACGAATTTACATATTATATATTGCGTTATTCAACTATATGTACACTTTGTACGAAACTATTCCATGTCAGTTGATAACATTCTATTTCTCCAAGTTAGATGTAATCAATGGTATTTCAACTTTCAATGTACTTTATGACTGAAATATGTCAGAATAGACTTCTCAACTGGACGCACTAACATCTGATTCTCTAGTTGCTATTCTTTAGAAAATCTGACATTGAAAAATTACTCCGTCAGCGAGCCTGTTTAGAAAAAAAATCAGACTTGTATCGAAGTCTTGAAATGTGTCAATTTAGAATTTACTAGAAAAAAACAGGGGATATTGTGGAATTACTGCACGGATGCTGTTGATGTTTTCAACTATTTTGATGTACTTGTAAGTATGTTACAGTTTCCACCATGTTACCAGCATATACGAGCGTATTAACCCCTTATTCGAACAAAACAGCTTTTAAATGCATTCTCTTTCAAAAAAGGATAAACCAATGTTAGGTAACTCATGTATTATTAAGTTCTGCCCTGTTTTCGTTAAAGTCAAAATAATAACTATGGAAAGTTTTTACTATCTTTGATACAATCATTTTGCCGAAATTATGTGCATACCTATTCTAAGGAGTATTAAACATATATAAAGAAATACGTTTACGAGAAAATATAGTCTTTCTTTGGGGGACATCACAATGTTATCAATACCGACATCAGACTCATACAGAATAAATAAACATGAATCTTAAACTGTTCATAACAGTTTAACTTAGTTAAATGAAATGTTAAAATGAAATTAAGTTGTTATTTTAATTAGAGAGTTATTTTAATTAGAGAATTGCAAACCGATTCAGCTATTTTCCGGAATCGTTGATAAATAGACCACTGAAGTTGTTTTTCGATTGTAAAATAATGTCTACATCAAGAGCAGTCAGTGATGACTCCGTGTTGTTCTTTCAACAGTGTTAGGGCCTGAATCCATTTACAAAACAACTGTACGGAGAGCTCATGCAGAAAAGGACGTAACCCCTATATCAAATTCTAAATATTTTGTCAGTTTGAAATGCAAAAAAAAAAAAAATTGCAATATGTTTACTTATTAGCAATGTACTTTATCTAATATTGACAACTAATCGGACACAACATTGAATTCGTGTTTAGTAGTATCAACCCTTTCACTGCCCTTCTCCGAGTACAATGGTTA
Organism: Gari tellinella; assembly: GCA_922989275.2. NCBI lineage: Eukaryota > Metazoa > Mollusca > Bivalvia > Cardiida > Psammobiidae > Gari > Gari tellinella. Next base: position 79,323,246 of record OV277860.1, on the reverse strand, counting down.
TTTGCAAACCATTCATATCCTGATCAGAAGCAGCATAGTACGACGTCTAATACTAAGCGGCGTCTTATCAGAATCCAAACTATTGGATACTCACTTCAATAATTTAAGTCAAAATACCTAAGGTTTAAATTTTATTAATAAAGGCTGTCGAACATTGTTTCAATATTGTTGTCCGCAATATCGTTTCAAAGTTAAATCAAAGGCAATGTAAATGACGAGATGTCAAAACAAGTGCCAAACAGTGCGGTTCCTTATCCGACGCTGCGTGACGCGGCATCAGAGCAGGATCCAAATTGTTCGCAAACGCGCTTTATGGCGTCATTAAGAGTGAAATGGTTAAAAGTTGTGATTTCATGGCAGTGAAGGAGTTAAAATGAAAAACACCGATACACTAATTTCAAGGATGCTTGATTAAGATCAGACATAAATTTATGGACGTCTGACCTGTCTCAAAACCGTTTGTAAAATTCATCAATGATTTAACACAGAAGCGATTATAGGTAATCCATGTATTCTTCTTATTACGCCTTCTTATGACATCCAGCGTTTTTTGTGTGTATCGTCACAGTAAACTAAAAGAGTCTGTATCAGCCACCCTGTATCAGCCACCATGTATTTTTCTCCAACCTCGTTTTCGATTTAACGTGACGTCATTTATGTATATATACAAGTTCCATGTTATTCTTTGTGACATACAATAATTCTTGTTCTGCTTCATATAACTAATGTTTCAGGATATAAAATTGATTCTAATTGTCTTGATGTGTATTCAAGGCATATAATAAAACATCACCAGTTGGTAGTGCGCTACAGTGTGTTGTTTTCAGCTCTCGAAGTTTTTACCTGAAACAACCGATCTGACTGGCGCCAAGGGGCTAGTCAGATCGGCTACCTCCGCCAAAAATGTATCGAGCTGAATACATCACTCTGCACCGCACTATCAACTGCTAATGTGTATCTATTCTCCTTTGCCAGTCTTAATATTGTCTGTTTCGGCACATGTTCATTATTTGTAGAGACATACTATTTTGTCAAACACCCTTGACGATCTAATACATTCCATGTTGAGTAGGGTTTACTCTTATTTCGGGTATACTCGCTATTGCAAGGCTGCGATTTTATATAAAGCGGCATGGCTTAAATCACAAGCATACCTGTAGCTAAAATACGTTTTAAATTTTAAATACGATTATTTTTTATTATAGCTCGTGATATCGAGGCGCTACCGTATAACATATTGACTTCATTTTTCCCGTTTTTCATCTATTTCAAATTAGACAAAAAGCTTTTATTACAGACGGTCCTGTCATTTCGATATACACTAAAACGATTAAACATAGCAGCCATATGGAGTCTTTAAAGTCATCTTGATAGCAGTTAGAATGTTTCAGCTTGTCAGAATCTAGACGGCAATATTTCGCCTGCTTCAATATCGTATGTCATAAACATGTACACTGTTATTGTGTCTCTTGTTTAAATGTTTGACCAAGCCTACATCAGATATGATATTCATACATTTCGATTCAAACGAGACGCATAGTAGTGCGTAGTCTCATCAGAATATTATATATGCATATTCAAGTTCAGTCTGCGATGAGCAGACTAAACATTACTAGATGATTAAGCACTTTCTTATCTGAATAGACACTATACATTCGCCTGTTTGTCGCGGCTTCTGTAGACCTTTCGAACAGTTTTGGTCCATAGCAGACGCCGCGAAAAGTCGAGTCTAATCAGTACTCAAATTACTATAATTTGATTTGCGTAAATACATTTGTCGAAAACGATAGAAGAAACGTTTATTTGTTAACCCTGCCACAGCTATTATGACGTCATAGCTAGTCTAACACATTCTCCGTCTTCATTTAGTTTAGTTTAAACATATTTATTTCAGAAAATGTACAGATACATAAAATATACAACATATCTATTATAGTAAAATCTATAGTATGTATAGGATTACAAAATTTAGTTTGTTTAAACAACATTTTGGTCAAACACTTTTGATCATGTTTGCAAATGCTAGTGTTGTCATGCTTAGAACTGAAATAAGGTTAACAACCATCCACTGCAATGACGTCATCCATTTTAAACAATTGCCGTCTGGTTCTTTTCTAAAATATAAGTGTTTGACTTGAGAAATATTGAAATGAATGGCACATGTTTGGTTCTGATCAGGATACACTTTATTTGTAAATAACCATTTTTTCTCGGGGAAAGATTCTGGAATTGGGTTCAATAACATTTAAAGAGACACGCTTAGTTCATTCACTAGCTTAAAACCGGTGTAGTATCAACAACTGTCTCGGCGTATGATCCGGATCAATATGTATGGTACAAACATCGACAGGTTTGCAGGTCATTGACTATGTCGATGATGTTGCAGGGCTGTGCTTATTATTGAAACAATAGTCTAGCATTGTTTCAGAGGACAATTATTCCGGCTGAGAAATGTTCAAATCTAGTGATTTCCAAATACATCAAAATAGCATGATCGCTACAAAGTTAAACAGATTTCGGCGATGTTCGCACACATTTTAATAATTAAAACATTTATTTATTTCATTAGTGTACACACACGAACTAAAGTGTATGGTTAGTTTAAGTACGCGGCACAGAACTTGTACAGTGGAGAAAACGTTAGATTATTTCCCTACAAACGCGTTATTCGAGTATCAAAACGTTTAAGTCCACTATAAACAGTAGGAAGCATGATCAGACGGCGTACGATGTCTGATAAGGTTCCATATTGTTTGAAACTCAGATAACGATAAATCTTTTAAAACGCTTTGTAATTTTGCGTTTCATTTGCGTTTAAACGACCGTTTTTGTCGAACAAAGTTTTACGAAACGGGCCCAAGTCATTTGTGATAAAATATATTAATAATTATATGTGATTTTCACAAAAATATGTATCCGTGTCAAATGTACTGATATACGAAACAAACTTCAATTATTTCCATACCACAAAGTTTTACACATACTCAATGACACTGTTACTGAGTTCATTCCGTACTGGCATGTTACCAGATGCATGATATAAGTAAAATAATTGACCATCCATATGGCTTCGTGTTGTGATAGACATTGAGTTAAAATGGTCCAAATCCAAATGAAAAAAATCTTGGTAGGTAAGGGATATTTTGTTAACGTTAATTTGATGTTCCACCCAGTCGTTAGCGTTGTGTTACAAGGGGGCTAAACTATGGTCAGCATACAGCGTATCCTGTTTTTGCATAAAAAAAGGTATTATGTGTAATTACTGGTGGCCTGGTTGGACGCTGGGTAGAATGGCGACCAGAAGGCTAGGCAGTTTACGATAGTTTATTATATCATGTACAGTTCCAATATATATATCTCAATCTCCAGAGGCTCACTACGTCGTGACTACACCGTCTGTAATAAATATAAAGGAGAAATCCTTTTACTAATAGTTATGTTTATAATCAAATGATCTGTAAACATACATGTATATATAACGACGTCATGAGTTTAAACCTTTAACTTGCTAACAACAATAAGTATTAAAACATACAATATAACCTGCTTGTAACAACAATATTACAAGATAATGAGTTCCTATGATCTGGTTACTGTTTGCATGATCTGGTTACTGTTTGCCTTTATTTACAACAAAATATAATGGACTCTTCCAAATGACAAATGTAACTTACCATCGCGCAAGGCGCAACAACTCTCACACAACAATGGCCTCTCACTCTGTCCTGGTGCTTATAACAATGTGAAGTGCCTGAAACGTGAACGGGTTGTTATAGAAACATATTAAGTTAATGGTGAACAATAGAATTAAACCATTCGTGACAGCCGAATAAAGGAAAAGTAACGATTTGTAAATGGCGCCAAAAAGGGTAGTCGAATAGAAATAACTAAGATCTTCGAACGACTAGAATACGTATAAATACCGAATGTCATACCGAATTAATGAACACGAATAAAGACCAATACTTCTAAATTAGTTCCAAACCTTCATCAAGAACAAACAACAAAAACTTACGATATTCAAAGCAGATTTCTCAGATAAGATCCTTCTTCTTCAAAGATAACTTACGGACTGATAATTGTTCATTGAACCCGCGGAATACCTCTTCCGGAATAAATAAAACACTGACCGTACCATGCGGTAGTCACATATGGTTAATAGATTGTGACACGCCTTACTAGAAAAATAGACTATGATGGAAAATTAAGTACATCGTCATTTCTACAGCTGCAGGTTATTTAAGGAATATATCAAATAATTTTTGTTTTCATGGATGTATGAAAAACTTACGTTACACTGTATGAAACCGTAAAGCTGTTTCATTTTAAAGTGTGAAAGGTATATGTTCATACCTGCATTGATATATTACTTATAATTTGATATCACTTTTGAATGTAAAAATAAATAAATAGAAAATCTGACATGAGTTGTCGTTATCTGACACTTTTAACCGCCAAAACGTGACATTGTTTTGAGGCAACATTATCACTAATGACGTTATTTGGCGTCTTGTTTCATACACCCTTTGTGGAGAACAGTTGGACTAAGAGAAAATAGTTCCGACAAGGCGTGGCTTAATTATTTCTATTTTGTTTGGAAGGGGGGGGGGGGGGGTATGAACATGGTAATACAGCTAATGACACAATTCAAGAAAAGTAATGAATACAAACAATATTTGATTATTAAAATGATAGACTTTAATAGGGGGAGAGGAAGGGGCTCGATCAGTCGATGAAAAATGTTGGGGAAAGGATGGATGTGAGTACCGTCTTTCATTCCTGAAATCAGAGTTGTGAACCGGAACTTTGATTTGCCGGAGTCCGAGATGAAAGTTATTATCAAAATTTCCCCTACCTGTATTAGTTTAATAACTTTGGCGATTTCTGCTGCAGTTTCGTAAAGCTATATGCGCAACCGTGGAATAAATTGAGCAGACTGCTTTTTGCATGGTTGATAACAAAATTGGTTGATGGGGAAAGTATCAGAAACCTTTGTCATTGTACGGGTTCAAGATATGTTTGATTGTATTTTTAGTTATTATTTCAATGCTCATGAATTACTAATTTTTACTTGAAACCAAAAATGATACATCTTGTGCCTGTTTAACTTTTTCACTACCATCATCGCCAAAAGGCGACTTTGCAAACAGTTTTGGTCCAGATCAGACGCCGGGTGACGCAGCGTTTGATCATGATCCAAACTGTTTGACACTAGTATCGACATTTTTCAGTCAAAACAGTCCTAAATCTGTCATAAAAATATTGATGACGACACTTCTACTTTTAGAAGACATTTTAAAGGAAAGAGGGTTAAAGCAGACGATATAATTTGGCAGTGAAAGAGTTAAGGCTTAAAATAACACCAAATAGAATACGAAAGACTCAAGCAGGAAACGCAACACAAACAATACACCCACCTCTCAAGCAGAACACACACACAGTCATACCATAACAAACACACACACACACACACATTCCTTCATCTACACACTAAATAGAAAACAACACGCAAGACAAACATAAAGCAAAGTGAACATAGGAGCCCGCCTTGGTACGATCAGTAGCAATCAATAATTAATTATAAATTAATCATTAACTACCACTGGGGGTTAAACCTGGGTTTAGGGGCGCCCAACCTCACACTTATCTCCTATATTCACCTATAAAGACGAACAGTGTACATAAAATATAAACCCTGTTCCACAACCTCACAATCAAAAAGACCGCCAGCACAGTAAGTAAATACATGTAAAACATTTAACAAACATTCTATGACAAGATCATGAGTAACATGGAAAAGAATTAAACATTCAAGCCCGTGTTAAAAATAACCCACTATGGCAACGGTCAAATTGTACTCAAGCGACTAGTCTGTAGTTACGAGTAACTGTAAGACATGGAAGGGTCCAGGGTACGACAGAGAGGGAGAGAAAAAACAAAGCACGAACATCCGATATAACTCTCCCGGTTAAGGACGGCTTTAGAGATACATCATCATGTAGTGCTAAGCCCTGTCTGTCGTCGCACAACCAAAGAGGAAAGCATAGTTATCAATTGTAGATTGATCGATAACCAAACGTGAAGTGCGCAGCAATATAGTTGGATCATAATCTTTTTTGAGGAAAAATCTAATACGTTTCACAAATAGGTTTTGAAAATGTATATGTCCAAGAATCTTACGAAGTCTGTAAATCACATCACCATAAAACTCCGGATGTGAAATACCTTGCCGCAGAAAAGACTTTAAGTTACATTTATACTTGTTAATGAGAGGAAGATTTCTATAAAAGAATTTAGAAAATGTTTTACGAAAATTATGAAATTTGTACCCCTGTTTAAGAAGCTTTTCAGTAATAGTTTTATTACGAATGTGGAAGTCCTCAACAGAGGTACAGGCCCTAGCAAAGCGAATAAGTTGTGAAATATAAACCCCGTAAGATGTGGAACGGGGAACATCGCCATCTAGATGAGGATAATTTACAATACTAAAATCAAAATCATCTCGTTTATCGTAAATCTTAGAAGAAACAATTCCGTTATTTATAAAAAGATCCAAATCTAAAAATGGTGCCGACAAATTTGACTCGTTAGTTTTATTAAGGCGTAGTTCTTTTGGGTAAATAAAAGGAAACAACGTATCAAAAAATGGGTTGTCTATATTAAAAATATCATCTAGATAGCGCGATGTATTATTAAAGGCTTCGATCATATCTGCCTGTGTATCAGGTTTTAGACTAAGCATAAAGTCCCTCTCATAACAGTACAAAAATAGGTCTGCGACAAGGGGCGCACAGTTTGTACCCATAGGAATACCAATCACTTGGCGGTATATGGTACTCCCAAAACGTACATAAATATTATCCAGAAGAAATGATAGTGATTCACAGACATCGGTGCAAGTCCACATAGTGTAATGCTTAACCGTGTCATTTGTAAAAAATGCACGATCAGCATTACACGCCAGAAATAGCTTCCTTTCTCTGGCAAAAGTATTTTCAATAAGTTGTATAAGTTTAGCTTTTATTAGATTATGAGGTAAGGTAGTATATAGTGTTGAAAAGTCATACGTACTTATATTGCAAGCTTGGTATTTTCTATATTCAAGTTTCGCCAACATTTCATTCGAGTTTTTGATAGACCAAAACAGATTAAGTCCAGAATTTTCGTAAGTCTTGTCACAATACCTTTGAACATGTTCTTTGATTTTAATTAAAGACGATGTCAAAAGTTTGGAAAGCTTAGTAGTAGTACATGCACTTGAATTAGCAATAAAACGAGACTTATAATGTGTTTTGTGGAGTTTTGGTATCCAGTACATTGTAGGAAGTTTATGACATGTAATGTTGACATCAGCTTTTAATTGTTTACATGTATCAAGATGATCAGATACTACATTATGCTCCGTTGAATTGGTAGATATATATGAATTGGTATTCACAAGTTCCTGGTTTAAAGTATCAACATAATGTAATCGTCATACAATTATCACATTATTGGATGCTTTGTCGGCAGGAACGAGTACATACTTGGAATGAAAGTCTTGTATGCCCTTCTTTAAGTGACGAATGTTAAATTTAGGTTTAGGTGGTAAAAGATGGTTATTGGATAAACAGAACGAAATCCGGGTATCGATAATATCAAAAATTAGTTCTTTCCATTTTGAAAGAGCGTCATTTTCAGCATGTTTTCTTCGGCACCAGTTGGTACTATAAATATTCAAAGCTTCCGAAATATGAGTGCGGCATGTATCGAAATCAATTAAAGCAGGTAATCTAAAGTTAGGTCCCTTACTCAAAAGCGTTCTGATGCGTTTATCTTTAATGATATCAAAATTGCCTGTTATTATATGACCCACTGGAGCGTAACAGAATTTAGAAGAAGTACAGTCTCATGTAGCTGGTGTATTTTTCAGAATTTTAAGATCAGAAACAATTTTATTGTAGTTAAAAATTAACCCTCTTACAGATTTATTATACTTATAGCAAATAATAGGTGGTTCAAGATTTTTGAAATAATTTGGAACAGCATTCATCACATTTTTGTTTCGGAGAATACTTTGTAAATCTATAAAATCAATACCTTTATTTATAAAAGGGACTTTAATGAAATATCTTTTGTGATCGTTTAAAGAATCAATATGAGGTCTGAGAACATGCTGAGTATAACTTTGTATTAAACCTGCAGTATAATACAGAGGATCTGTTCGTAAAATTATATCATCAGCCTTGTCGTCAATATATCTTAAAGACGTCAATGACAACGAAGACAGCCGAGAAAGCATTTTATGTTTACCAGAATGTAACAGCAGATTATGCAAATCTTTAATAGAAATCGACTGACGTGATTTACGTTTAATATTACCATTTATACGAATACCATGCGATCTAGATTTACGGTTGCGTGTAGAATAAATCGAAACAATATCAATTGAAGGTTCTTTAGAAATATTGCCAGATTGGTACATATTATCATTCAAGCCTAAAGGAAAGGGTGTCTGTAAATGTTTAATCCATTTTAATTCCGTTATAAATCTAGCCTTACATTTGAAACTATTAGTAGCATTTTTATCATACGTAATATGTTCGACAGGTTGAATTGAAATAAAATCTAATCCATGTCCAGATTTCCGAAAATGTTGATACAGAAAGTTCCTCAATTTTTTGTTTCTACAAGTACGAAGATGTTCATTAAACTTAGTTTTGAGGGGACGACCGGTTTGCCCAACATACTGGATACCACAACCTGGTGCTTTTCAAGTTAACACGTATATAATATGATTAGTTCGTCAGTTGATGTCTGAATCTACGACAACACTAAATAATCTACCGTTTACTGTTGATTGTATAGTAGACTAGATGGCGATGTTCCCCGTTCCACATCTTACGGGGTTTATATTTCACAACTTATTCGCTTTGCTAGGGCCTGTACCTCTGTTGAGGACTTCCACATTCGTAATAAAACTATTACTGAAAAGCTTCTTAAACAGGGGTACAAATTTCATAAACGTCGTAAAACATTTTCTAAATTCTTTTATAGAAATCTCCCTCTCATTAACAAGTATAAATGTAACTTAAAGTCTTTTCTGCGGCAAGGTATTTCACATCCGGAGTTTTATGGTGATGTGATTTACAGACTTCGTAAGATTCTTGGACATATACATTTTCAAAACCTATTTGTGAAACGTATTAGATTTTTCCTCAAAAAAGATTATGATCCAACTATATTGCAGCGCACTTCACGTTTGGTTATCGATCAATCTACAATTGATAACTATGCTTTCCTCTTTGGTTGTGCGACGACAGACAGGGCTTAGCACTACATGATGATGTATCTTTAAAGCCGTCCTTAACCGGGAGAGTTATGTCGGATTTTCGTGCTTTGTTTTTTCTCTCCCTCTCTGTCGTACCCTGGACCCTTCCATGTCTTACAGTTACTCGTAACTACAGACTATTCGCTTGAGTACAATTTGACCGTTGCCATAGTGGGTTATTTTTAACACGGGCTTGAATGTTTAATTCTTTCCCATGTTACTAATGATCTTGTCATAGAATTTTTGCTAAATGTTTTACATGTATTTACTTACTGTGCTAGCGGTCTTTTTGATTGTGAGGTCGTGGAACAGGGTTTATATTTTATGTACACTGTTTGTCTTTATAGGTGAATATAGGAGATAAGTGTGAGGTTGGGCGCCCCTAAACCCAGGTTTAACCCCCCAGTGGTTGTTAATGGTTAATTAATTTATAGTTAATTATTGATTGCTACTGACCGTACCAAGGCGGGCTCCTATATTCACTTTGCTTTATGTTTGTCTTGCGTGTTGTTTTCTATTTAGTGTGTAGATGAAGGAATGGTATTGCGCGTGTGTGTGTGTGTGTGTTTGTTGTGGTATGACTGTGTGTGTGTGTTCTGCTTGAGAGGTGGGTGTATTGTTTGTGTTACGTTTCCTGCTTGAGTCTTTCGTATTTATTTGAAAGATAAATAATTGCAACACGCTCACCTCTTAGCATTGCACTTTTCAATAATAGGATGCACTCTACGTTTTTTGTTCAATGGTCGTAATAAAACAGAATTATTGCGTTGAATAGAATATTTTAGAGGTGAAAACACTACGTTTGGACCATTATGAAAACAATTATTAATAGAAAGAGATGGAATGTGAAAAGAAGATGCCGAATAGAGCTTAAGTGGTGTTAAATGTACGGATGGATGTAGTGATGCAAAATTAGTAGTATTTCTAGGGATATGAACAGAACACGCAGAGTGCATTCTAAGTGGTGTAAGGGGGATTTTTAGTCTTTTGTTAGTTTGTAGTTCCATAACTAAGAGAAGCAAGTAAGCACCTGTCCATATGTATCGACTATAAAAATCTTAATAAGGGGAGATCCTTTGAAATCACAGAAAACAAAGCAAATACTGAAAATTGCAGACTCGGTTTAATTGAGTCTGTTCATGAGCAATACTGAAATATGCAACAGTGCTCACGCCCCCTAGCACCGGCTTAAGCGGAATTCAACTTTCAACTGTAAATGCGCTGAAATCAATGATTCCAAAGGACCAGAAAGTATAACAACACTGAGAATGAAGTACATAACTCTACAGATTGAAAGTTCGAAATTTATTATAAAGTAATTCCAAATTGAAAAATGTAAAGATTGAAAATGGTTAATATAAGTAGTGAAAAAAGTAACTGGTGCGACGTGAGTAACTCATCGCCATACTTTATATGTAAAGAGTTAATGAAGAACCGGTACAGTACCGAAGTTCATATGACCATCGGTACATAGAGACCTACCATACGATGCAAGAAAGAAAGCCAAAGAGACGAGTTGTACAGCAAGTGCACGCTCCTGCAGGAGGAATGATAACAATATTGATTACATGTACGGGGCGACGTTTTACGGCCTCCACACGGCACAAGTAACACTATTGTGGCAACAAATAAATACGAAAGACTCAAGCAGGAAACGCAACACAAACAATACACCCACCTCTCAAGCAGAACACACACACAGTCATACCATAACAAACACACACACACACACACATTCCTTCATCTACACACTAAATAGAAAACAACACGCAAGACAAACATAAAGCAAGGTGAACATAGGAGCCCGCCTTGGTACGGTCGGTAGCAATCAATAATTAATTATAAATTAATCATTAACTACCACTGGGGGTTAAACCTGGGTTTAGGGGCGCCCAACCTCACACGTATCTCCTATATTCACCTATAAAGACGAACAGTGTACATAAAATATAAACCCTGTTCCACAACCTCACAATCAAAAAGACCGCCAGCACAGTAAGTAAATACATGTAAAACATTTAACAAAAATTCTATGACAAGATCCTTAGTAAGATGGGAAAGAATTAAACATTCAAGCCCGTGTTAAAAATAACCCACTATGGCAACGGTCAAATTGTACTCAAGTTCAGTATACGGTATTTACATTTGTAGCGACGTTGTCGCTATCTATTTACGTTAACTTAAATTCTGTCTAACAGTCATTAATTAATTAACATCAACCTGTCTTGTAAGTAAATCGCGATTGTTAAACAACTACCTACGTCTTGCATATACTCAATATCAAAAGGGAACTTATTGTTCAGGGTTCAGATAAAACACATTCAATTTTCTGCACGAAATTATAATAACAAACAATTTGCACTCGATGCGAGGCCGAATATCTTGGCGTCTCACAAGATAGAAAATCGACTCTGAAACTGTTTTCACATGATAAATTGTGCCGACGACATTTACATAGCGTGCAAACAGTTAAACATTTCACTGTCATGGCCGAACAGGGTGATACTTTCAAAAATCTATGACCTTAATCAGATCCCGCTTTATGTGGTTATTTATTTGATAAAATGTTCTAAACTCGGACCAGTTTGCGCTTCAAAATATAAGCTCCCAGAAGAGTATTTATACACACCCTTTACCCTAGACACATCTCCTCTTAGACACAATATACAGGAGTTCAAATACACAATGTCCATTTCGTCACTTTTGAATCGTATCGTCAAAAGGAAAAATATAGCCGCGACCAATAACATAGACTGAGACAATTTTCAACGATGGCACTGATGTGTCAAGACTATTTAAACCCTTCATTTGCACAACGTCATCTGCTACATGTTGTCGTTTTTTAGTTTTTAAATTTAATTTCAGTGAAATTGACTAAAGTTATATCATAATACATGTAAAATGTCCAGGATCCTGATCATAAGTCGCGTGACGCGGTGTCTTACAGTGGAGAATCTGTTATTCTTTCCCGTTTAAACGCAAACGTACGCAAACGAATTGCACTAAAACATAGAAAAGGACAACTTTTCGACAATTTGACTATTCATGTTGATCTGAGTGGCAAACAGTTTGGAGCCTGATCAGACGCCTGGTGACCCGGTGTCTGATCTGGCTCCAAACTGTTTGCAATGAAAAAAATAGTTTAAGCGTAAACGCGTTTTTTGGGAAAGAATAACGTTTTATCCACTGTATCAGGGTCCAAACTGTTCGCAAATAATCATTGTACTCGGGATAAGGCTGTAAAACGGTTACCCTTTAACATATTCCGAACCAATATATAATCGGTAAGGCCCATATAATTTGGTCAATACATCGATCTAACGTTACACATTATTTTGAGAGTTTATTTCTGATATTCATCTTTTTTAAATTAGAAATAAAAATAAATATTGCAGACGATGCTATCATTTTGTTTCATTGAAACAAAAACGATTAATCTTAACAGTTACATGGAGTCTTTAAACCCCTATTGATATCAGTGATCTATCGGCTAGGATGGAGACTGTTAGTTGAAAAATGATTGAGCAGAAACTACAATAACACTTTTTACGTAAACCTCTAGTCTATGGCGTAAAGTAAAACCTCTCTATTACGGTCACTAAAACGAAGGATATTTGATAGTATAAAAGACAGGTGACTGCTTAAAGCAAGATGACAGTTAAACAGAAATCTCCTTGACGAGAATTTTGTTTTGCTGCCACATTGCTTTTAGCTGTCACTTGTCCGTTTGATAATCAATTCGTCTTCCTTTTAGTGGTCGTAATAAAGATGTTATACCTTAAATGTAGAATAATAACCCAACACATCAATAAACGGTTCTGTTTTACTGGCAGTTGTGTTATAGTGAGAGTAAACAACTACGGGCAAACAACTACGTATTACATTGTATATTCAAATACGTTGGTCAATTGTCAAGGTCACGGTGGTGAGAACAAAATCATGTAGGTATGGGATGAAAGGTTTTGCAAATTACATACCAAGTATTAAAGCCAAACGTCTAGCAGTGCAAACATTATATCCAAGGTTAAGGATTTTGTTATGTTTAAGGTAAGTAGGGCAAATATCAAGTTCAAGGCCATAAGGTTAGCAAAGTGGTATGGCTTGAAGGGTGTTATCACTTAGATAGAAGATACATGCATGCACCTTATGCATATTGGTTCAAACTATATTGGCATTTTAAGTTATTTTCGAAAAATAGGTCAAATGTCATGGTCAATGCCATACTAGCAAAATGTTTAAATGTCGGAAAGACCTTTACACAAGCAAGTCAATTACTAAGTATTAAAGTCAAATGTACAGTTGTGCAAATGTTACAGGCACGGTTATGGTGTCGTGACATGTGAAACGTAGGAGCAGGTAAACGAGTGACGGAACACTTATTGATGATAAACTTCATAGTCATTACCACGACAATTTATGGTTTAATACATATACATATAACTAACCCTTGTCTTTTAGATATAATGCTCATATGTATACAGTAATGGTACCATACGCACGGGTAATGGCTGATTTTAGGTATCTGGTTACAATCAAATATTCGTTTTATACCGCTGCTGCATACTCGTAATTCCGTTCTAACGTGTATCTTCTAAACATGGCCTAACTGAACTGTCGCAAACCGGTTATCTACAAAGAAGCGTCCGAGCAACTTGATATTTATTACAGAGGTATTGTGTATGACCAGTCTTTTGATAGTTCAAGGACGGTACATAACTTGTTTGGCAGACAACAATTAAAGTAGCTGGGATATGCACATATCATACTGTTAAACTATATCAATACCGCAACAACCTTTTGTTACGACCACTGGATGAGGTTAAGTGTTCAAGGCTAACCGCAGGTGGCATCCTTACGCAAAATGAAATAAAATTAGAAAGGTCCTTCAAGCTTTCACATGTACTTGCAGAAATATAATAACCTTCTTGTAAGCAAAAGAGACGTAAGAAGGGGTTCTTCTGTAGATAGATCAACGTACACTTCCTTATATTGTTTACCATTTAAAACTATATCATGATTTCTACAAATACAATTCATTAAAAACGATAAAAGCAACTTTTATCATGTTTACTGCCAAAAGGTACAATGACACATTCAAACATATTTAAACAATTCAATGCCGTACATCACAGGTGCTGGTATATACAAAGATTGCGGATTCTATTCAGATCCGGCGTAAATCTGCGTCTTATCAAGGCACACATAATTGTCCTCATTTCGAAAGAGATATCTAAAATATTATATGTAAAATAAAAACAGGCGGTGTATGCCGGTGTACGCCGATTATAGCCTGACTGTAAAGTGTTAAAACTAACGTGTGTTCCAAGCATATAAAATTGTTGAGAAAACTAGCTTCTGAAGCCTGTAACTTTGTTATGCCATATACGTATGTTGACGGTTTTTGTAAACAGTGAACACTTTATCAGACAGCGTATAACAGACATGTCTGTTCAGTCAGAGTCGACACTATGTTCTTACATAATCTTTTTTTAGCATTTCCGAAGGAAATGTTTTCTTATTTAATTATTCGTAGATGCGTGTTTATGTTGGACGCAGTATTAGATCTTTATATAAATATTCAGCAGGAGAACGGTTAACCTGACATTGTTGGATATGGTTCATTATTGAGACATTAATCTACTTTAGTCGTGAGCGAACACGAACTCAAGTGTGAGATAGATTTAACTAGGCGGCAATAAAATTTGGATTGAATATTTCGATCCATGATAATAGAACGTTGCAAGGAAGTTTCAGAATAGCAGTCGACGGTAATAAAAGTTAAATGGATTTGGTGTTAAAATGTAATGAAAACGCAAAGGTGTCTCAACAAACCGCTGCAATATATCATATCATTACAGTAATAACTACATAGGGGACTATGACACACTTTCTCTAACCTGTTCCAAATGAACATATCGAAATGAAACTGGATATAGTCATTTCGAGAGGGTAAGAGAAGACGCGGTCTGAAAACCTCACTATTAAAATTTATGTACACTATGAGCAACAAGGCAGAACCACTTTTTGACCCCGAATACATAATTAAAACAATATGTATAGAGGACCATTAGAGAGTGCAATGTGCCAATTATTTAAGCTTAGAGCTTTTTGTACACCGTTATTTGACAAGACAAAGTTTGTCGTTTTCATTGAAGAGTTCTTACCTTAGCTCAAGTGTCCTAGATATGTAACATACCGGAACCATATTAGATATAAATAACGGACCTTCATAAATTAAATAATGCCAAATATCAAAGCTCTAGCCATATAAGTTTCAGAGAAGAACATATTAAATTTTGACGATTTCACTTAATACATGTAACTCTATTTAAAAACGTGTCCCCTAGGTGCACCCAAGGAATATAATTAGTAAATGTTGATAGAGGACTTGTAGATGATGCTTAGCTCTAGCCCTCGTGGGTTTAGAAAAACAATGTTTGTTTATTTTTTACGTAGCAAGTGTATGGTACTCTGCAAGGTCATATTGATTGCAGTTCTGTCAACTTTTAAGAATGGAAACAATTAGTCTCTGAAAGTTGATAAAATGAAGAGTTAGGTTATTGCAACATATATGCAGTACAGTACCAATGTAACATAGTTTCGATCCGTATTAGGCGCCGTAAAGCGCGGCGTATGGTAGAGATTAAAATTGTTCGAAAATGCTACAATCGCCATTGGTAGTGAAATGTTATTGAGGAACTGTTGATGAAGTCTTTGTGAGTTTACCATTAACCTTTATTCTGTCATTTTATCGTTTACATGTATATAGATATAGTGAAAATGACACCTTAATTGAGTGCCAATAAGTTTTAATGCTAATCATCGAAAAACATTTCGGCATCTGATCTGAAATAAAACCTTTTGGAAATTAATGCCATTTTGCGCTAGGCAAACGGATAATTATGCAATACGATTTAAAAATACACCATGTTTTTATATATCAAGTGGATATACAACATGTTAATTTGAAATGTATATGTTAGACCCAGATCATCGTACAAATCATAACTCAAATTAGCCGTAAAATATTGATAAAATTGAAAAGTAATTTGTTCCTGATTCATATCAAATATAAATCAATATACTCTAATATGTTGTTTTTCATTCACCTGCCTGTTCGTATTTAAATATGCATTCATACAAACATTAATGCTACTGACACACGCTCGAAAATTTCCATTTTGTTTTAAATCTATCAGATAAAGAACGTGCCAACAGTTATAGACCATAAAAAGATGAAGTTTATTGGAGGAATGTCCCGCAAAGAAAAGAGCAACAATGAGCGATTAAATTAGAGATTAATGCTAATATTAACTGAACTCCTTCACTGCCAAGTTAACATCTGCTTAACTTTCGTCTGCTTTTGGATTTTAAAAATGAATTGGCTGCAGTGTGACCAAATTGAAATTAATTTGACCCTTTCACTCTCAATGACGCTTAAAAGCACGTTTGACACCAGTATGGATGCTGATCAGACGCTGCGTAACGCTATTTATTAAGTAATTTCACCTTAATTCTAACTTTGAAACGTGTTTTGCAGGCAACAATACCTAAGCAGACGATAATAAAGCAGTGAAGGGGAAATAATATCCCGCATATTTTGATCAATTAAAGGGTTCAATGTCAAACAGCTTGGATCCTGAAAAGACATCAACTTTTTTCAATTTTAACAGGCAACTGTAGATTCAGGGTAAAATAGCGAAATTAACAACTTTGCGCCATTGCAAAAGTACAGTACGCGTGAGCATCGTCAGTAAATATGCATTGGCTTGTGTTATGATGATATAGATATACATTTATAGAGGATAATCAGTTTCTTTGCATTGATATATCACGAGAATGGGTTGTTATCTGATTAAAAATCGAGTCCGCAGGACGAGTTCTTTAACCAGATAACAACCCATTCGAGTGATATAGTTTTAATATCTATTCAAAGGAATTGATACTTCTGTTAATCATATATATTTTAATGACGTTTTTACAGAAAAAACACACATTTAAAATAATTATTTACCCAAGGCGTCGCAAAAATTATTATGACATGACGTCACAAAATGTGATATCGTCACTAGTGATGATATCAGCAGTGACGATATCAAATTTATCTAACTGAGAAATCTCTATAAATCATCGAAATGTATATTAAAAATATATGGTTATCCTAAGGAATACACGCTGGTATAGTATCAAACGCACCATTTATTTGATAAGCAACACTGGTAAATGTTTCATTATAATTCTATTACACAAATGTTGTGTAATAACGCGCACAAAAATACCTCGGTCAATCAAAAGAGTATTTTGATTATATAAATCGTTTAATAGAAAATACCAAACGACATTATACTACGTTAGAAAACTTTTATTGCAGACAATGCTATCATTTTGTACCATTCAAACTTAATGAAACATTACAATTGCATGGAATATTACAAACCGTATAAAACACGCTACAGTCCGTTGCCTCACATGGCGTGCAGGGCATATAAGGTAACCCCCCTACTGTTATGCTTTACAACTTACACATATATATTTGTAACTTAGATATATAATAAATATTTACATATATAATCCGTCGCATTACAGCTCGTTTATCGCTGAAGACTGGACGCCACTTGAAGCAGTTTGAAAGTAAAGCAGCATTTGCCTAAAGGTACACTCACTTCGCTTTACTTTCATCGTGCTTCAAACTAGCATCTGCTATAAAAGAAAACTGTTTTTATCATTGGATCCATAAATTACAGGCATAAAAATACTTTTTTGTCGGAATAAGGGTTAAATTTGAATTTCAATACGAATTACGGATTGTAACACTCAGACACCTAACTAAACTCAACTAAGTGCAACTCAAACTGAAAAAAATGCTCATTGCATTCGTACTTTGTAGCAGACGTCTACTGACTCAGACAGTTATCAATTTGGCAAATGTTCTCTTTCATGCATTTTAAATCATAAATAAAATCATTTATTGTATAAAACATGCATTAAGTGAACTGTTTATATTGGATGAATTACAATATGTTATGCTGCAGTATTACTTGACCTATTTTCTGTTATTCAATCCTTTCTAACTATTGCCCATTATTTAAGTTTTAAGTTTAACTTAAGTTTTACCATTTTGGAGATTCGTCTTACCCTAGGTAACTGAAAAGTACTGCACCAAGATTTATATCACGTTTCAACATTTATAGGACCTGCCATTTAGCAGTTTTTATGACATTTTCGTTTGGTACGCTATCTGAGTAAACCTAGTTATAGTATTGAACTTTATAGCTAAAAAGTGCAATATTTAAGTTCTACATTTGACCACACCCGTCTGTTCGAACTTATAGTTAAGTTGTGTAACTAGCAACTCATTATACGCTAAACATTGTTTTTTACAGATATGATTTCAACAACTCAGAGACAAAATGTCGCTACAGCTTAAGAAAATCGTGGAGTCAAAGCTACTTTTATAGAAGCACGGGAAAACTTGTCGTCTATTAAATGAAGGCAGAAGCAAGAATGTATTAAAGATTCAAGATGTTTTACACTTAACCCTTAGCCTGCCAGTCACGACTATAGCTCCATATGCAAACAGCTCGGATCCGGATGAGACGCCGAGTAACTCGGCGTCTCATCCGGATCCAAGCTGTTTGACACTCGGACATCATTTTCAGCAATTTTGAGCAACTTTGAAGCACTTTGAAACTTGAAGCAGACGAGAAATATAGCAGACGACAATTTATTTGGCGGGCTAAGGGTTAATTGATGATATGATATAAGGAGGCTATAATGTAAAGAGGTGATGATGTCTGAATCAAAAGGATAGGGTTACCTATGTGTTATTTTATTTACTTAAAAATAACAAGATAAGATGTTGGTGCTGAAGTAAACATATATATAAACGTTCGAAATACCAAAACAATTGGTAAATTTTACTTCTTTATATTTGAAATTTAAAAATAAAGCAAGCTTTTGTTACCGATACTTCTCTATAGTACATATTGTTTTCATATATTCCTAAAATCCATATACATCGCTCCCTCTCTGCAACGTTACCCATTAGGAGACGAAGATTGTGTGCGTTGTTCGGAGGGAGTAAGTCGTTTTAGAGAGGGAACTTGGTTTACATTTGCAAACAGCTTTAATTAAGATTAGTCGCCGCGTGATGCGGTGTCTGATCTGCATTCAAGATGTTTGACACTCGTCATTACGTGCTATTTTGTCAAAATATCCATTATGTAATTTTAGAAAAACAACAGACGACACTCTTAAGCAGACGATATTGCATCCGTAAATAGATTAGACACACTTGTCTTGTTTAGGGGAAGATCGGCAAATGTCGTTGAGACGTGACGCGCGATGTTCGTACACATTTTAAAATGACGCTTACTGATCAGTATAAAAATCAATAAGAAAGTCAATTTTAGCTCGATATATTTGACCGATACATCAAATTAATCAGCAGAAAGTAAACAATAACATCACACCATTTATCTAATTCTAATTATTTTGAAAGTTTTTGAAAAATTAAGTTAAAATGTAATTTCTACCAAAAATTGGCGTGTCACACGTAACAAAAATACATTCCCCTTAAGTTTTACAGGCGTATATCTCATATGTTTTTCATCCAAATGCCTTCAAAATCTGGCGGAACAATGTTTATGTCAACATTTATCAATGAAGTAGTTTTGGTTAAACTCAAAGTGCATTTCCGCTTCCGGTCGAAAAAACAATTTGAGTACAGAAAGTGTCACACTTAGAGGAAACTCCACAGTGCAGATACAAAAACACAGATTATTATAAAAAATATTAACGAAGTAAGAACACATTCTCTACCATATAAAAGTTCATTATGATGCTGATTGTAATTGCACATAAAGATATTGATGAAACGTTGAATAGTTCACTTGATTGATATTTTACTAAGGTTGAAAAAATGTCACACATTGCATTTTTCAGTTGTTTTTTTACGTGTATCTATTTTAATGTAATTTTAAAGTAAATGTACACAAAAATAAAGTGCAAAAAATATGTTTATCAAACGGTTCTTTTTCTAAGCTTTTAAATGATATCATTGTCTTTGCCGTGCGTTAAACAGTCTTAGTTTTATAAGTGTTTTAAAAAACTTGAATTTTTGTCACACTTAGACGTCGCGCACGATATTAGATCGACGTCCAAATCTGACGTTTATATCGAGTTTTTGGGTAGCCTTTTAAATGTACATTGCGATACATGATCACACATACAATTTCAAATATAGCTATAATATACCTCTTTACTATGACATTGATTAGCTACAAATAATGAGACATACGGTAAACATTTTGTCTCTTTAAACCAAAAAACAATCGCACGATTTCTAGCGACCCATCACATTGTCTAGCTACAAAGAATGTACTGCTGAATGTGTTCTCTTAATGTTATGGTTCTCTTTTTTGGTGTAAAGTACATGTACCTCTGGCACAAACCTGTTTTACAGATAGAGCTGGCGCTGTTAGAACTATCAGAGCTAAACGTCCGGTAATTATTTTGTTTTGTCTCTATCGAAGGAGTTTCCCTAACTGTTCCTATAACTTTTTTCTGAAGACTAAAATTATTTGGAAATTTTGCACTTTATGTTCTTAATGTTCTCAAATAGTGCCAAAACGACTTAATTAGTGCGCAACTCTCTGTACATTTAGTTTTGCATCGCTTTACACGGGTTTAACTGTATATTCCCTTATGTAAGCAGGCATGTCGTGATGTCATGATCATACGTCATAAATACGGATGACGAACACTAATGACGCGTTGACTATAATGAATGCATTTGTAAACACAGCATATTCTGACCACCCATTGCATATCGCAGGCGGAATTTAATCATTTGAAGTCTTCTGAAAAAAGACCATCGCTTAATTATTTACCGATTATTCTGAAAGCAGACTTTACAGTTCAAATGTTCGTCTGCTACAAACTGGTCAAAACTAATTAGTTATTAATCAGAAGTTTTAAACCGAGTGAGAAAGGAAATTGAGCTAGATCAAACGCAGGGTGACTGCCAATCTAGTATGACAAAAGTTGGCTATTTCCATATTCTATCACAGAGGTAAGCAGATTATAAAATGTTAATTTGATCTTCATTGACTGTACTTATATAGCCATAGGATACTGTTTGCAATTCTAATTGATCTCTCGCCACATATCGCGAAAATGCGAAAATCCAAATGCTGCGAAAATCCAAGTTCCAATTTCTTCACATTAATAAATGTTTTCGCATTTCGATAATTAGTGTCCATATAACATAACTGTTTAAAATGCGGAACGTTCTTTAAGGTCTCTTTTCTTAATTTATATCAATATTACGTCAACGTCATGTTACACAAATTTGTACGAACATCGCGCGTCACGTCTGAGCATTAGGAGGGAATCGGTGTTGGAAGGGCCGTGGTAGGGAGGGAACACTGCATTTCAAAATAGACAATACAATTTAAGTATAGACGGTTCTGTCATTTTATTCAATACTTGAACAATTAAATGTGACAGCCATATTGAGTTTTCAAATTCGTTTTGATAGCATTTAGAATATGTCTGCTTGTCAGAACCGAGACCTTGTAAGTTCTTTCCTACTACGATACAGTCTTTTTAAAACTGATTTCCGTTCTTGTGCTGTACATAATGTAGTTTGTCCTAAAAACACCAGTTAGAGTGTCAAACAAACTTGAATCTATACTGACTAAGAAAGCTCTAAGCTGAAGAGATGTTTTCTGCTAACATACAGTGGAGAATACCCTATTATTTCCCACAAGATGCGTTTATGCTAAAACCCATTTGTCCAGTACAATCAGGAAAACTAATCAGACTCCAAACAATTTGCCTCGCAGATAAAAATAAATGTAATAAATATTTTGAAAAGCACTGTATTTTCTCAAGTAAAATGCATAGTCCAGAAGTTGAGGAATTTGTTAACCTTCTCAATCACAATTGTTTGAAAATGCCTACTCTCTAGACAACCGAATGATTAAAGTTGATTTATTAGTACTCCACGACAGAAACCTTCGAAAAGAGACAGACTATTTCCATATCTATACGCTGTACTGACCTATACCATGGCTCAACCACAACATCTACCTGTAAGATGAGAGCTAGTTAATCCGAGCGCAGTCCTGGTCATTCACACACATTAGAAGTATCATCTCGTCGTTGTGGTACCTTATATGTGAATAAACGTACAAGGTATAGTGTAATAATAAATGTACAGGGTGTAGGTTACAATACCCAGCATGTCTGGGTGCTTCATGTTTGACACATGGATGTTTCTACTGAATCTTAATCCCCTCCTTCTATATAAAACATTTTAACTTTTTTTAAATATTTATATTCGACAATTCATACACAACATAACAGTTACTGCAAACGGTACTATAAACTTGTTTCCTTTAAACAGAAACGATACAACATAACAGCTCAGAGTGATCTTTAGGAGACAGTGTGAAATAATGATGTACCGCAGTCTGTCTGAAATATAAATAAACAGGTTACAGAAGAAGGGTTATTGTTTCTGCATGTTAAATACAATTGTCTTATAAAAACAGTTAGGAGTAAGATCAATCTTTTAAGTGTTCTAATCTCAGGATATAATAGATAATCCACATGTTGAATCACTTTTTAAAAGTAACTCACATGGTAAAATGTTGCCTTTTTTCGTCGAAGTTGTCTTCATTAACGACGTCAATATGTTTTATTTTGTTCAAATTTTAAGATCTTGAGTTAGCTCAGTTGCCAAAGATTATAAATTCTGACCAATAAAATTTCAAAAACGTATGTATAAGGTATATATATGAGGAAATATGGAAAACACCGCTTCAGGCGGAATATTTTTAAGGGAGTTGTAATTATATAACCACTGGATTGTTTATCCGTGACTTTGGCACATCAAAACCTTATTTTCTCCTAATGCATACATTGCCAAAGTGTTAGGCGTTGTATCGTCATGGTCTACACTGTTCTCAGTAAGCACATAGTAAAATGTCGTGGCAATATACAAACATGAATGGGTTAGTCCGCGAAGTTCACTTCCACACATTATCTACACATTTGGAAAATACAAATCGACATCACAATCACACACTAGTAGAGCAATATGATAAACAAATGAAATAGGTTTAGCTTTTATTCTTTTACAAATACCAAATAGTATATAACAAACATAGTTACATTGTGTTGAATTACAACAAATATTCACCTTGATACATCACAATAGGACTAGGTACAACACAAATATATACATGTTATGTTTTATGGGGAAACGTTTGCCGTTATATATACTGGGAAAGTCGCAATACAAAAACATTCTCATTCCCTAAATCAGTAAATGACAATAAGCTAATTACAGTTGATAATACATATTTTAGATATGAATTAGCTTACGTGTCAAGCAGCATGAGCCTGAGTGCACGCCGAATACGTGAATATTGTTCTGGATACACATTTTTCAAGCTAACAACACAATGTAGTGTACTGCAGGACTAATTCGTTCGTTCCCCTATTTAACTGTTTATCCATTTGTACAAGGGCTTGATTTGTAAACATTAAATATACCAACATGTTTTATTTCTTTACCAAACCCTATGCTGTAAATATTCAATAGAATCGTCTATTGTATAGACCTATCAACTACGCATTGTGTTGTTTTTCGTTTACTCACTCTTAGTCCCGCACTATATCAAGTTCCCCCTCTGTACAACGGGCCTCCGTACAACGGTTCCCGCCTTACAACAAACATTACCGCTGTTCCCAAACCAACATAAGTATGTCAACATTTTAAGGCTGCATTATAGTCTACTTAATTTTTTGTCTGCTGGTTTTCTCAGATTTACATATTGGACATTTTGACAGAAAAACATATTGACGATTTACAAACGTTACGCGTTACGCGGCGTCTAATCTGGATTAAAGCTGATTGCACATGTAAGCCAAAGTTCCTCCCTACACCGACTCCCTCCGATAGGGTGTCGTTGTAGAGAGGGGCGCTGAATAGTTAATATATGGTTGTTCTTTACGGTAATATAGGCTAATTACCTACTTTTCATTTCTAATATTTTCACTTTATCTTGTAAACTAAAAGTATATTGGTAAAACTCTCGGTCAATATATTGTCTGAATTTGATGAAACGTTGTCGTCGTCAATCCTTGGTGCTATTTGAAAATTACCTAGAGCTATGTCTAACAGTAATTAATATGTTTGCGTCAACCTGTCTGGTTAACACATCACGAAATGTTAAACAACTATCTACGTCTGGCATAAACACTGTATCATAAATAAATAGGGAATGTCTTCTACAGTGCTCAGATAGGTCATATACTTTTAAGTAGAGTGTATAAGATGGTATTCTTTCGAGTTAAAACGAATTTTAACACTTAACACACACACACAATACAAAACATATAGAACCATTTTCAATTTCATAATCAGCATAGGCGAAAGGCCATGTTGCCTATTATGATATAATGACATTGAAATTATATTGGCTGAATGTTTATTTTTATACCTTAGTTATACAGTAAATATTATGCAAAAATTGGATTGTACTCATGCCAGTAGTTCTTGGATGACGTAACACTGGATAAAACGTAATCCGTACCGTTTAAACAAAACCTTTATGTATGACAATGCAGTGTCGAAAGAAACAGATTCATGAAAAGGCTGTTGCATTAAAAAATGACAGACAGACAGTAAAGTGTCACTTGACGTTTGATCAGGCTCCAGTTGTCCGACCGCGGTCGGCATTCATCAACAGAATTTCATTGATTATTGTCGCGCCTATAGATTGGATAACGCATCATATAGAACCTGGATGGATTTAACCTTCTTAGATATAGTTCTCTTCAGTTTTAGTTTGATTGCGTTTGAATTTGGTGTTCATTTACAAGAGAAAACATATTATAAAGCAAATGGTATATCGTCAACTGGACACCTTGTGACCGAGACACGTGTAATCAGTCAATACTTATCCTTTTTTTATTATACAATATACATTTCTAAACAAAGATATACTCGTATAACTAAGTAGGATAATGTTGACTTGTTTACCATTTCAATACCCCGTCAAACTGTACAGTTTATATACTTGTTGTCAGTAAACTGTTTCAACAACAAAGTTATTATCTGTAAAACCTAGAATACTAAAATATTTATTATATTTAATGATCCAATTATAGATCCCGTTGCATTTCAATCAGAAGTTTATTGAAACGAACATATACTGCTACACAACTTAATTTCTTTTACGCTGGTTTGGCCTTTACTGAGTAACAAGGCAATCCATCATCAGCAACTGATATTAAGATTAAATATTTTACTATATAGAACGATACATATTCGATCAACAAGGATTCATAACGACCTTCAAGATGCTTTAAAATTTCATTTAAATTATCAGAGCACAATATCGAACAAGTTAAAATGATTCAAAACTATATAATTCAATACTTCCGTAATACTAATATGGGATTTTCGGAACCTTTTACTATATAAAATGTGACTTTTAGTGTTTTAATAAACCGAATGTACTAGTCTGCAGACTCTGCAATAACTTTATTTATACCAAGGCCGTGGTGCATCGATATTTGTCAAAATACAGGGACTTTTGCAATATCAAACGTGTTTCTCTTAGCCAGCCGACTTTTCTAAAACATTCACAAAGTGTTGTGTTTAACATTAAAATGTTTGAGATTGCGAGTTTAACACAATGAACCCTAAGGACGAGTATACACGCCATGTGCCATAGAAATGATTGCAATTGACATATATAAACAGTATAATTATACCTTGATCAGATGGCCTCTATAGTAGTTTCCTGAATAGATTATGTATTGTTAAATATTTTACAAGATACTGTGAATAAAACCCATAATAGTCATAAATGAAACTAATTCGTTCATACACTGTTACTGTCCAGGAAAGTTTCAGCCGGCAATGGGATTATACAGCAACGCATATGAACAACCTATGTATATATAATAAACAAGGTGGTATCTAAAGCCATATTACAACTGAATAAAGAGATATCGTAATTTCTAAAGCTCATACATAGATGTTTTCTGTATTACCTGCGTAACAACTATTTATAATTATATTAGTGTGCCAATTTTCTAGATATTGAGACAGAATGTAGTGTACACCCTTCCCTTCTACACCTCGAATGAAAACTTGCAGTTGAGTTGAAAACATACTCCAATTTCGCTTAAAATACAAGGGCAATATATCAAATGAAGCCCGTAACAATGCTTCAATAGTTGGAACAAGTTATTTCTACCGAGTGGCAAAGCCCGTCACCGAATTCGCATGAAGCTTTTTTAAATGAAAATATTCGTTTAAGGTGTGACACCGATCTAATTTGGCCTTCTTTGTTCTTTATAAAAACAGAAATTGCCACTTCCACGGGATTCTCCCATGAATAGATTTGGGCTTAACCCTTTTAACACATTCATATTTAGTCCAAACATTGCCTCTCCATCACCAGAAAACTAGGACACAATTTGCTACTCTTTTTGCTACTGAGAAACGTATTTAAGCACCGTCTTCTTTCAGTTTAAAGTTTATCATATCCGACCTGTCACCCTCACATTCCCCAACAGCCACACCAGTAAGTAGTTCTCCAAAAACAGCAACAGGAAATTGCCACAACGGGCAGAAACACACACAATTACTTGAAAATGGCCATTACATGGCATGCCAGGTCTACCAGACACTTTCAGAACCATATTTCGAAATATGGCAATATTAAAGAACTACTTGTTACTATACTACGACTTCAGGAAGCAATTGCTCACCGGGGTCACACCTTAAGCACAAATGTATTCACTTTGGTACCAAAGATCTTCACTGCATAGAATAATGTGATCTGCCACGTATTTGTTATTCTGTCGTGCTTGTATTATACGACCTTTTAAAAGAGGCTACAGTAAAATGCCTCTATCACGACAACTTTTAGTTTTTAATTGTTTCAGGATTGTGTCTTTATAAAGCAATGTGAAAGTAAAACTGAAATTACTTTAGGCTGCTATCGGTCTTTCAAACAACCAACACGCCGTCTTTTATTGGTCGTAATAGTAGTGGGTTTACTGTGCAATAATATTCTCATAGTAGCTAAACATAAATATGAAGGATACTATTACTGCAGATAATACTCACTAAACTTCGTTTTATGCTAAAGCAGTTAGTGTAAATTAAAACTTCTATATTACGACCGCTCAAACGAATTTATATTAGATACAAGTGTCAGCTTAAAACAGGGTGACAGTAAAACAGAATGCGCCAAAAGGAGCGTTCTGTTTTACTGTCACCCTTCTTTAAGCAGCCGTATTTTTATACATCTAATAATAAACGCAAATGTATGGTCGTAATAGAGAGGGTTAACTGTAGAAGGAAAGTTTGTACAGTGGAGAATCTGTTATTCTTTCCCATTTAAACGCAAACGTACGCAAACGCAAAGCACTAAAACGTAGAAAAGAACAATTTTTGGACAATTCTGATAATTCTTGTTTGTCTTGGTGGCAAACAGTTTGGAGCCTGATCAGACGCCGGGTTACCCGGCGTCTGATCTGGCTCCAAACTGTTTGCACTGCAAATAATAGTTTTAGCGTAAACGCGTTTATTGGGAAAGAATAACAGATTCTCCACTGTAGCTAGATCAGATATACATGGCGTCTGTTCAGGTTCCAAACTGTTTCCCACTTTGATGAGCATTGGTTCCAAATAAATGCGTTTATGGTGAAATTATTATGTTCATTGCATGCAGTTTGGATCCAGATCAGACGTCATATTACCGGGAGTCTGAGCAGGCCCCAAACTACCTGTCATTCAAGTTTAAAAAAGTTATTATCTAATCATTGCTGTTCATTTTATTTATTCCATTGCATAACGGGATCGTTAAGTTTCATTTGAGCATAAATAATAACCTCTTCTTAACGGTATATGCATTTTGTACCGAACATAACTGAAGATAAAAGTGCTCAAAAGTTGAATAATGTTTTAGTCATACACTTGCTTGTGAAAATTTACTCTATTGAAAACGCTAAAAGAAATAAGATTTTTGCGTGATTAAATCAAGTAGCAGTAAACGTCTCAAGGGGAAGATGAAGTTTAGAACTTTTTTATGAGTTGTAAGTTTTAAATCGATCTTGACTGAAGTTATAACCTTTAAACACCCTGAAACTTACCGTTTCCTATTTAGTCCAGTCAATATGTTATAATTAGGGTTGTTCAGTGCCATATGTTACAAAATAGTACAAAACGCTGACCCTGATTACTAATTACAGTTTCTCTTTTTGTAATGAACGAGTATACTTGTCGCTGGTTCAAAATTGTAAAATAAGTCTTATATGATTGTGTTTGTAATAGGACTGATGAATTACACTTCATTCATTTATACATATAGTTGATATGATTTTCTCAAACATCGGGTGTCAAAATGCCATATCAGGATAATAGAGGTTTTGTGTTAAGTTTATTTATAACCTATTTCACTGTCTGGGAAAAGATATTTGACTGAAATATTTGGCTAAATATGACCACAGGGAACGCTGAAAAATATGACATTATAGTACAGGCGGGAACAGTTATTATTTCCCTTTTAAACGCAAATACATGTATTCACAAATCACTGCCATGCAAAGAAATAACATGTTGTTTTCAATCCGTTGTTTCTACTTTCAGGACTCTGAGTTACCTGTTCAAGTCCATGCTTTTATAAAACGTTTGAACTGAGTATTAAAGTGCTCAATTCTGACCAATCAAATGTTTGAGAACGAACTCAGACTCAACGCAAATGCTATATAAGCGCTGGGCCTGGAGTATTTTAATCAGAGTTGTACTTATGCTCAGTAAGTACTGTTTGCTGTTTGCTGTATAAAGGAACTCTACCTAAATAGCATGCCACATAAAATCAGGATTCGTGTAAGAAGCACCATCCCAATGAGTTAAAGAATTCATATGCTATAATCACATCTTGGAATGAGTAATTCCAAGATTTGGCAATGGTTGAAACAATTGGTTAAGAGATAGGGAGTTAGACACCGTTGTAGACAATTAAAGCCTTCGATTACTTTCTAATTGAGACAATCCGTAGTCGAAGTTGTCATATTTTCATGTATCTGTATTATGAAATAGTGGCAGGTGCATTGTCGAGTACTCTTTTGTATCCTCAATCATTCTTGTTTCATCAAACTTAACCTTGTCCTCATAACAGATACTCTTGGTGCATTCCCCTCTTGCTCATAGTAATGTTGTTCTCATCATTAACCTGATGAATAGTGTGTCGTGAAAGGTGGAGTCCTCAAGGAGGAGGACATTAATAAAGATAGTTCTTGTTTAAGCAACCATCAGTTTTCAAAACTGAAACCATATATAAGGAGGAAAGGGTTGTACACCTTTGTATTCAAAATAATTAATTAGAGATAATAAACCCCTTCACTACAGTGACGTCATCAATTGTTAACCATTGTCTGTTTTTATTTGTCAAATCTAATTTTGAGATATTTTGTTTCAATAAATATTGAAATGAACCTCAAACATTTGGGTCATGATCAGACACCGCCTACAGTGGCGTCTAAATAGGATTCAAATGTTTTGTAAATAACAATTTCCTCTGGTGAAGGTAGTGACGGTGCAAAGCACGTATTAAATAGAAGAGTAATTCAAGTTTATGACACTATAACATTAACCCCAAGACTGTTACGATACCACCTGCTTCAAAAGTGTATGCTTGTATTTGTAAACATAACTATTAAGCAATATTGGTTCAATAAACATTCGATATGATTTTAACAGATCATGGAACCTAATCAGATAATTGTTTAAAAGATTTTGGTCAGGGTCCAATGTGTTTTCAAATACCAGCACACTCGGTCACACTCGAGACAGTGATAGGACTAGTGAAAGGATTGTAACTGAAGTCATGTCTTGCCTAGAATACCGTTGATATCGCTGATAAAATGATAAAAAGTCATTTCCAATGAAATAACATAATATATTTAGATATATGGCAGCTCAAACGCGTGGCTGCTTAAATAATGTTTGAAAATAATAAGCTCCTTTTGTAAAACTGTATGTTTTACATGCATCCTGATTCAAACTGTCACATGTCTTAACCCATTTAAACACAGTGTCTTCAAAAAGGACATTGGCAAACAGTCAAGAACTTGATGACCCAAATTACGATACTTCTCATCTGAGTCTGCTCGTTATACTATTTCATATGAAATGCTGTGTATTATGGACAAACACAGCACCATTTCTTCATGATGAGGTCATACAGCAAGCACAGCAAGGGATCGTTCTCTGAAATATCCGGAAATAAATGGGTTAACATTGATATGCTTTTGTTTAAGTGGTTGTAAAAGCGGAATGACATTGTTGTTTGTAATTGAAAATAGGTTCCTAGTAGCCTCGAGTACAATACATACGGCATTAAAGTCAGGCTGTGTTAAGGTGATGGATTTAGTACAGCGGTATCTGTCAGTTAGTTTCGTAGCTTATTACTGAACAAGCTTTAACAACAAACTAGAATAAAAAGAAACGTTGTCAGTACTCTTATAGAGAACTAAATAAGACTGAGCAATGTTTTATAATAAATATCAAATAATAGTAGAAAGTCACACAATTCTTTGGTGCGGATTTGACCAAATATCAGATACAGTATAGAACATGTTAATCCTTTCTGTCTAATTCAATCGAAACGCAAACGCATTGCCATAAAACGTAAAACAAAACTCTGACTTTTGATTTTAATCTGAGCGGCAAACAAATTGGACCCTGATCAGACACTGGTTAAAGTAGTACTTGACCTGATCATAAGACTTAGTATGAATTATATATGTGTTTTGGTTAGTGTGCATGCAACGAGGTACTATGTATAATTTGTTGACATAAAATATTTGTTCTTTTATGTTCTGATCTGACTCCAAACTGTTTGAACTGAACATATTAGTTTTTGCGTAAACGTGTGTATTGGCAAAGAATCATGGCTTCACCACTGCACACGCCACCTTAATAGTCACTAAATCTTATGGATATTTCCAGTTTCAAATTATGTTCAATCCATTTTGATTTTTGAGTTTTGTTCTTTGTCGCTTTTTTAACAGAACAGAACGGTCAATACTTTGCGGTTGTTAACGATTACTAGGGGCGAGTATGTTAAGAGGCAAGTACGTTGGTATTCAAATTCAATACAAGCAATGCCATTCAGTCAGACGATTGCGTAATGGGTCATTAAGTATTGCTATTAGAAACTATCAACAAACGACTTATTGAATGTGTTTTAAAAACCACTACGCAACTATATATCGTCGCCTGTGTTTATTTCTTAACCCATTTTATGATCAAATTATTCGGAAGCATTTTATCCCTTCATCGCTAAATTGTCGTCTGCTTCAGTATTGTTATCTGCATGGCATATTGCAAAGTTATAGTTATGTATGCCTTAATAAATATCGATATGAGTGTCAAACAGCTTGAGTCCTGATTAGACGCCATGTGACGCGGCGTCTGGTCAGGACTCGAACTGTTTGAAAACGCGCTTCATAGCGTCATTGAAAGTGAAAGGAGTTAGGATACTTAACTAAATAATCATATTCATGATTGTCACGCGGTTCATATACAATACACGATAGAAACAATTAGCAAATACATGTACGCTCGACATAGTAAAACAGTGTTGCAAACGTATCTTAAAAGTAAGGAGCAATTACACACAACTTTCATATAGGTCTACGAAAATGTTGAACCATTCACTGCAATTGTGTCATGTGCTTTGTTCAATAGCCTTCTGCTTTTATTTATCAAAATTGAATGACTTAACCCCTTCACTGCCGTGACGTCATCAATTTTAAATAAATGTCGTCTGCATTGATTTCTCAAATTTTAGGTTTAGGTTTTTTTAGTGAAGAAATATTGAAATGAGTGTCAAACAGTTTGAATCCTGATTAGACGCCGCGTTACGCGGCGTCTAATCAGGATTTAAACTGTTTGCAAATAACCATTGCACTCGGGGTAAGGCAGTGAAGGGGTTAAGTTGATATACATCTAATATCGTGAATAATGTCAAACAAGTTTGGATCTGACCAGGTGACACATGACGTGGTTACACCGTGGTTACACAGCGGGGTATCTGTTTCCGTGAACCTAAACCTATACATACGGTTGCTAGACTGCATTGATACAAAGGAGATGACGTTATTCTTTTTCCATTGATACGAAACTAAACACAAACGTTATGTACTAAGATATAAAGAATGATAGATTGTTGACAAGTTTAACCACTCGTTTCATTCTGAGTGGCACACAGCTTGGTCACTCGTTTCTGATCAGGTTCCAAACTCTTTGCAATGGATATAGATCTACTAGTTTAAGCATATACTTTAAGTGGGAAAGAAAATATATATTTTCTACTGCAGTGCGCCCATAAAATAGTACAATATCTTATTTGAAAACTATATCGTTTGAATAGAAAACAACTTTCTGCAGCCTTTATCTCTAAATGTGGTAGATATAAATATAATATTATGGATGGACGGATGAGTAGGGTTTTATAGCACTGCGACACAAAATAGGCCATGGGGCGCCGATGAATAACGAGGGATGATGAGGTGACATGGATGCAGGATGATGATTTCGGCTAATCTCATTCTTATTAAACAGTACATTGTACATGAGATCAAACCACCAACACGCCTTCCTATTAGTTCTTAGTCAGATGGGATAATCTCGGTCTAATAAATAAAAAAAGTTCCCTATGACAATAAAGCCTCAAAACTACGGCAAAGTAAGGTCTCTGAGCATAATGCGTGTTGTTTTCTATTTAGTGTGTAGATGAAGGAATGGTATTGCGTGTGTGTGTGTGTGTGTTTGTTGTGGTATGACTGTGTGTGTGTGTGTTCTGCTTGAGAGGTGGGTGTATTGTTTGTGTAACGTTTCCTGCTTGAGTCTTTCGTATTTATAGTATATAATCGGTGTCCAAGTTTTCAATAAACCAATATCGGATTTTTATGGAAATTCTCGGAAATTTTACGTTACCATTCGTTTCTTAAAACGTCGACTAACAAATAAGAATTTGTCTTATTCAAATGAACTTAATTGCACAGCGAAAATGGTTCTGGTGTTACAAAAAAGGTTGCGTTATGCTTTCTCTTGGCATATAAGGTTTTGATCGATTTGATGAAAGGGAATTGTGCAACGACTACAATGTTAAACTCTTTATGCCATTGAAACCAGACACATATCTAATTTCAACGCTGCAAAATTCTCTTGTGCTACATTTTATTATAATAGCACGGACATGATTAGCCAGAATGTCTCCCTGAAGACAAAACATGTCATGAAGAGATTATTTGATTATTCTAAACTTGTGTTCCAAAGTTTGCCTTGCGCTTTGGATGAGTTCCATATGGCTGCACCAACTATCCTTCAAAGAACAGACGGCTGTTGTAACAAGAAACGCAGCATCCTTTTTATCAAGAAAATGACAGACTCTTTATAATAAGTGTACTAAATTTATACTATTGTATTATATATGCGCTTTCTTTCAATATGTGTATATTTTAACACAAAAAATTACACATACCCAAACCAGAGACAGCATTTCCGATCAGGGTCTACGCAATTCAACTGAATACGGTTGACACCGTAATGACAACAGAGCATACTAAAACAGAGTGGAAAAACAATAAATTGCATTGTTTTGTAAATACCGTATTAAACTATTCCATTCTTTAAAACCGGCTCCAATCTGTCGGCTGCTTTCATTTTACCTTCTACCTCATAGTACTTTACTAGTTTTCAAGACATGTAACCACTACAAGCAGGCTGAATGTAAAACAAAATATTTCTGATGCAGCCTGGTTTAAGCTACCATCTACTACGATACGGAAATGATTCCTTATGTTGCATATTAATCACTACAGTGACGTAACGTCAAAAGCTCCTGACCCACAGCGTTACACATGACGTTGAAATATAGTTCTACTAGATCTACCAGGCTAATGAACTAGGCCGCCTATACATGTTTATGTACCATTTATCGAGGTTTTTTTCACTGATGACGTAAATATACAAATATTGGTGACGTCTATTATGACATCACTTTCTCCATTAAAACTCAATATTGGCTATATTGGTACGGTTGGTTTTCCCCGAGGTAGGTACACCTGTCATAGTTGATGTGTTTAAGGAGTTGAAAATGAAAAGACTGTCGCGACTTTGAATAAATAAAAGAGGAAAGCAGAATTTGGTTTGTTGACTGTAAGTAGTTGTGCATACAGCAAATTAATCCATCTATTTAGAGTACAATTTGACAATCAGTCTAGACTCAGATCAGCATCTGTATGAAAATGCGGCGTCTTACCAAGGTCTGCATTGTTTACTATTCATTTCTGGGCTCATGCAGACCAAAATCAGTTGCGGCATTTTCAATGTGGTAAAGTATCTATGTTTACACTGTTTGCTACGTTTTATGATTCGAAATTCACTCGAAGTTGGATCTAGATTTGTAGAGCTAGTAAATAAAAAACAATCCTGTTGTTATTTATATTCTATACACGCGTTCTTTCGGATGTTCATTATGCGGCTGTGCTGAGGTAGAGACACGGTGATGTTTTTTTCTTTTACAAATATACCAGTTTGTTTCTTTTTCAATTTACATGGAAGTTTCGTTTTTATATCCGCAAAGTCCCCTTTAGATATAAACAAACACAAACAAACACAAACCCGAAAAATGTTTAAACGTTATCTAATTATTCGAACGTCAAAGTTACACATAAACTAGCGTCTGGGACATTTCTTAGGGACAATTTGTTTGGTAAATTACAAAATTAATTAATTAAAAAGTACAATAATCTACGTATCAAAATAATCGCAAGAAAAAGTGTATTTTTCCTATTTGACTATGTTTTGGCTAAATCTCATTATCATTTGAATGAAACAGCGCTAGTTTATCGGAATAAGTAAATATGAAGTTGATTTCTTACTTTGGGACATTTGAATGGACAATCCATTTCACGGATTACTGAAATATCTGAGGCGCTTATGGTAAAACGACACTATATTTCAAAACAGGACAAAATGTGTACTTTGCCAACAAGAATTAATGAACTAATATAAATTCTTTATATGTCAGATATTTTCTATCAACACTTGCCTCGATGAGACCCCATCTATGGAAGAAATGACGAAAGCGATAGCGGGCCTGAAGGATGGAATTCCTGCTGAAGTATGGAAGCATGGAGGTAACAACTTGCTTGTCGAGCTACACCAACTGATATGCAATGCATGGGATGAAGGCTCAATTCCACAAGCATGGAAAGATGCCACCAATGTGACTATCTACAAGAAGGGTGACAGAACAGATTGTGGGAACTACAGATAAATCTCTCTTCTGTCCATTGCAGGCAAGATTTTTGCAAGGATCCTACTTGACAGACTCTCCAAACACATCACCCCAAATGTAGTTCCTGAGTCTCAGTGTGGATTCCGATCCAACAGGAGTACTGTAGACATGATATTTAGTCCCAGACAGCTACAGGAAAAGTGCATAGAACAGGACCAACCACTGTACATGGTATTTGTTGATTTTACAAAGGCTTTTGATACAGTAGGAAGGATAGGACTGTGGAAGCTACTGAGGAAATATGGATGCCCCGAGAAGTCCACATGTATGGTTAAATCTCTTCACACAGGGATGAAGGCAAACGTAAGCGATGGACGAGAAACCTCAAAGGCATTTGATGTTACTAATGGTGTCAAGCAAGGCTGTGTTCTGGCTCCAACACTCTTTTCCATATTCCTATCAGCAATGCTGGAAGAGGCTTTCCAGCGCTTGGAGGATGGTGTCTATATTCAGTCTAGACAAGATGCTGACCTCTTCAACGTGGCACACTTCAAAGCAAAATCCAAGTGTTCCCAGGTGCTGATTAGGGAACTTCTGTTCGCAGATGACAGCGCACTACTTGCCCACTCGCCAGAAGAGATTCAGCGAATCATGAATGCTTTCTCAGATGCATCAAAGAAGTTTGGTCTGAAGATTAACATTAAGAAAACTGAAGTGATGTACCAACCAGACTCCTCAAGTGCCCAAGAAGTAGACATTATGGTGGATGGAACTAAACTTAATTCTGTCCCAGAATTCACCTACCTTGGAAGCACATTTGCAAAAGATGGACGTATTGATGTCGAGATCCAGAAAAGAACGGCAAAGGCCAGTGCATCATTTGGCATGCTACGTCAGAGACTCTGGAACAATCACCATGTGTCAATGAAGGTGAAAGGCAAGATCTACAGAACAGTTGTTATAAGTACTCTCTTGTATGGAGCGGAATCCTGGACAATGTACAGACGCCATGTGAAGACGTTGCATGCCTTTATGATGCGGCATCTTCGATCCATTCTGGGGGTATCATGGAAGGACAAAGTGACAAACGTGGAAATACTGGATAGAACAGGACTGCCACCCATGGAAGACCTCCTGATCAGAAAGAATATTCGATGGACTGGACACCTTATGAGGATGTCACAAGACAGACTTCCAAAACAGATCCTGTTCTCAGTGCTGCCAGTTGGTCAAAGGAAGAGGGGTAGACCTCGTCTACGATATAAGGATACCATCAAGAGAAACTTGACTCAGAGAAGCATCAAACTGCATTCCTGGGCTAAACTGTCACGCCAGAGAAATGAATGGAGAACAGCGGTGAAATAAAAGATGAAAACAGACATTGCCGCTTCGCGACCGTCAGCATAGTAGTAGTAGTAGTATGTCAGATATTTTATTAAAAACAGTGCATACACTTGTTTTGGCGCATGGGACAAATTCTCTTACTTTAAATTTCCCTCCATTTTGTCTTCCATTAATGCAGAATTTGGATTCTGATCAGACGCATATTTACAAATGTACTTCGTCGTCTGATCTAGAGCAAATACTAATACAACCGGGTCAGTTCTGTTAATTAATAAAACGCTTGTATCAAATATCTTAAACGGTTTAATTTTCTTCAACTCCAGGGTGCTTATTGCATTCCAAGGTTTTATTATCTCTCCAAAGGCAAATCCAGCATTATTTAATCACTAATCCGCATCATAGGGCGTATGTGCTATTTTTAATAATACATTGAATAGAATAATTCGGGGTTTTTTTCAGCTACAGCCGAACTTCGATATCACTAATTCGGTTAAGCCTTTTAAACACGGGTATGTTCACCTAAACCAAACTTGAAATAAGGTTAATTCATGTTTCGAAATATCGGATAATTTGCGTTAAGCGAGTTCGAGATATCGAAATTCGACTGTACACGAGTATGTGCTGAGCAAATGGTGAGCTTTGTACTCAATTGGTAGCCAGACCAAACACCGACAATTCTAACGGGTTTGGCAAATAGGATTGGCCTTCAACTCTGTACTGGTAAACGGCGTGCGAAAGGTAGGTCCTATCGGGATTCTCTACATGACATGAGTAGAAAGTATATATTTAGAGAAGAATTCATCAGCTACTTGTAAGTAGCGTAAAGAATGAACTATATACGTGTGTGTACATTATACATTTTACCAAGAGTTGTCTTTCGTGGACCAAACGCTTAAAGTGTCCAAAGTAAATCAGTTCACGGAAACCATGCCACAAACTCTTAAGATAAGCAAAGGTCGATCTATTCACTGTCATGATGTTAGCACATTGAACCCTAGCGACGAGTATACTCGTCATTTACAAATAGTGGACCTGGTAGGTGCTTACTTGTGCTATGCAAACTATATGTAGATGCTGACCAGAGGGTTCCTAAAGGTCTGCATTGCTTGCATTTTGAAATATATTGTTAAAATAGACCCTTTGGAGTAACACATGGACTAGATTATATTGGAACTTGCGTTTACACGTAAATGAGTAAAACAATTGCTTGTTGAAATATGATATTTCTCAAATTTCATTATTAGGTAAATTATCAAAATCAAAACCGTAATGAATTCCAAACAGTTTGGATTTTGACCAAACGTCGGGTTACGAGGTATATTTGCCTTAGCAAGTAATACAGTTTATACCGAATGAGTCGAGTTCTTCAACAACTGACCAGGTTCCAAAACTGAGACAGAGTGTACAAATAGCTTTGCTGTGCTGCAAATTGTGCCGGAATATAATAAATGATTTATGCCATTGTTCGTTACATACCTAGATCAAAGTGACTATACAAACATGTAGTTTTCTTTTGGCAAAATTAACCCATTTATTTCCAGACGATTTATTCATCTTTATATATTAGATTAGACCATTTTTAAGTAAAGAGTATCTGGTATCCATTAGTATTTTTGTTTTGTTTTATATAAAAAGTCCTATCAGCAAACAAGTATTCCTTTCTAACAAACGTGCATAATCTACAATATAGACAATATTATTGATTTCTTGTATAAACGAATCAAAACGCAAACGCTAATCATAAACATAGTTCTAATTCAATTCCTCTTGACAAGCGCACATTTTGACAACCATTTCAATATTTCTCCAGAAAAAAATGTTTTTTCCCTAACTTTAGAT